>SIJG01000091.1:415968-596138 GCA_023374025.1 Heterodera schachtii | reverse complement strand
TTTTGGGGGGAAAATATTTGTTGTTAGGAATGCGAAACGAACAAATGAATAATACGTGCGAAAACATTTGATTATATAGGCAAACAAAAGGAACAAATGGCCCATGCAATGTCTGTACATTTGTTTTTGGAAGGAAACTAATGAAAAACAGAAATGCGCATGTTTTGTCATTTGTTTATGCAAACGAACAAATGAAGAACTACAAGTGCGTGTGTTTTTTCATTTTTTCTTTTAAGCAACATTTGAAAGACAATGAATAAGAATAAATTTAAAACAGACAAACTGTTTTTTAAACAATGAAACTCAAAAAATTTAACGAATGATAAACTAACGCTAAACCATTTGATAATTTTAGTAAAAACCAATTTTTTTATTTTTTTTTAATTATTTATTTATATATTTTTATTTGTTTTTTATTTTAAAAAATTTATTTAATACATTATTATTCTTTCTGAGTGAATCTTTGCAATTAATTAGGTTTTGGTAATTAAAACAAATATTTTCATTAAATGGTTTAAAAATTTACAATTTTTTTTGGTAAAATTCAATCGGATTTTATGACAAGAAAACATTTTTAAAGATAAAATTTGCTAATTATAACATTGGCAGAATTTAAGTTTTGCATCTTCGAAACTGTCTATCAGAATCTGAGAAGCAGGGATTCTGACTCTTTAACGATGCCTTGGTTGTAAATCAATTTTAAATTCGTGTTTAAATTTAATAATCAATGCATTAGAGAATTAATTTTTGGTCTTTGAGTAGGCTCAGATAGCCTTAAAATTATTTGAATTTGTTTTAGAAAAAACAAAATTGGAAAATTTATTACAATTTTTTACGTGTAAAATTTATATGTTTTTGGTGGGCCTTTTTTGAGGATTTTTCCAAAAATCAGATAAATCAGCAAAACTTTCTCAAAAAAGCACTATATATCAGCAAATCAGCTTCTCAAAAAATAATCATGCATACCCCTTGGAAATCAGCAAAATAATGACAATCAGCATATTTGTTTGGTTTGTGTTTTTTCTTTTTTTAAGTTTTGTCCATTTTATTTTGATGGGTTTGAATAGCATATCTTGAGATTTCTCTAATTTTGACCTTTTGGCTATTTCGAAAAATCAGTTACCAAATCTCAAAAAAAGTTCCGACAGACTGTCGGTTTCCACAATCTTAAGGCATGTCAGGATTATAATCACAAAAAATGAAAAGGAAAAAATATTTTATATTCTTCTGGATTTTTTCGACAAAATAAATTTTAAAATTCATTTTTTTGTGAAGGAAATAAAATGGTTTTATTAAACTAATAAACTGAGTTTATTGTTGGTTAACATCAGGGTTTTGCTAAATGATCATGAATTTTGGTAAAAAATACAAATTTTTTTAAAAGATTTAAAAAAACGATTTTTGGTGACTAAAAAATGATGGTTATTGGAAACATCAAAATTTTAGTTTTTTACTTTTTATTGGATAAATATTTGTAATGTAATTGTTTGTATTTTGGGTAATTTTATCAAAATTATTTATTTTTATACCAAAAGAAAATATGTTTTTGATCAGGGATGTGTCGTGTTGTGATTTCCTATTACCGTTTTCTATTTGAATAAAACTCAAAATTGTTTAGTGATTAATAAATGAATTAAACATCTTATTTATTAGTGTTATAAAATAATGCTTAATAAGTTAATTCATAATTATTGACCGGGTTTTTGTGTTTTTAACTATTTTTTTATTGATAAACTTGATGAGAGAAGCTGAAATTACTTTTAAAATTTATTATTTATTTTCTTAACAATTTGTCATTGTGTGGGCGAAAGTGATCAAAAAAAATGAGTCACTTTTTAAATTTTTGTGCATAAAGATACTCAATTTTTCCAACCTATTTTGCACTTTTTTACATTATTTTAGTACATATTTCAGTATTTTTATCACTTAAACCGTGTTTTTATATCGATTTTGATAAATTAAATATAATAAATATAAATTTGATCACAAAAATGCAATTGTATTTTATTATAATTTAAAAACTACTTGCATTGTTTTTTGTGAATTGCTCAAAAATTTCATTATAAAGCAAAACAGCATTTTTGTTGATAAAAACAAAATTATAATAATTAAGATTTTCTTTCAAAATCGAATTTTACTAACCACATTTTTTGCCCATTTAGCAAAGTACAATAAAAAATTAAAAATACACATTACCTTTCAAATCAGAGTCATAAACAGTTAACAATCACAATTGATAATTTCGACCAAAAATCATATTTTAAAAACTTTTGTATTTTAATTTTAATTACTGACCACTATTTTTAAATTAGAATAAGTAAATGAGATTGTAAAATTAAGTTTTAAAAATAAAAATCGTTTTTTTAATCAATTAACTGAAAATTTTAATGTTACTATTAAAAAACCTACTATTTGGTCACTTTTATCGAATCTGAATTTCACTTCCAAAATTATTGTGCCCGGCGGAAATTCAAACAAAAAACGAATCTTTGTAAATGTGTTCAAAAGAGCCGGCGTTTCAGCTTGTTCTCGAGATTTAAATCAGTTTAAAAACCATAATATTTTAATAAATTCTTTGAAAATTTTAATTATTGTAGCCAACTCTGCCATTTATCAACATTTTTCTGCTTTTAATGGATCAAAGTTGATTTTTGATTGAATTCACTCAATATTTTTAATTTAAATTAATGAAAACATTTTAAGCCCAATAAAATATTTAGAATTTTTTCTGTTACATTCGTGTTATCCCAAAACTTATTTTGATAAAATTCAACAATCGATTTTATAAGCGAATTCTTTTAAGTCTTAATAACATAATATTAAACTTAATAAATTTATTTAGCTAAAAAATTGTACTTTCTTCAAATAACAGAAAACACTTAAACAATCAAAATCTTAATGTCTCATGGATTTATCTGTTGATAATGCCTTAAAATGGTTTTTATAATATTTTATTATTTTCGCTTTTAATGTGTATTTTGAAACGAACGAAATGTAGTGATCGGTTGTTTTTGACAATTTTTAGTGCGTTTGTGAGCATGGCATTAACATTGAGAATTTTTGATGATTTTCATTCCTTAAATTTCCATCAGGTAAAGGTGAATTGAATTAAACAATTAAACATTTATTGATTAAATTTATATTAAAGTTCTAATCTGATTTCGTTTGAAATTTGTCCCTTTTTATTTTTTCCATTTTTTAGGGGTTGTAATTGGTTATTTCTTGTTTGTTTTACTTTGGCCAATTGGCTATTTGTGGTAAATATGTTAACGGATCTCTATAAAAAATAAATAAACTGAAGCTGCATCACAGGCACCGTACTTTTTTAAAACGTAATAAATAATCTATTTTAAATAAATCATTAAATGAACTGATCCCTTTTTATATTCGTAAGTAACTTAAGTGGATGTTCGATTCATGTTCATCAAAACCGAAAACCAAAAAAAATTTCTAAATTTTTCGGCAATTGAAATCTAATTTTTGACATGCATTTAAAAAATGTTTTTTACAATTTTGGTAAGAAAAAATTCTAATGAATTAAAATTCCGAAAAAATTGTGAAAAAACAAATTATATAATCAGAATTGTTTGTAAAATAATTGCTAAACAAACATGAATTTCTTAAAAAAACTTTTCTCTAATCTAAACCAAATAAGTTTCTTTTTTGCTCCTATTTGTGATTTTTTGGAAATTCATAAAATTTAAGGGCCTGCGCGTACGCACGGCCGGTGCTATGGCGTTACTCAAAAAACCGCCAAATCAGACAATTGCAAAGATTTTCAAGAAAAAATTCTTAGAAATTTTTTTGAAAAATTTTTTAAGCTATTTTTTGGAATATTTTCGAAAAAACTTACTAATTTATTAAAAATTTCAAAAAAAAAATCGCTGAATTTTTTTTTGAATTTTTTCATAAAAAATTCTAAGGTTTTTTCTTAAAAAATTTCTATTAAATGTTTAAATTTTTTTGCGCCGAAATTTCAGCGGCGAAATTTTGTTTAAATAGAAATTTTTTAAGAAAAAACCTTAGAATTTTTTATGAAAAAATTCAAAAAAAAAAAAATTCAGCGATTTTTTTTTTGAAATTTTTAATAAATTAGTAAGTTTTTTCGAAAATATTCCAAAAAATAGCTTAAAAAATTTTTCAAAAAAATTTCTAAGAATTTTTTCTTGAAAATCTTTGCAATTGTCTGATTTGGCGGTTTTATGAGTAACGCCCATTTTGATGTTTAATGCCTAAAACACAAAAAATTTCATTTGGCGGTTTTTTGAGTAACGCCCATTGTGGCGGTTTTTGACTAACGTCCCAGCACCTTTTAAACATGCTTTTATTTCAATTTAGAAAATACAAATTTATATTTCAAAATTTAATAGTGCTATGTAAATATTTTTTATAAAACCCAATTTTTTGTAAAATCGTTTTTTATGTTAGTACATGTATAGACTATTTTTTAACGTTGCTATTGTTATTGACTAAATTTATTTTGTTTAAATTAATCAATCAACAAAAGTACGAATTTTCTAAATTAATCTTTCACGCAAAATTAAAATTAACATTTAAAATCGACAACGTGGCCATATTTACAGCAAAATATGAGAACAAACTCGGAAAATACTTTTGTTCGTTCGGCTTCTGTTGGTCAAGAATAATTAAGCTTTAATAAGATGAATTGGACCATTTTAAGGGGGTGTTAAGAATTTTCTAAATTTTACTTGATTTTTCGGGGCACAAATTTTGACGATTTTTGAAAAATTGTTAATTATTTTTCTGTATATTTTGGAGCAAAAAATATTTTCATCAAATGGTTTTTGAAAAGTTGAATTTGAAAATACTCTAAATCCAATTGTAATCATTCAAAAAGTCTAAATTAAGTTCAGATTTGTGATCAGCATCACAAAAAAGGTAAAAAAGTCATAAAATTCAATAGAGAAAAAAATTGTGGCTTTTATCAATATTTATCAATCTGAAGGCATGTCATAATTAAAAACTGAAAAGTAGAAAATATTTTTATATTCTTCTGGATTTAAAATCCTGTATCTTTCACAATAGAATTTCACATTCTTCACCGCATTTTTTTGTCACTAAAATCACCTTTTTTCTCACTGTTGGATAATTAGATAGAAAAAAAATTAATTTCAATCATTTTTATAATCGAATTCTTTTATGCAAATTAATAAATTCATTTAAAAGACATATAAGCATTAAACAATTAATTTTTGTTCTTTAAGTTAAATTATTTTTTTCTACAGGCTTGAATAGTAAAAAATTTTTAGCACTTTGTCGGGGGCTTCGAACATGCATTTTTAATTGACTTTTCACCTTTCTCACCATTTATATATTTTTTGTATAAGCTTTGCTCTTTTCAATTTTTTTTAATACTTTTTCTTTTTTTGGCAACACTGCAATTTAAGTGAAGAAATTTAAAAAAATACAAAGGAGAACATCAAAATATAACTCGGTTTTTATTTTTAATAAAAATTATTAAAAAAACTTTAAAACTAAATTTTTTTTGTTTTTAATCACGATTCAGACATGCCAAAATTGGGACGAAAACATTATTAATGTTTAAAAAATGATACAATTCTTGTTAGAAAAATAAAATGTATTTGCGCAAAGATTTAAACATTTTTTTTGAATTGTCAAACAAAATTGAATTTTGTCGAATGATCAGAAATACGATTATGATTCAGGTTTTTTAAGTTTTTTTGTTCGTTTAAGAAAATTAGAGTCTGAAAACAGAAAAATCATCATTTTTAATTCGACTAATTCAAGAAAACCGACCGTTTTTAAAACTGATTTTTTGATAAAAGAATATTAACCAATTTTTTATTAATAAATTTTATAATTGGTAAATGCAAGTAATTTATAAATAAGGAAACTTAATGCTTTAGTCTGCTATTTTTTTGCATTTTTTATTATATGTGTTGTAAAAAGAGTGAATGATATTTTGAAAATTTTTAGAACAAAATGAATTGTGGAATTTCTATATTTTTTGAAGATTCGTTTGATAAACGAAGGGAAGATAAATTACCAAACGAAAAAGGAAAAAGTGTGGAAATGTATCAAAAATGAAACGGAAACAAAAATTGCCAAACTTCGCAAAGAATTTTAGCAAAGTTTTTAATAAATCGATAAAAAAAAGTACGATTTCCGATTAAATCCTAGTAAGGCAAAATTTCTTTTTATAAATCGATTAAAAATTTTGTTGTTTGGATATTTCTTTAAAACTTGTTAACAGATGTCAACAAAAATAAAAATTTCATTACAGTGCATGTCGGTAACGTTTTACGATTTTGTTTTTTAAACCGCTATGAAAGTTTTTTTGTTTGAAAAAATCATTAATGCCGCTTTTTTATATTCAGAATTAATCGGAATTAATGTTTTGTAAAAATCCTCGGAATCGCTTTTTACATTTTGACAAAATTTATTATGAATTCGATTCAAATTTTTAAATTTTCTCTTGGCGGCTGGCGGCGCCTATCGGCGCAAACGCCATAGGGGCTGGATTCTTTTGTTTTAAATTCATAAATTATTTATCATTTAAATAAATAAAAGTACAAAATATTTTAAAATTTAAGGACCAATCGGGGAGTTTTTTTATCGTTTGAGCATAAAATGGAAAAAATAGATGTGAAATAGCAAAAGCAAATGCCAAGGAACAAAAGCAAAGTTTGAAAAAAATTAAAAATGTGTAAAATTATGTAAAAAAAAGTAAAATAATATGATAAAAATTTTGGAAATTTCGTTTGGTAGCCTTTTCATAAAAATCCTTTTTACAAATTGATTGAGTCTTTCTGTTCTGTAGTTTTTTTATTATTTTTTTTCAAATGATTCTGTCTTTTTCAATTTATTTTCATAGATTTGTTTGCTTTTTTTTATTGCCTTTTTTCAATTTTTACTTTTTTTTTGTGCACCCAATTTCTACAAACAATTGATGAGATTTTGTGGGCTTTTTCAAAAAGCGACAGAAAAATTAATTTTTTTGGTCATAAAATACAAAATGTATTTTTGAGTGATAAAAATATAAGGCTTTTGTAATCAAATGTTAAAATTTTTTTTAAATGAAAATTATTTTGATCTTTGATTCCAAATAAAATTTTATTTTATTGATCAGTGGCCTAAATATTAGTAAATTCAAACTTTTTTAAAAATCACTCAAGATTTTGAACAAAAAAGCTATTCATCGTTTGTTCACCAATTTGAAATTATTTTTTGATTATTTCCGGGGTGGACTCTTTTGTTTTCAATTCATAAACTATTGATCATTTAAAAATTAACAAACAAAAGTACAAAATCTTTCAAATTGGGGACCAACCGAAGAGTCACCTTTATTGCTTTGCAATTGTCAACGTTGAATTGTTGAATATAAAAATAAAATATTTAAGCAACAGTATTTTTTTTAAATTCAAAAAAGAGTATTAATCGTAATCTCATCAAAATTTAGGAAAATTGAATTCTGACGGCAAAAAAATTCGTAATTATATTCTGAATTTCGACAGCTCAAAATTGTTGTTGTAATTGAAAACTAGCGGGTGCGTGAACCGTCGGATCTGGGACTGGGATAAAGCGCTTCGCGCTTCTTGTGCTTCGCTACCTAGGTCCGATCAAGAATTATAGGGAGAGATTGTCCCAACGGTTTACCACGGGTGGATTAGGTACAAACACGGGGAAATATTGTTTAAATTTGGTGATTTTTAGGCCGCTTCGCGGCCTCGAACGGGCGCTTCGAGCACATTTCTAAATTTGTTGAGCATTCTCGGCTGCTTCGCGGCCTCAGACAGCCGCTTCGCGCGCGATTTTTAAATTTGGTGGTATTTATGCCGCTTCGCGGCCTCGGCGGGCGCTTCGCGCCCGTTATAACAATGATTAGAAGAGATACAAACGTGATTAGAGAAGTACAACAGTGATGAGAAGATTTACAACAGTGATTAAATGAGGTACAAAAGTGATTAGAAGAGGTACAACAGTGATTAAATGAGGTACAAAAGTGATTAGAAGAGGTACAACAGTGATTAAAACAGGTGCAACAGTCATTAAAAGAGGTGCAACAGTGATTAAAAGAGGTACAACAGTGATTAGAAGAGGCACAACAGTGATTAGAAGAGGTGCAGCATTGATTAGAAGAGGCACAAAAGTGATTAGAAGAGGTACAAAAGTGATTAAAAGAGGTACAACAATGATAAGAAGAGGTACAACAGTAATTAAAATAGGCACAACAGTAATTAGAAGAGGTACAACAGTAGTAAGAAGAGGCACAACAGTGATTAGAAGAGGTACAAAAGTGATTAGAAGAGTTACAAAGGTGATTAGAAGAGGTACAACAGTAGTAAGAAGAGGCACAACAGTGATTAGAAGAGGTACAACAGTAGTAAGAAGAGGCACAACAGTGATTAGAAGAGGTGCAGCATTGATTAGAAGAGGTACAAAAGTGATTAGAAGAGGTACAAAAGTGATTAGAAGAGGTACAACAATGATAAGAAGAGGTACAACAGTAATTAAAATAGGCACAACAGTAATTAGAACAGGTACAAAAGTGATTAGAAGAGTTACAAAGGTGATTAGAAGAGGTACAACAGTAGTAAGAAGAGGCACAACAGTGATTAGAAGAGGTACAAAAGTGATTAGAAGAGTTACAAAGGTGATTAGAAGAGGTACAACAGTAGTAAGAAGAGGCACAACAGTGATTAGAAGAGGTACAAAAGTGATTAGAAGAGTTACAAAGGTGATTAGAAGAGGTACAACAGTAGTAAGAAGAGGCACAACAGTGATTAGAAGAGGTACAACAGTAGTAAGAAGAGGCACAACAGTGATTAGAAGAGGTGCAGCATTGATTAGAAGAGGTACAAAAGTGATTAGAAGAGGTACAAAAGTGATTAGAAGAGGTACAACAATGATAAGAAGAGGTACAACAGTAATTAAAATAGGCACAACAGTAATTAGAAGAGGCACACCAGTGATTAGAAGAGTTACAAAGGTGATTAGAAGAGGTACAACAGTAGTAAGAAGAGGCACAACAGTGATTAGAAGAGGTACAAAAGTGATTAGAAGAGTTACAAAGGTGATTAGAAGAGGTACAACAGTAGTAAGAAGAGGCACAACAGTGATTAGAAGAGGTACAACAGTAGTAAGAAGAGGCACAACAGTGATTAGAAGAGGTGCAGCATTGATTAGAAGAGGTACAAAAGTGATTAGAAGAGGTACAAAAGTGATTAGAAGAGGTACAACAATGATAAGAAAGAGGTACAACAGTAATTAAAATAGGCACAACAGTAATTAGAACAGGTACAAAAGTGATTAGAAGAGTTACAAAGGTGATTAGAAGAGGTACAACAGTAGTAAGAAGAGGCACAACAGTGATTAGAAGAGGTACAAAAGTGATTAGAAGAGGTACAAAAGTGATTAGAAGAGGTACAAAAGTGATTAGAAGAGGTACAACAATTTTAAATTATTTGTAACTCAAAATAACTTCAGATTCGTGATCAGTACCTCAAATAAGGTCAAATAAGTATCTTCCTAATGTATTTTAAGCAAAAAAAATTGTTCATGATATTTTAAAAGGGTGTAATTTAGAGTTTTTGTTACCAAAAGGCATTGTATTAAAAAATTGTGCCCATAGGGGTTACCGTGTGATTTACATTACCAAAATTTAAAAAATAATAAATGTTACAAAATAGAAGGCGTTTCAAATTTTAATATGCAAAAATAAATTTTAAATTTTTTAACTGTTATTAATCCGTTCATTTCTGAATATTATTTGCTTCCAAATAAATAAATATATTTATTTATTATTTAATTCAAAAAAATTCATTTAATTTAAATTTAAATAAATTAATAATTAAAAATCTTCATTGTTTATTTTATAGAAATTTTTTTTTTTTTGAAAATTGAATTATAAAAAATAACAAAAATAATTTTGACTTAATAATTAGCATTAAAAATAGCTGAAAATAAATCAAAAAATGATATACACTGTCCGGATTCGAACTTCGCCCCCGACCCACTAAAAATGATGCTCAGAATCCCCAATCACACAGGGATTCTGAGGTTTAACGATGTCATAAATGAAATCTGATTTCAAATTTGTGATCAATGTTCTAAAATACCCCTAAAGACATATTTTTGGAAGATTTTTGATAAAAAAGTTTTTCCACTCAAAAATCCTGGTCACCACCACCCACCCCCCTTTGGTCCCGAATCCCAAAAGCACTTTTATGTTTGTATCTTTTCTTAAAAAAAGTGATAAAATTATGAAATAAATACCTTCTTGTAGAGCAAAAAATTGCGGATTTTATCACTATTTATTATACCTTAGCGCCTTTTTTAAAATGAGATACGCATTTTTTAATGATAAATCGAATTTTTCAGCTTTTTCAGGAATAACTTTTTTCCTTTTAACGGTATAAACACTCGAATAAAATATATAAAATCCGCCCGATTTTTCTCTATTTTTTAAACTTTAATTGAGCTGATTTGGACCTATTTGAGGGGACTTGTTAATTTTCAAAACTATGCTTGAATTTTAAAGGGCCAAAAATTGTAAAAATTCAAAAATTTGAAAAAAAATTCCAAACTTCCTGAAACTCCAAATAAAGATCATATTCATAATCAGCGACACAAACTACATAAGAAAATGTGTTTTTAAAAATTTTAGAGCAAAAAAATGTGTCCATGAAATTTCCAATGGGGTATCCCTTTGGATTTTGGCTACAAAATCACTTTTATTTGTATAACTTTTTTCAAAAAAGTCATAAAAATATCAAATATTTATGTAAATGTAGAGCAAAAAATTGCGCATTTTATCAATATTTGTTTATAACTTATTTTTTTGAATGAGTTATAAATTTTTTAGTGAAAAATAGAATTTTTCAACTTTTTCAGGAATAACTTTTTTTAATTTAATAATTTTTTAAATTAATAATAGAAAAATGCAATAAAATTTATAAAATTATCCTGATTTTGCTGCATTTTTTCATCATTAAATCATTCGAAAAAACGTATTTTAAACCGAGTTATGATTTTTTGAAATTCCCCCCAAATTTCCCTTGGGTAAAAAATGAAAATTTCAAACAGAGCCAAATTTGGTCAAATAAAAAATTTAAAAAATTGATAAAAATATATAAAAATTTTAAAAAATATTTCCAACCCCTTAGGACAGCTTTACACATCACAAAAAATCATCCACACACTGGGATTCGAACCCGGGCCCCCTCCCCTGACGCCCCCCACATGAATGAATGTAAAAGTGCACCGGAAAATGCATTTAGTAGAAGAGTTGGGCAAAGTTATCTTATTTTTAAAATAAATTTTGTAATATTTTCAATTAAATCATTGAACACTCACGAAAATATTCGCAAAATTTGGTATAATTAAAATCAGTAATTCAATTTTATTTTCATTACACAACTTGCCATTTCGTATTTTATGCGAAATTCGGTGATTTTATCAACCGAATTCATTTCATTCTTGGATTTTATGACATATTCTTTCAATTTGTCCAATTCGGTGACCATATTTAATTCTTTGACTTTACAAAATGTTTTCTGCGCAGTCACTTTCAAAATGTCTGTTTTTATATTCTTAAAAAATAACTATTTTTTTTTAAAGGCCAAAATTTTTAAGAAAAATTTCACCGTATACTCAATGAAAAAGGGAGATTCTACAAATTTCTGAAATACATTATAAATTATTTTGAAAACTTTTGCCAATGTCATTTATCTCTTCTATATTTTTTATGCTCATTTCATTGATCATTTTAATTTTTCCATTCAAATCCCTTTCATAAATGGCTTTTTTCACTGTGATGAGCATATCAAAAAAAATTTCTTTGAACTCATTAACTTTTAAGTAAAACCTTTAATCCTTTTGTTTGCTGTTGCATTTTTCCTCGGCATTTTGAATTGCTTTACTAACGACGTCAAATGCCTTGTCATCGCCACTTATTACTGTGCTGCGAATTTCGGTCAGTTCGTTACACGCGACAGTTCGCCAATTGGTTTTAACCCAAATTTGCAACAGATCATAATCAAGTGTAAAAGTATTGAAATCAGTGCTGATTTGTTGAAGCCATTTTTGAATGTGACTTTTATTGGCATCTTTTCCAATCTCACTGAAGAATTTATTGGCAATGTGAATTGAATTGAATTGAAAAAAAAGACATTTAGATAATATGTATAATACACATCTGGATGGTTGCCATAGCCTTTTGTCTTTATTAACAACGACTTTAGTTCACATGCTACCTTTGATAAAGCATTAAAGTTTGCTGTCAATTTGTCTTCCGAATCTTAAGCAAACAAAAAAACATTTTTGGCAATAACTTTTTTTTTTTAATTCTTGGACAATTTGTTATTAAATAAAAAAATATTTATACACCCACATGCTGGTCCGCTAAATAACAAATTCAAAAAGTTTTTGCGCACAAATGGGTCAATGCATTTGTAATTGATAACAACAAAGACAATCAAAGCGATGGCAAAGGCGCCCAAAGCGAAGGTGAACAGTTCGCCATTTCAATTTTGCTGAATAATTATTTCCGAATAAAATTATTTTTTTAATTTTGCGTATCTTTTTCGCTTTTCCTCGCGTCGCTTAATTTTTACATTATTTGTCGATGACAACCGAATTCGTCAATTTCGATTAATTCATTAAAATATTCAACTATGAAAATGAATAACTGGATATAGTATAGTCAACCCCCCGTAAAAAAACGGCGCAAATGATATACCAATCGATTCGTCTCGACGAGCTATGCACGAAAAAGTAGGTCTCCAGTTGCGGAAATGCCAAAAAACCGGTTTTTGAACCGGTTTAAAACTCGAAAAATGGAGTGAAAAGGGGGGCTTAGGACCCTTTAAAACGGTCAAATTCGGACAAATTTGGTATCATTCGAAAGCTCTTGATCAGCTAAGTCTAAAAAACAAGGTATAAATTCGAACCGATGCCATCTAGGCACTGGGACAACTGAGTCCCAGTAAAATGGACACTTACTAAAAAATAAAAAAAGTTTTTTCTTATATAATGCACAAAAATCGTTTAGCCTTGAATATCGAGTATTGCGCTAAAAAACCGCCGCACACTCGACTACGGCGGCCAGTAGGTGGGGCGAGACTACGGGCTACGGAAGAAATCCGCGCGTGATCCGCAGGCGGTTGACTGATTGGCGGGGGCCCTTCGGGCCCCCGCAGTCAACCGCCTGTGGCGCTCGTCAGACTGCTTCCTCCGCCCTCCGTCTCGCCCCACTACTTGCTCCGTCTTCGCATGCTCCCTTTTGCGAAATTTGAAGCCTAAACTGAAGCCTAAGTCCTAACCTGCACTTAAAGTATATTCAACATTTCTTTCCACACATTCTCGCCGCCAAAGAAATTCAAATTGTCCGCCAGCTTGTCCTTTGCACGCGCCTTTGCTAGCCATTGCTGCTAAGGTCTCTACTGTGACTCATCTTGTCGATCTCGGCGGCTATTCCTTCCTTCTCAGCGGCCAGCAGGTGCTCCGCCGAATCACCCAACCCGTCCAACCGTCTCCTCTTAATGTCGTTGCGCCAATCACCGCCCCCCCCCCGCACCCACCCATTTCCTCAATGCCCATTTCAATCTTTGCAATCATTACCCCCTCCCACAAATTCTAAATATGGACTCGCGCTACAACTTAATAAAAATTGGAAGAGAAATTGTCCAAAGTCCGGAACAAGCGATTGATTGGGCAAAACGGCACGGACTTTTGCCAACTGAGCGGATCTGCAGGCGATGTCGTCAGCCAATGACCATTCGGACGGACCAAGGGATCGGATCTTTTCGTTGCCGACGCTGTGAAGGGCCACAACATGCTGTAACGGACAACACTTGGTTTGAGGGTGTCAGATCCAAGGAAATGGTGTCGAAGGGCATCCTTCTGACGTATGCATTTGCAACAAAAATGTCATATGAACAAGCAATTCGTGAGTCGTCTTTGTTGGAAACGGGAGAAATTACTAGTAGGAACACTGTGGCTGATTGGTTCTCATATAGTAGGTATGTGCATAGTCTTCAATTATTGGTCATTTTAACTTTGTATGGGAACTAAAGGGCAAATTAAGGGAATGTTGCACAATTCATTTGGATGGTCTGTATGAGAATTTTGGGCCGATGGGAGGCCCTGGCCGAGTGATCGAGATCGATGAAATGAAATTGGGGAGGAGGAAATTCGAGAGGGGCAGAGTAGTTGAAGGCAGCTGGATCCTCGGGATGATTGATCAGGAGAGTGATGAGATTCGACTGGAGATTTGCCCAGATAATAGGCGGGACAGTGAAACATTGTTGCGTTTGATACAGAAACACATCCGCCCTGACTCGACTCTGTTTACCGATTTCTGGCGTGGTTACAACAATCTCGGACAGAACGGCTTCGAGCATTGGTGCGTAAATCACAGTATGCAATTCGTGACAGAGGAGGGCGTGTCGACCAACAAAATCGAGTCGCAATGGAGACCTTTGCGGCAACGGCTAGCCAGAGGGGGCGTTCAATCAGACAAGCTGGCGGATCATCTTTGTGAATTTCTTTGGCGGCGAGACTGTGTGAGAAGAAATGCTGACCCGTTCGGAGATCTGATTTCGATAATCCGAATGCAATTTCCTGGCTATTAATGCCATTTGGCGTTCTGTCTAATGACTGAAGATGAAGAAAATTACAAATAATTTACAATTTTCACTAAGAAAAAATACACTTTAAACCGGTTCAAAAACCGGTTTTTTGGCATTTCCGCAACTGGAGACCTACTTTTTCGTGCATAGCTCGTCGAGAGGAATCGATTAATATATCATTTGTGCCGTTTTTTTACGGGGGGTTGACTATACTACACCCGAATAACTCTTTAATGGAACAAAACAATTTAATAAAGGAAAAGAAATAATGGACGGAGATGCTTCCACGTGGTGTTCGCACTTACCTTCAAAAATTATTTGAAAAACATAAATTTATTATAATAAAATATTATTAATCTCTTCGTTAAAGAAACTTAATAGGGAAAAACTATTAAACAAGAAAAATTTTAGCCTACGTTACTTTTTCTAATATAGTTATTAAATTCATTTAATTTTTGTTTTGCAAAATTGCACCTATTTGAATAAAACCTTGTTCGAAACGCACACTAAAAATCAAAATTTAATTCATTGGATTTAGATGCAAAATAAATTTTAAAAAATGATTAATATTTTTAATGAAAAAGTATAATTTGGAATCAATTTTTTTTTATTTCTTTACTCAAGCACCTTCCCCTTTTATTGAGTTGTAAATTTGAATAGAAAAATAATAATTAATTCGTTTATTACTTTTCAATGATAATGCAGGCATTACTTCGATTTTCTTCCATCAATTTGGGTATTTTTCTAAATTTGCATTTTTCATTTGTTTTTTATGTCTTCGCTGCTGGCTGCTGGAAGTGTCGATGACAAATGCTCTATGTTATTTTTTTGTTTGTTGAACAATTTTTCAGTTTTTTGTTTTTGTCTTCAATTTTTCCTTCTCATCACCCCCGCCCTCCTCCCCCCCCCTCTCTCTCTCTCTCTCTCTCTCTCTCTCTCTCTCTCTCTCTCTCTCTCTCTCTCTCTCTCACCTTCTCCCATCAACAGCCAAGACGTACTACCATACACCCAACCCCTCCGGCGGTCCGCCATTCTTTCTATGCATAATATTATTGTCAAAATGAGGAACAAAAAATGAATTTTATGATTTACTATCACAAATATTTAATAAAAATAAACAAAAATTAAAAAACATATTTTTATTTATTATTTGCATACCGAAAAATTCAACCGCTGAATTTACGAAGCCCATCCCCATTAACGATTTCGTTCTAATAAAATTTCATTCCATTTTCGATGGAATTTGAAAAAATATAATCAGATTCATTAAATTTGTTAAAATCCATGTAGTTTATAACATAAATTGGCACTCCGATTAAACGGCAGCCCGATTAAACCGACCCCGGCGCCACTCGAAATTCGTGAAATTTGGCGCCTGAATAAAGCTTTAAAGAAATAAATACTTTCTTTTAAAATTAACTAAAAATTTTAAATTTTTACTTAAGAAAAAATGCCATTTTCACAACAATCGGCAAAAACTGCTGTTGAACGAAGATGGGAAATTTTTTTCGCATTTCGTGAGAAAATGGTTCAGGAGGATGAGGACCATTATAATGGCATCAGCCGAGTTTGCATCCACGAGAGCGGCCATATCGTGTGTTACTGGTACCTCCACAATGCGGGGACAGTTGTGGATGTAAATTTAAATTTAAAAAATAAAATTAATATCCGTTTTATTAGTCCTTAAAAATAAAAAAAATTATAATAAATATTTTAAATAGGTCACTGTCATCCCCTCAGAGGATGACGACTATGAAGGTGCCACAAATTCGGTTTGGCCGACAATGATGACTTTGGCACAAATGCGTGCGCGCATGCTGTGTCTGCTGGGTGGCGAAAGAGCCGAATTGATGCACTTTGACGAGGCTATTGGCCATACGGATTCGGACCTGAATAAAGCCAGAAAATTGTCCAGAAAAGTAAAAATAGTTTAATCAATTAAAAATATAAATAAAATAAATTATTATTTATTTCTAACTTTTCCAGATTGGCCAAATCACCGGTCGTGCTAGTGCTGTTCTGCTTGAGGAAGCAAGGCAGGAAATCGAAGCGTTCATGGCAACGAAAAAGGAATTAATCCTGAAAGTAAGAAAACAATAAATGAATTTAAAAATATTAATTTAAAGTAAATAACAACAAGTAAAAATTATTTTAGTTTAAAGTAAAAAACAACATGACTAATAATTTACAATTATTTAGCTTAAGTTAAAGAGTTCTTGATTTTACAAGCAAATTTTAGAGATAAGAAAATTATATTATACTTTAAATTTATATTATTTTTTTTAAAAATAAAAAGAATTCAAATTTTCAGCTCGCTAGGAAACTCTTCGTGCTGAACACGATGAATTTTACGCAAATTCGTCGGTAAGCTTTATTCATTATTATGGCTGCGGGATCCATATTTTTTTCTTTTTTCAGGGGCTTTAATTTATTTGAAAAGCACGAAAACATATTTTTAGCCTGAAAATTCTTCGTTTTAACTCCCTTATCCGTCCATAGGATCCCTAATCCATATTTTGGACTTTCGCCACTTAAAAGGGATTTTGAAAAATTTCTCAAAAAAAACTAAAAAAAAAGTAAGAGTTTGGACAAAAAATAATAAATTTCATTTTAAATATTTACCTTTTTACATCGATTTAATTTTTTCATTGAAAAAAATACTTTTTGCACATAATTTACATTTTTCTCCCTTATTTAGACCCCTAAATTGGGATTCTCACCCCTAAAAATTCCCGCCTTATTCATTATGTATCAAAAATTTCAAAAATTAGAAAAAAATTTTTAATGAAAGTTTTAAAAATTTTAATTAAATTTTCTTATTTTAAGCGTTTTCGAGCGCCTGCCAGTGTCGAACAGCGATGACGATGAAGATGATGGCAAGGAGCGCCGTTATTTGGTGACGGAGGATGAGGATGATGATGACAATGAACAAGATCAGCAGCAAGCACAGCAACAGCCAGCAGAAGAGCCAATTGAAGAAGCAGAGATGGAAGATGAGGAAGTGGATGAAGATGATGATATAGAGGAAGAAGAAGAAGACGAGGAAGATGAGGGAATGGAAGAAATGGAAGAGGAAGACGAGGAAGATGAGGGAATGGAAGAAATGGAAGAGGAAGACGAGGAAGATGAGGGAATGGAAGAAATGGAAGAGGAAGACGAGGAAGAAGACGAAGGGGTTGAATAAGAGGGAGAAACGAAAAGATTTGCCAAAGATGGCTTTTTTATTTTTTATTATTTTTGGTATTCGAATTTTTTTGCAATTCCAAAAAATAAAAAGTTACAAAAATTACGTAATAGGCGATGGCAGAAATTTTTTGCGAAATGGGTTCAGCTATGTAAATCAACGACTTTTTTGTTTCTTAATTTTTTCGTAACTTCGCACAAAATGAACAAATTTTTGGCTTAAAAAAAATTTTTTTTAATTTTATTTGCTTTTTTTGGTTTTATATTCCAAGAAAAGTTTTTTATGTATTAATAATCCTACATACAAACGGGCAGGGGAATTGCTAACAAAATCTTATTTTATTTATTTAAATTTTTTTTAAAACATTAGTTGAAAAACATTTTTTCGTCATATTTCTCATTTACATATCAGCATTAGTTCAAATTAGCTTGCTTACGTTCCATTATTAATGGATCATTTAAGTAATTAAACATTCAAAACTTTTGATTGAAAAGATATGAAACATTTGAAAGTGCTTTTCCGCAAAAACATATTCGTAAAATCCAATAAATAATAATAATCAAAACACAATAATGGGATTGCCGGGATTGGGTTCAGCGTTGATAAAACCCAATTTACGGACACCTGAAAAAACAGATTAAATAATATGTTAGAACGAATTGGCAACTCATCCGCAAAAAGAATATCTCAACTAAGACTACTTTTAGAAAACAGTTTTACGAGATCCATCGACTAAATTTCGGTTTTTATGGAAATAGAAAATTTTTTTGGCCTGAGCGGGACATTTGAGTCCCGGGCCCATAACTCGTTAGGGTTTATATTAGAGGAAAAACGCCAAAGGGAAAATTTGTAGAGCTTTTTGCGCTCTATTTAATAATGCACTTCATGTTCGGAAATTTTCAAAAATTTCGAGCTCCTCCCTAGAAAATTTATGGAATTTTTTTTTTTGTCAAAAAGAGAGTGAAAAATATTTTTTTGGGGTATTTTGAGGTACAGAACATGAATATGATGCTTATTTTTCGTTTTTAAAATTTTAGAATTTTTTAAAAATTCAAAGATATTTTCAATTTTTGGCCTTTTGGATTTTGAAATAATTTTGAAAATTCCAATACAATATTTAAAAATTGAGAAAAATAGGAGAATTTTATGTGATTCTATTAGGACTTCGTTAAGGCATAAGAATCCATGCGTAAATCTTTATGTAATTCAATTTTTAAATTGCAAATAATAATTTTAAAATATTAATTAATTTATTAAATTAAATGAATTATTTTTTCGACAAAAATATAAAATACGCATTATCTTTTAAAGAAAATAAAATAATTTAATTAATACAATATTAATAAAAAAAAAATTAAAATCATTAATTAAAATGGGCATGCAGCGCCCGTCAGAGGCCAGAAAACGACCATAAACTCTATAAAATTAGAAACGGGCGCGAAGCGCCCAACTAAGCTCAACAAAATATTAAAAAACGGAGCAAGGCCACGAAACGGTCGATTGATTAAATTTAAAAAATTAATAAACCTTAAATTTTTTGTCAAGAAAGAAAAAACTTTTTATGAATTAAGAATTCGCCAATTGAGAATTCCTTTTATTATTTACTGAAAATATTGAAGTCAAAAAAAATTGCAAAAAATTTTGTTTTTTTCAAAAAAAAAGTCATTTTTACCAGAATTTGCTAATGAAATTTTTTGCACAATTTTTGTTTTTTTCCCCAAATTTTTTCGATTTTTGGGAGGTATTTTCAAAAATTTGGTTTTTAGGCAGAAATAAGTGTGTAAAAAAAAGAAATTTTCTTTTATTTTTTTATTCAAAAAATTTATATTTCACATATTCGTTATTTAATTTATTACCACTAATAAGCATATTAGGATATTTTTTCAAAAAAAAAAATATTTTTAATTTCATTTTAAAGGATTATGATGAACATCTTTCAAATTGTTTGGTGTTTCACTGCCATTTTATCAATTTCAAATACCGCTTCAAGTGCGAAAAATATATTTAAACGTTTAATAAATATATTAGACATAAAAGCTAAATATTTAATTACTAAAAATCAATCAAATTCATAAAATGCCGAAACCAGTGACAAAGCGGCATCAAGCTCACAAAATAATAAATTTGATGTAAATCTGACGAGAATTGCTCAATTTGCTTGAACAGCATTGCAAATGATGATAATACTTCACTTAAAACCTTACTTAATTGAAATGTTAGTAAAAATCATATAAAATTTAATATTTAAAAATTTATTTTTATTTTTAAATTTAGTTTTTAATTATTAATATTTACGAAAAAGTTAAATTAATAATAAAATCGTTATTTATTGCACAGCTTTCAAATACAACTTTCAATTGCATCGTTACTGTAAAATTTCATAAGCTCCGCAAAAAAATAAAAGAATTGTTTCAGGAGTTCTAACTATTCTTTGACATTAAAAGAAAAAAAAAATTAGTTGGTTATTCATCGATTATTTTTATTTTTATAATTTTCAAATTTCAAAAATCTTTTATTTTTCCCTTAGTTTTACTGAGCTAAGACATTAAGGTTACGCATCAAAAAACTTTGTCCTGTGTGTAGAGGAGAAGTTAATAAACAGAACCAAGTAGGAACTTGTGACAGTCAGCAGCACAACAGTAGCGAGGATACGGTAATAAATAATGCCATTTTAGCGACAGTTGTTTTGTTTTATTATCTTGGATTAACATTTTCGAAAGCATTTAATTTTAAAGGAAGAAGAAATATAAATAGTGATGAGGAAAATTCACTTAATGAGATTGCAGGAGAATCCGATGAAACCGCGACTGGTCAATTCGACAGTGGACAATCCGACAGTTGGACAATCCGACAGTGAGGACAATCCGACAGAAGTGGACAATCCGACAGTAGACAATCCGACAGTAAATTTAAATTTAAAAAATATTTTCTAATCATCAGAACGAATTATTTCCTAAAAATATCTCAATCAAATCAATTTTGTGTAAATGCCAAGCTTATGAGGCTTTTCACGAGAATTTGATGTCATGACCCTCTTGGTAAGCCGTCAAAAATAGTGTGTTTAAATGGGCCAATGTTTGGACTTTTTTGGTAGCAGATTAGCAGGGGGTGGTGGGATTTGTGGATTGGGTTCATGAATTTCTCCTTCTTCTGAAGACGACGAATCCATTCGGACAAAATGAATGAATAATTTGAATAGGTAAACGGAATGGATGGATCACTCCAAATTTACTTTTTCATAATTATTTATTTATGGTTGTATGGGTCACTTAAAATTTATCTTTAATATTTTTTATTTTATTATACGTTTGTTACTAGCATACCAAATACTTTTTTAATTTGATAACAAGTTTAAGCTAAATTGATTTAATTGAGATATTTTTAGGAAATAATCCGTTCTGATGACTAGAAAATATTTTTTAAATTTAAATTTACTGGCGGATTGTCCACTGTCCGATTGTCCACTTCTGTCGGATTGCTCTCACTGTCGGATTGTCCAACTGTCGGATTGTCCACTTTTGGATTGACCACTGTCGGATTGTCCGGGAGCCTATTTTTGTGTTTCCGTCCATACAACTAACCGCAGCCCTATTTATTTTATTTTTACATTAAACGAATATCCGGCTAATATAATTTGATCGTCGTCGAGATTAATGCCGAGAATTTCCGCAACGAATTTGTCGTCCATTGTTGCGTGTTCTACAGGCGGAAAATAGCTGATGAACAAATTGACGCAATGCGCAAATGGGAACAAAAGCATAAGAAAAAGGAGGAAAAAGTATTTGGTGGACGAAACTTTTTTATCCCTTAAAAGTGCAAATTTCTTATTTTATGAATTAATTTAGATAATAATTAATTATGTACCGGATAATGACCAAATAACGAAAAATAAATTGCGACACATAGCCAAACATTGACACATAGACAAGAAAAACCCAGCAAACGAAGGCCAACAAATTCCAAATCCGATTTTGTACGCCTTTTATGGTGAGCAATCCGTACACAATTACTTTCGTTTCGCCCCGTTCCGACACAAAATTGTACTAAGAATAATAAAATTTTAATATTAAAATGGAAATAAATATAAAAAATTAATTGAAAATAAATTAAAAATAGACCGGGATGAATAAAAGGGTCATTTTAAGCAATAAAATATCAATCAAACATGTTTGCAATAGAACCTAAACATTTATTGGAATTATTGACCAATAAAAGTAATAATTTAAATAGTAAAATCACTTTGCTATAAATACGCATTGGCTTTGGAGTGTGCCGATAAATTAAACGAATCAAAATGCCATTAAACAAAATGCCAAAACCGCACGTGAACCAACAGAATAGGTTGATTATAAATCCAAATATGGCACCCATTGGGAAATTTTTTGATGAAATTTTTTTCTTAAATTGAAATAAATAAATAATTTTAATATCATACAAATAAAATGGAGCTAAAGTCAAGTGATTAACTTTAAGCAACATTTTTTAATACATCATTAATTCTTTTAATGAGGCTTTTATAAATGGTTTCATTTTTGTATTGTTCGGAAAAGTACTTCATTAATAATAAATGTCATTGGCATCACGCAATTATCCTATATTAGGGACTAAATTATCTCTTTTCTTTCTTGGTATTATAATATTTGATTTCTTAAAATTTAAAAGAAAATAATTTATTTTACGAAAATTTACTCGAGAACAATAAAAATTAGTTTCTAAAATAGGTAATTTTAAATTTTTTTAAATATTAAGCGGCCTTTTGGATCTCTGAAGACCGAGAAATTATCAAAAACATTAGAAATTGAAGCAATAAAAAATTGCAAATTCTCTTCTAGTCAAAAAACATTAAAAAAAATATTTTGAACTATATGGACTAATTAACCGTATTAAAATTAAAACCGTTTTAGTGAGCTGCTTCCTAAAATTAAAAAAAAATTCCTATTATTTTAATAGACATTAACCAAAAAAAATTAAAAGCAAAATTTAAATTTATTTAATCTTGAAGATTTCCAAGAGCATCAGCAAAAAAAAGAAAGAAGAAATGTTACTTTGTCAAATAACATTAAAGATATTCCATATTCTCGCACATCTTATGAGGCATTAATATAAAAATTTACATTGGGAAAAAGGCATTCAAATCTGAAAAATAAAAATATTTTCAACTATTTTGGAGTTTTGCCAATTTATTAACAAAATGCAATAAAAACGAAAATACACCCCAAAGAATCGACCCGAAAAAATGCTGATTTTTCACCCCAAATGATGATTTTAAAAATTTTAATTGGCAACCCGGCATTTTACTCAACCCCATAAAATAGCAATAAAAATATAAAAAGAAAATTTAAATTTATTTAAAATGCAAAAAATTTTACCAATAAATTGTAATTTTTTTCCAAATTAGCACAATGGACACGAAGTTCAGATTTTGACATAAATTATTGTTAATAAAAAATTTTTCTCTTAAAAAATGTTTTATCTTTAAAATAAAGCACAAAACGATAAAATATTTAAAGAATTTAAATACGTCCTGAATTCTTTACCTATATACTCCTCTAGTTTTCAGTATTACTTATTTACCATTTGCGCTAATTTTATTCATAAAAATGGTAGGAAAGCAGAAAGCAAGCACCATTTCGTTAATTTATGCAAACTAATTGATTGACCAGTGCCCATTCCTTCCTCCCCCATTCATTTTCTTCAGTTGATTTGCTCCTCACTTTTATTGTTAATGTGCTCCTCTACCCGACTTTTGCAATTTTTATTTTTATTTTATTATTTTATACATTAAATAATTTAAAATGCATTTTGACTTGGTTTGAAACTCATAAATTGACTGTTATAATTACTATTTTTGCCTATTTTCGAATTTTTGTGTCTGATGCAGAAATGCCTTTTTATGCTTTTTTTTTTTTTAGCTTTTTTGTTATCCCAAGAATATCCTTAAAAAACGAAAAAATAATTTAGGAAAATTACGCCCAAACAAATTTGGAAGTTTTTCATTCACAATTATTTTTTTCATTTTTGATTCCTGAATTTTAAAATTCTTTTAATAAAAAACGTTGAAACGAATTATACTCACCAAACTGAAAGGACTTTTGTAATTACAAAATAAAATTTTTTATTTATCTTTGAATCTATTTGTACACATAATTAAAATTACTTTTTTAAAGCATTTACACTTACATGAATCATATAGAATTGTTTTACATTTTCGGTCATATTTTAAGAAACCTAATTAGCATTTTTAACTTTTTTATATCATAAATAGAGATCAAAATTGCTCAATATCAAATGTTTATTATTTTTTAATCTTCAAACTCATTCCATTTTTTATTCCGTAAATATTTGGGTGTTATATAAATTCTGTCACCCTTCCTTAATTAAGCAAATCGGAATTTTTTTTTCACCGCTAACCGCAATTGACAGCAGCCGATCAATTTCGGGCCTATAGGAAAGAGCAGAAACTGCTGCACTGGTTAAAAGCGTTTCCGTTCGTGGTGGGTCTACGAACTATACATTCAGAGAAACAGTTCCTGAAATCAGAACCATTAGGGAGTGATCTGATCTTGTTGATCCAAAAGGCTTTTTTGATCTCAGCATCAAAAGTTAGCCTTGCAGGAAAAATTTTTGAAGAAAAATTGTTTTTAATTTTGCTTTAAGTCAACCGAATTTTTAATTATTAATATGATTTGATAGCCCTAAGTGTTTCTCTATCCCTTTGTGACTAGAGGAACTCAAAAACCTTGTTTTTGAACATTTGTTGCCATAAATTTTTTGAGTTAACAAAATTTTTTAAAAAATTCTTGCATGCTAATGGAGTACATTTAGGGCTATTAAATAATATTAAGAATTAAAATTTGGTTGTTTTAGAGCAAAGTAGTAAGCAAAATATTTTATTTAATGGTTTTTTAAATATGATTGACCAGTGCTCATTCCTTCTTACTGCCCCATTCATCTCTCAAATTGATATTCTCCCAATTTTTATTGTTGTGTGTTGCGCTCCCCCGACTTTTTCAGTTAATTGTAATTTATTATTTTATCCATTAAATATTTTTATTTTTAAATTTTTGCAATTGTCTAAAAAACAGCTCCTTGCCAGTGTTTTGATGTTTTTAAAGTCAATTCTGAATTTTTACACATTTATGGCAGTTTTTTTAACATATATTTTAGTGCATATTTGGTCATTTTCGGGGTTTTTGGGCATATTTGGGGGTTATTAGTGCCTATTTTATGCGCATATTTTTTCAAAAAATAATAAATTAAAATTAGAAAAAATTTAAAAATTTAGTCTTGTTTGTTAAGCGTTAAACTTTTTCATTTTGTGGCCAAATTTTGAAAATTTTTTTAAACCAACAGATGTTCGTAGAATTGAAAGAACTACGCGCGCGATTATTTTGGACGCTATTTTTTTAATCATAAAGACGAAATGCTAACAATTTTGACAATAAATTATTGGCATATTTCTTTCATTTTAAATTTCTTGCAATGTTTTATAATTGAGGAGGGCATTGAGTATGGAAACATTAAACGTGTGAAAAATTAAAGACAAAATGTCTATTCGCCCTTCCTCTCAAAAATTAAGATATACACTAAAAATGTAGCACTAAAAACCTCAAATGTCGTTACGCAAAAAATATTTTAAATTTTCTAAATTTCAAAAAATTAATCAAACTCATCAAAATATAATTTTATGAAATGAATGATACCTAAAGTGAATTTAATTAATGATTATTTACTATTTTTTGATTCCTTATAAAATAAAATATAAAAATTTTGCATTATCCATTTGGTTTTGTGGTGCAATTAAAAAAGCAGACATACAAAAAATGTTGGAATTTTCTGTTTTTGTAATTTGTCATCATAGTTTTTCCAATACCCGCTCCTGACTTTTGCCCTTTTTTCTGTGAATTGGATCCCCAATTTTAATATTCAATCGACTGATCAGTAAAAGTTAAATATTATTCATTTCCATTCAAAATAATTTATTTTAATTAATACTTATTATTTAATAGAAGCATTACTAATTATTTGCGCACTAAAAGAACAATAAGCTGATTCTTTCTTTCATCCTTTTTGGATTCGTCGCTTTGAGTGAGGCGTAATGGCCAAAGGAGGACCAAACATTGCTCAAATCGCCAAAGTGGGCGTAAAAACTGCGAATCACGAATACCGTTGTGACCTGGGACATCACGATCATTTTAGCATTGAAAACAGGAAAATAATGAAGTTATTGAGCCCAATAATTATTATTCATTTATCAAATAAATAAATTATTCGAGCAATTAATTTTTATATTTGTTTATATCATTTCAGTTAATTTGCTTACTTTTACAAGCATTTCTAATTATTTTGTGATAATGTAAGAAATAATTTAGCATTTATAAATTACAAAAAATTATTTTAGGCTTTTTTGCCTTATCAACACTGTTTTGGATGTCGCCATGGCCAAAGGCGGTTCCAACTTGGCACAAATCGCCAAAGGAACCGCCATAAAACGGGGGAAGTGGCTTTGTTGGGCGGTTTGTGGGAATCAACTTTTGGATTAAAAAAGGTTATTTTATTTAAGTGATTTAAATAAAAAAATAATTTTTACATAAAAATTTATGTGAATAGTCAACCGATGAAAATTTCGGAAAGACTAAGAATCCAAAAAATTCCAATTGCAAAAGGATGCATACTTTCTGGGCACCAGGAAATGGCAAACGTATATTGTTCAATTCATTATGTTTTAATAAATTATTAACAATATTAAAAAACCCAAAAAATTCAAGTTTTAAATCATTTTATTTAGTTATGCTTAATAACTTACAATTATGCCGCAAACGAACTCATAACTATGTTTGAAGCATTCAAATGTGCAAATCAAAAATCCCCTGCTATTATTCACATTGGTAATTAAATAAATATAAATCGATTTTTTGAGATCGAAACATAATAAATATTTTTTTTACAATTTAACAGTGGAAATTTTATTATAGAATTTTGATTGTTTTATAAATTACTTAAAAAATTAATTAATTATCATGTGTTTAAAAATAAAAATGTAGAAAATTATACTCTGGATTTTCCTAGGCAGCAATTTGAACTGAACAATCACATTGTCAGTTTACCAGCATACAAAAAAATAAAAATTATTGTGACTACCTCTGAAAAATGTTTGGTATGTCTTAAAACACTTTCATTTTTAATCGAGTTTAAGTTCATTAAGTAAAGTAATTAGAAAAAAATTAAATTGTAGTTAAAAATTATTAAAATTTTTAATATAATAATAATAATAATTAAAATTTTATTAAATGTTCTTGATAAAATATACTTGATGAAAACAGCATAAATATAAGAAGAGATCTATTTAATACGTATTTATTTTACAGCTTTTATTATATTAAGCGTAAATGTGAGCTTCTGCATCCTCAACGTCAAAGTTTAATTGATATTCAATTACCAGATCGTTTTGAAATTCAGAAGGCAAATTTTCTTTAAATTAAAAGCGAATTTTTAACAAATAAATTAGAAAAACTTTTCTTTAAATAATTTTGTTTGAACTTTTTAAGTTAGTGAAAAAATTAAATAAAAATATAAAAGAATAAAATGATTTAATTGTTTGAGATTCTGAAAATAAACATCAATGAATTATGCGAAAACGTGAATGAATTGGATTACAAGAAAATTTCAAAATTATGCGTGGGACTTTCAGGAGCAGAAGTGAAGAAGATTTGCGGTTTTGCTTTTTTAAAAGCTAATTCACAAAAATCGAACATCTCACAAGAGGACATCGAGGAAAAAGCCAAAGATGTTTTCAAGAATTCCATTGAAAAGGAATCATTGAACGGCCAAAAATATGTTATAATTGATGTTTGCGTGACAATTGAAGATTTTTTTGGGGTAAGCCAATCAGGGCTGCTAGTACGTTTTAAGATTTTCAGCGCATTTCTTCAAAATAATAAATCGAGAAAATATATATTTGCAAAATACTATTTTAACAAGTTTTTTCAGTTAAAACAATCAATTTAAAAAATTTGTTTAGCCTAATCTTTTTTGGAAATGAAAAAGATTGAACCATAAAACTTAAAAACATAGCTATTCTCAAATTATGGGAAAATTAAAAAAATTATCCTTACAAATTAGTTTACATTGACTAATGAATTAAATATATCGAGCAAACCTCTAATTCTCTAAAATATATTTGAAAAACTTTTTTCAATTTTACATTCGAGAAACATTTAAATTTTGTTCAAATTTATAAAAAGTGAGATAATTTTAGTATTTTTTTCGGTATTAGACAAACCCTGGCGAATCTTATTGGTACCTATCTGTATCAAAAGTAATACGAATAAGAATTCATAGTGCTTTTTATTATTTGTTTTTAACGATTAATGAATTTACGGATAAATTTTAAATAAATTTAAAGTTTTAAAAATCTGAGTCATTCAATAACGGTGATTTTATAGGTTTTGTAAGCTCTTACAACATTGCAAACTTTGAAAATTATAAAATATTCAAATAAAAGAAATATTTTTATTTCTTTGCGTAGTTTACATTTTATATTAGGCTCTCGCAAAAAACATATGCCATGTGTTTTATGTGTTTGTGATTTATCAAAACATCCAAATGATGAAAAAAGTGAAAAAGATTTTGGAACAACTCCGATTCACCGAGACAAACGGTGCTGGGACGTTAGTCAAAAACCATCAAAATGGGAGTTAGTCAAAAAACCATCAAATGGAAAATAGCATTTTCTCCGAACAATTTTTGATTTAGAGCGACTTATAAAAACATAAAAACAAATATTTTGGCCCTTTGACACATAAAAACATATCGCTCATATCTGGGCTATTTTGGAATTATTAGTTCATATTTTGGCATTTTTGAAATTAAAAAATAGAACACCTAAAAGTCAACTTCCTTGCCATTTCTTACAGCATTTTAAAATTCTTTTATTTTTAAAACAAAAAGTAGCCAAATCGAATTCTTAATTGGTCATTGGATTTTGAAGTTCTCTACTGGAATGCTTTTATGTTGAAAATTTAAAATTAATTTATTTCTCATTTATAACCAAATTAATTTTTTTTAAATTTCGTTTATTCATTCATAGTTGTTGCCCATCCTTAGTTTGTATTCTTTTTTTTGAAATAGTATTTTCACGAGGCTCGTAAGTTCGTAGCCCAAAACTGCGAAATTTCGAGGTTCGAAGCACGAAAAACTCAAAGTTTCCCCTTGCACTGGTCCAAAAGAAGTGAAAAACTGATTAAAATTAAATCTTAGGAAATTAAATTGTCACAATTATTTCAAAATGTTTTTGTCACTTTTTTCCTTTATTTTTCACGGTCTCTTTGGACAACAACAGGGCAATTAAAATTGGTTGGTTTAGTTTTTTTTTTCGGCTGACAACAAAAAGAATTTGCTCATTGGGTTGTCTTTGAAATAATCACATTGCCATTAACATATTTAACATGTTACACCTAGCACTTACTGAAATAATTCCCAAACCTAGCAAAAAAAATGTAAACCATAATTGTCTTATTATACATAGTTTCTATATTTCAATTAATTTTATTGCTATGTTCGCAATCTTATTTTTTATGGACGAAAACAAAAACTAATTATTCCTGAAACGATTTATATAATCAAAATAGGGCCAAAAAACCCCGATATAAAATCATATTAATATGGTGTTTTCATCGCATTACAAAAAATTTTTGTTCAGAGCTGGTTCTGAAAAATGTCGTTTTGGGAAACCACTTTCAAATAAGATTTTTTGCCATTAAAATAACTACCTAAAAATGACTATTTTGCTTTATCATCTCTAACTCCTTGATTTTATTCCCACTTGATTGGACTCTTATTGGGGGGCCAAGTCTGAAAGTGGTCTCCAAAAACGGCATTTTTCGGAACCACGCTAACAAATTTTTTGTAATGCCATTTGAAAACACTGAATTTACATTATCTTGGGTAAATTTGGCACGCTGAGTCTGAATATGCCCATAGGTTTGAGCTCTGGGTTCTCTATGAGCCTGTACAGCTAGAACTTCATGCACGAAGCTGAAGCATTACAAGCTCTGGTTGAAAAGATAGGTCAGATTTAAGGCCATATTTGGATTCTACGACCCTAATTTTATTATAGAAAAATGTGAATGATTAAATTTTTATTTTCAACTACAAAAAATTCGTGAAAAATTAGTGCAAGAATATCCATTTTTGACATGGATAGCAAAACCCTCACAAAAATCTGATTAACAAATGAATAACAAAAAATTTAGTCGGAAAATTTAGAAAATATCCAGATCATTACTTGTACATACATATTAATGAATAAAAGTTAAAAAGTTTTTTGTTATATTATATTTCTATTTCAAACCATTTCATAATTTATTTTTTTTGGACCTGAAGAATGATTAAATATATAGAAAATTTTCTTGTTTTAGGATTATGCCATAACATGGAAATTTTTAATGTATTATTTTATATAAATTGAAATTTAGCATTAATTAAAGACTTGGCATTGATATTTTGAATGTTAGTGAACTTTTACAAAAACTTTTTCGCATTTTCAGCGAAATTTGCTAAATCCCGAAACTGAGACTTTTTCAGAAAATTTTCACCATTATTGAAAATTCTGAAATCCTATAAACTAATTGCATTTGTTGTTTTTCTTTTTTATACATGATAAAATTTAGTTAATCCGGGTACCATTATATGCGTTGCTATGATTTTTCATCAAATTATAAATATTTACGAATAAAATGCTTTACAATAAAAAACTATTTTGAAAACTTTTGGAAAAATTTGCGTTTATAATTTATATTAGTAATTCGCTTATTATTTTAGTTTTGAAAATATTTATTTTTTTCTGAAATAAGTAAAAAATCTTTATTTTTATATTTAAAGGTCAAATTTAGTTTATTCGCCCAATTGAGCTTTTTTAAAGTTTGTCCATTGATACTTTATTAGGTTCGTCCCATTGATAAATTTTTTGGTTCAGCTCATTTGTCAGCATATTTTTTCCTTGCTCAGCCCTATTTAACTAATAAGGAGGCGGGGCTCTATTCGTAAACGTTCAAAAATGGTAATATATAAAAACCATGTATTCAAATTTGTAATACATTTATTACCCAAAAGTAGAGAAAAAGTAATATTGATGAGAAATAATCGAAATAATTGATTCGCTTTAATGATTTCTTTTTTAAGGTTAAAATTACTTTTGATTATTTAATGCTATTGCAATTATTATTTTCACAAATATATATTTTTTTCTTATTTCAGCTTTTTACAACATCCGAGATTCAATTCATAAATTCGAATATGCGCATTAAATTTTATTTTTCATTTGGTTTGACCGCAACATTTACGGCATTTATACCAGCTGTGATTTTTGGACATCTGTACAGTGAATTTAATAAAAAAAGCCCGGAGAGCAATGCCAATGATACATACAATTTTGTACCAAACATAGAATACACACTGATCGTAGCAATTGGCCCGTACGGTATAAATTTATTGTATTCACCAATTAGAGAATAATAGGAGGAATATTGGAAGTTTTTTGAGTGTCAAGTTCTAGCGAATTCATCTAGGTCAAATGCATGAGAAATTTTAGAAATTTATTTAGGTTAAAGGAAAAATATATTTTGAAACCCTTAAACTTAAAAGTACTAGTTACGGTCTGGAATTAAGACTAAGGTAAATGCTTTGTAGGCCGGATTTTTAGGATTGAATACCAATTTTTTGGGTCTAGAATCCAGATCTGGTTAAAATTCCGGGATCAGAATTTGATGCAGCATTTTCAGTGGACCTATACAAAAAAAAATGTTTTTAGTCCAGACCCAGACTCTTGACATTTATATTGATGGGTATTTACGATTTAATGCGCAATAAATTTTGCAAATTTTAAGATGGCCCAAAACAGTTTATTTATGAAACGGATAAAAATGGCTCAATTAATTGGAATTTTTGGAAGGATTTTGTTGAAAACGAACGGATAAATAAGGTGCACAAAAATATTGAATCGCATGAAAAAATTACCATTTTGTTGGAGAATATGCACAACGTAAAACGCATCATCAGTGAATTTATCAATTATGCGGATATCCTTGATTTTATGGCATGGAATGGAGGCAAACTTTGGGATTTCAATTCAATTAATTTCAATTCTCTTGCGGTTGGTTTTTTAAATGTTGATCTTATTAACATATTTCTTGTACATAGAGAGAATTTATAATGTTTTATTGTTTAAGCTTGCGCTTCCTGATCCGCCAAATGATTTGATAAAAGAAACAATTGCTAAACCGAACGATTTGCCAAAATCCAAAATTGAAAAACCATTCAATGTATCAAAAACAATAATTTCCAAGCCGAACGATGTGCCAAAACAGAAAATTGCCAAAAAGAAAGCATCGACGAATGATGGGGGGCAAAAGAAAAAAAAAATTGAGGTTACATGGCCATCATCACCCAATGGAGTGCCAATTGAATATGAATTATATTGGGGCAAAGGTAATTACCGAAAAATAATATTTATATTTCCATGTTTTACAGGAATAATTATTTTTTAAATTATAACTGATTGATAAAATTTTTAGACATTTTGCCATTAAACCCAGGACACTTCGGAACTGAATTCGATTTTTTCTCTGATAAACATGCAAATAGTCAGCAATCAACTGTTGCATCAACAACGAAAAATAAAGTCAGAAAATTTTAATTAATTAAAAAAAAATTATTTTAGAAACCTAAAAAAGTGCCGGAGCGTCAATTAAAACATTCCAAATCAATGGCCGAATTTAGAACAATGCAAAACGCAAATGAGTCAACAATTGCATCTGTGGGACCAAATATATAAATAAATCATTTGAAATTATTCATTAAAATCTTTTAGCAAGAATTTAATTTAAATAGGAATATCAAGGCTAAGAAGATAAACGTATATGGAGATGGGAATTGTCTGTTCAGGTATATAAATTTTCATGAATTGGTATTATAATTTATTAATTAGTTAATTAAAATGACATATTTCTTACTATCACAAAATTTTCTGGTAGCTGCCACAGATGAATTAGGTCTTTCATATCTTCAGTCTTAGATAGAATGCTCAAAATTATAAGAAATTGATGATTTTAATAGAATTCCGCAGATAATTTTTTAATTAATATTAATGATTACTCTTCGGGTCATTAAAATGCGATTTTTTATTGTATTAAAGGTCATTTGCCGTTTCACTGTATGGCGATGATGATGGCAAAGCGCACAAAAAGTTGCGCAAAGCTGCTGCTGAATCATTAATCCAATTTGAGCAGGACCCTGCACGCAGTTCCGAGGACAAAGACTTAATGAAAGCGAAAATCTGTGTTAATTTATCTGAGGGCGATTCAATGCATAATTACCATGACAGCATTGCGGAATATGCGACAAATTACGTGTCAAAGAACAGAAATTATGCTGGCGTTGCAGAATCCCATGCATTGGCAATTCATTTAAATGTATGCAATGAAAAATGAACAGAATTTAAATTAAAGTTTCATAATGGGCTAGAAGTAATTAGGGTTAATTATTTGGCCCTAAATAAATATTCTTCTACTTGGCATAACTTTTAAATTCTCAGATTTTTCTTGACATAATTGTTGGTCAGTATAGAGCAGAATAGACCAATACATTTTTAATCACGTCATCTTCGAAAAATTCATTTCTTAAAATTTTATCGAATTTTAGACCAGAAAAATATTTGGCTCGAAAAAAGCCGTAAAACTCAGAATTTTTTAAAATAAAAGATTTACTAAAATATTATTTTTAGTATGGAATATTTTGGTTAACAAGGGAAACGAAAAATAGTTTCTAAATAACTTGCTTCTTCTTTTTTAGCGTAATGTTGCGCTCATTGACAGCATAAAACACAGTGTCCTTGTTGTTCATCCTGATTTTACTCAAACGGCAATTTGTTTAAATTTAATTTTTATTTAAAAGATTTAAAAATTTTTCAGAAATATGACAATATCACCAGTGATAAATATAAACAAATTTGGCAATTGGTTGATAATCCAATTGTGATTTGGCATGACGGGAATGATCATTTCAACAGCATTTGCTTGGTAAAAAGATTAAAGAGCCAAATTTATTATTTGATTTTTTAATCTATTCTTAATTGAAAATCTCAGAATTTTAAATTAGGTAAGATAGCCCTAAAATAGATACTTAAAATACAGCAACGAAAATGAAATTTATATTTAAATAACGGAAAATATTTGAAAATTTGCTTATGAAATATTATACTGCAATTTATCAATTTTGTGGATTTTTGAGCGTTAAATTTTTATGCTGTAAAAAAGATTAAAATAAAATATAAGTTGTAATTATTATTTTTATTTTAACAATTTAAAATTAACATATATTTCAGAAGAAGAAGAGCTCGTTTTGGAATTGGAAATGATCATAGACAAATGATGATTTCACATTCATTTCAAATTATTTTTTATTTGTTTATATGTCACAGACTGTAACAAAATTGATGATTTCTTGAAAATTTTTGTTTTTCAACAAGGGTTAAGCCCCGACCCCTCGGGAAAGAAATTCTCGGGAAGGGATGAATACGGGGGAAGACAGAAGTGCGGGTCAGGAATCACGGTCGGGGAGCGCCAAAGTCGGGGATCGGATCTCCGATCGTGGAAATTTGGGCAATCCTAAAGAATGGGGGTCCCTAATTTTAACTTATTTTTTTAATTTTCGGCTCAAAACCCTGTTTTTAAAGGCTTTTCGAGGGTGCTGAAGTGGGTGTTCCCGAATTTTACGCTCTGTTAACAAGCAAAAATCCGTCATCAAAATATCGACCACAATTAGAGCTTGACAATAATCATTAGCATATTTGTTCGGTCCGAGAGATTTGTTTAAGTCCAATTAAATATTTATTTATTGGAGAAGGAAAAGAAAGTCACAAACAAATTTGGGGAACAAATATAAAAAAATAAATGAATGAAGGGAAGACACAATATGAGGGAGAAGGGAGCATATTTATGGGCGAGGGAACAACATGAAATGGGATGGGAAATCGATTGGCATAATGTCAATGAAATTCAAATCTTCGGCGGCAGTGCCCCGAACACCCCCCCCCCCCCCACCCCCTTAAGCGCGGTCCCGATGTTACGGTGAGAAGCGCTGAGGTGGACGGCGATTTCGCTGAGGGTACCGTCGTTGCTGTCCATCGTCAATTTGACCTCCCAAATTTTCCTGTTCGCCATGCGGGTCCTCCAATGGCATTTCCACTGGGATTTCCTCTGCTCCTCAAAAGCAATCGGTCTTGGGATGTCGAATGCTTCGAGCATCACCGAGAGCTGTTCATCGGAGTCGGACGTGTTGCGAGGGCGAAGCTGATTGGCGTGGTATCGCCCTGATCTTCCATCGGCGAACGCGACGTCGTAAATCACCCCTGTCCGTTTTGAAATCTTGCCCTGTTGCCAATTTTGGGAAATTCTGTGGCGGGCAAAGACCTTGTCTCCGATCGAAAACTCCCTTAATTTGGTTCCAAATCGCTTATTGAAGCGTCTCGCCATTTCAACGTCTCTTTCGATCGGTTCTGCTGGTGGCGGCCGCAACAAATCCAAAGTTGTGCTGGGTTTTCTCCCCAGGAACATTTCAGCAGGTGTTATGCTGTTTGGCAACGAATCATTTGGCTGTAGTCCGGTAACTTACCAAGAAAGTTTCGATGATTTCTTTGCTTGGGGCTCCCTCCCCTTTCAATTTTCGAAACGTTCTTTTGAACGTGTCCACGAAACGTTCGGCCTGGCCGTTGGACATCGGATTATACGGCGCAGAAAACAGGTGATTTACACCGTTGACGGCCATAAATTTGGCAAATTCGTTGCTCGAAAATTGTGTGCCATTGTCGGACACCAAAATTTCCGGGATGCCGTGTCGGCTGAACAAATATCGAAGTTTTTCGATTGTTGCTGCTGTCGATTTGGTGGCCATTTCGAATACCTCCGGGTATTTTGAATAGGCATCGACGATGTTAAATATTCCTTGCCGCAAAATGGTCCAGCATAGTCGACATAGACTCTTTGCCACGGTGCAGATGGTTTTGGCCACGGTTGAAGATTTCTTTTCACTGGTGCCTTTGCTTCCATTTGGCACGGTTGGCAGTTTTCTACCATCTGTTGGATGTCGGCGTCCATATTTGGCCAATAGGCATAATTTCTCGCCAACTGCTTCATTCTTTTGGTTCCCGGGTGTCCCTTGTGGAATGAATGAAGAGTTTTCTGCCGAAGTTTTTCGGGGATGACAACTCGGTCGGCGTACATCAGGCATTTCGTGATGCGAAGCTGTTCTTTGATCCGATGAAAAAGCTTTATTTCGGCACTTTCGTCTCCGACGTTCCTTGGCCAACCATTTGTCAAATATTTCTTGACCTTTTGGATGGTTTTGTCGGCTTCAGCAACTGCGACAATTTCCTTAAATTTTATTGCTAGTGCTTCAATTGATCCGATCAGAATGACGTCAATTTCCGAATCTGATCGGAGAGATGCAATCACTCGGTCTTCATCGCTTTTTCCCGTTGCGATCAGTCTTGAAAGCACATAGGCTTGACCGAAATCATTAGTACTGATGTACTCAATGCTGAAATCGTATGCGAGGAGGATCAGCGACCAGCGGAGAAGTCGGTTGGCACTGCACTGGCGCACTCCCTTTTTGCTTCCGAATATGGCAAGAAGTGGCTTATGGTCGGTTAGCAACGTGAATTTTCGTCCATAAATCATTTTGTGGAATTTTTGTACGGCGAAAATCAGTGCCAATCCTTCTTTCTCGATTTGAGAATAATTTTTCTCTGCCGGTGTTAAAGCTGATGACGCGTGAGCGATTGCCTTTGTTGATCCGTCGGGGAATTTGTGGGATATTACCGCTCCAATCCCGAGTTCGGATGCATCTGCTGCAACTACGATTTCCTTTGTTGGGTCGTAATTCGTGAGCAGAATGATGACAAAATTTCCTTTATTTTTGGTTTTTAGACGCGATGAAAGTTGACGGTCGAAGAAATAGGGCCAAAAAACCCCGAATATAAAATTATATTAATATAGTGTTTTCATCACATTACAAAAATTTTTGTTCAGAGATTTTTATCATGTATAAAAAAGAAAAACAACAAATGCAATTATAGGATTTCAGAATTTTCAATAATGGTGAAAATTTTCTGAAAAAGTCTCAGTTTCGGGATTTAGCAAATTTCGCTGAAAATGCGAAAAAGTTTTTGTAAAAGTTCACTAACATTCAAAATATCAATGCCAAATCTTTAATTAATGCTAAATTTCAATTTATACAAATATATGCATTAAAACTTCCATGTTATGGCATAATCCTAAAACAAGAAAATTTTCTATATATTTAACCATTCTTCAGGTCCAAAAAAAATAAATTATGAAAGGGTTTGAAATAGAAATATAATATAACAAAAAACTTTTTAACTTTTATTCATTAATATGTATGTACAAGTAATAATACAAATAGATTTTGCTGTATAAAGTGTACACCTTTTAAAGGACAAAATTACGAGTGTAAATGCCGATGAAATACAATTTTGAAAGTGCCGGGAAAATTTGCATAGAGCCGCCACCAATTGGGTCCCAAAGGAAGAATTTGAACAGACAGATGACAAAACGACAGGAACGCTTAAATTTAAAAAAAAAATTTTGTGAATTTTTTATTTAAAATTTTGATTTACTTAGGGTGTTACATTTTTTGTGTTTTTCAAAAATCCATAAAAATTTAAAATACAATGGGTTTCTTAGATCTTTTTTTTATTTTGCTCGTCTGGGTGTTTCTACATTTTCCTACTAAATTTTTTGTTATTCGTTTGTTAATCAGATTTTTGTGAGGGTTTTGCTATCCATGTCAAAAATGGATATTCTTGCACTAATTTTTCACGAATTTTTTGTAGTTGAAAATAAAAATTTAATCATTCACATTTTTCTATAATAAAATTAGGGTCGTAGAATCCAAATATGGCCTTAAATCTGACCTATCTTTTCAACAGAGCTTGTAATGCTTCAGCTTCGTGCATGAAGTTCTAGCTGTACAGGCTCATAGAGAACCCAGAGCTCAAACCTATGGGCATATTCAGACTCAGCGTGCCAAATTTACCCAAGATTATGTAAATTCAGTGTTTTCAAATGGCATTACAAAAAATTTGTTAGCGGTGGTTCCGAAAAATGCCGTTTTTGGAGACCACTTTCAGACTTGGCCCCCCAATAAGAGTCCAATCAAGTGGGAATAAAATCAAGGAGTTAGAGATGATAAAGCAAAATAGTCATTTTTAGGTAGTTATTTTAATGGCAAAAAATCTTATTTGAAAGTGGTATCCCAAAACGACATTTTTCAGAACCAGCTCTGAACAAAAATTTTTTGTAATGCGATGAAAACACCATATTAATATGATTTTATATCGGGGTTTTTTGGCCCTATTTTGATTATATAAATCGTTTCAGGAATAATTAGTTTTTGTTTTCGTCCATAAAAAATAAGGTTGCGAACATAGCAATAAAATTAATTGAAATATAGAAACTATGTATATAATAAGACAATTATGGTTTTCATTTTGTACATACATATTAATGAATAAAAGTTAAAAAGTTTTTTGTTATATTATATTTCTATTTCAAACCATTTCATAATTTATTTTTTTTGGACCTGAAGAATGATTAAATATATAGAAAATTTTCTTGTTTTAGGATTATGCCATAACATGGAAATTTTTAATGTATTATTTTATATAAATTGAAATTTAGCATTAATTAAAGACTTGGCATTGATATTTTGAATGTTAGTGAACTTTTACAAAAACTTTTTCGCATTTTCAGCGAAATTTGCTAAATCCCGAAACTGAGACTTTTTCAGAAAATTTTCACCATTATTGAAAATTCTGAAATCCTATAAACTAATTGCATTTGTTGTTTTTCTTTTTTATACATGATAAAATTTAGTTAATCCGGGTACCATTATATGCGTTGCTATGATTTTTCATCAAATTATAAATATTTACGAATAAAATGCTTTACAATAAAAAACTATTTTGAAAACTTTTGGAAAAATTTGCGTTTATAATTTATATTAGTAATTCGCTTATTATTTTAGTTTTGAAAATATTTATTTTTTTCTGAAATAAGTAAAAAATCTTTATTTTTATATTTAAAGGTCAAATTTAGTTTATTCGCCCAATTGAGCTTTTTTAAAGTTTGTCCATTGATACTTTATTAGGTTCGTCCCATTGATAAATTTTTTGGTTCAGCTCATTTGTCAGCATATTTTTTCCTTGCTCAGCCCTATTTAACTAATAAGGAGGCGGGGCTCTATTCGTAAACGTTCAAAAATGGTAATATATAAAAACCATGTATTCAAATTTGTAATACATTTATTACCCAAAAGTAGAGAAAAAGTAATATTGATGAGAAATAATCGAAATAATTGATATATTTTTTTCTTATTTTAGCTTTTTACAACATCCGAGATTCAATTCATAAATTCGAATATGCGCATTAAATTTTATTTTTCATTTGGTTTGACCGCAACATTTACGGCATTTATACCAGCTGTGATTTTTGGACATCTGTACAGTGAATTTAATAAAAAAAGCCCGGAGAGCAATGCCAATGATACATACAATTTTGTACCAAACATAGAATACACACTGATCGTAGCAATTGGCCCGTACGGTATAAATTTATTGTATTCACCAATTAGAGAATAATAGGAGGAATATTGGAAGTTTTTTGAGTGTCGAGTTCTAGCGAATTCATCTAGGTCAAATGCATGAGAAATTTTAGAAATTTATTTAGGTTAAAGGAAAAATATATTTTGAAACCCTTAAACTTAAAAGTACTAGTTACGGTCTGGAATTAAGACTAAGGTAAATGCTTTGTAGGCCGGATTTTTAGGATTGAATACCAATTTTTTGGGTCTAGAATCCAGATCTGGTTAAAATTCCGGGATCAGAATTTGATGCAGCATTTTCAGTGGACCTATACAAAAAAAAATGTTTTTAGTCCAGACCCAGACTCTTGACATTTATATTGATGGGTATTTACGATTTAATGCGCAATAAATTTTGCAAATTTTAAGATGGCCCAAAACAGTTTATTTATGAAACGGATAAAAATGGCTCAATTAATTGGAATTTTTGGAAGGATTTTGTTGAAAACGAACGGATAAATAAGGTGCACAAAAATATTGAATCACATGAAAAAATAACCATTTTGTTGGAGAATATGCACAACGTAAAACGCATCATCAGTGAATTTGTCAATTATGCGGACATGATTGAATTTATGATAGTGAACGAAGGCAAACTTGGGGATTCCAATTCAATTAATTTCAATTCTCTTCCGGTTGGTTTTTTTTTAAATGACCCAAAATTAATTTATTTTGGTGCTTTGTTGAGTAATTTTGATGATTTTGGAGTTAAAAATATAAAATACGAAAAACCGACATGTGTTTAATATAATTCTTCTATTTGATTGTACATACATAGAGAGAATTTATAATGTTTTACTGTTTAAGCTTGCGCTTCCTGATCCGCCAAATGATTTGCCAAAAGAAACAATTGGTAAACCGAACAATGTGCCAAAATCCAAAATTGCCAAAAAGAAAGCATCGACGAATGATGGGGGGCAAAAGAAAGAAAAAATTGAGGTTGGGTGGCCACCATCATCCAATGGAGTGCCATTTGAATTTGAATTGAAAGTCAATGAATACACTAATGGACAATTGATCAACAAAAACACTATCGGAACTGAATTCCATTTTTTCTCTGATAACAATGCAAATATTCAGCAATCAACGGTTGTATCTGTAGGACCAAATTATATAAATAAATCATTTGAAATTAATCATTAAAATCTTTTAGCAAGAATTTAATTTAAATAAGAATATCGAGGCTAAGCATATAAACGTGTATGGAGATGGGAATTGTCTGTTCAGGTTTATAAATTTTCATGAATTGATATTATAATTAAAATTAATTAGTTAAAATGACATATTTCTTAAAGTATAAACATAAACAACAAGAAATTTTCATACATTAGGTCTTTCATATCTTCAGTCTTAGATAAAATACTCAAAATAATAAGAAATTGATGATCTTAAAAGATTCCGCGGATAATTTTTTAATTAATATTATGACCTACTCTTCCGGTCATTAAAATGCGATTTTATTGTATTCAAGGGCATTTGCCGTTTCATTGTATGGCTATGATGATGGCAAAGCGCACAAAGAGTTGCGCAAAGCTGCTGCTGAATCATTAATCCAATTTGAGCAGGACCCGGCACGCAGTTCCGAGGACAAAGACTTAATGAAAGCGAAAATCTGTGTTAATTTATCTGAGGGCGATTCAATGCATAATTACCATGACAGCATTGCGGAATATGCGACAAATTACGTGTCAAATAACAGAAATTATGCTGGCGTTGCGGAATCCCATGCACTGGCAATTCATTTAAATGTATGCAATGAAAAATGAACAGAATTTAAATTAAAGTTTCATAATGGGCTAGAAGTAATTAGGGTTAATTATTTGGCCCTAAATAAATATTCTTCTACTTGGCATAACTTTTAAATTCTCAGATTTTTCTTGACATAATTGTTGGTCAGTATAGAGCAGAATAGACCAATACATTTTTAATCACGCATCTTCGAAAAATTCATTTCTTAAAATTTTATCGAATTTTAGACCAGAAAAATATTTGGCTCGAAAAAAGCCGTAAAACTCAGAATTGTTTAAAATAAAAGATTTACTAAAATATTATTTTTAGTATGGAATATTTTGGTTAACAAGGGAAACGAAAAATAGTTTCTAAATAACTTGCTTCTTCTTTTTTAGCGTAATGTTGCGCTCATTGACAGCATACGACACATTGTCTTGGTTGTTTATCCTGATTTTACTCAAACGGCAATTTGTTTAAATTTAATTTTATTTTAAACATTTAAAAATTTTTTTAGTATTATAACAATATCACCAGTGATAAATACAAACAAATTTGGCAATTCGTTGATAATCCAATTGTGATTTGGCATGACGGGAATAATCATTTCAACAGCATTTGCTTGGTAAAAAGACCAAAATGCATGCAACCAAAAACATTTATTTTTGAATTTTTTTTAATCTGTTTCTTTCTTAATTGAAAATGTCATAAATTTTTAATAACCATTAAGAAATATAGCTTTAATATAATCAATTAAATACACCAGCGAAATATATTTTCGGAAAAAAGCAAAATAAATTGAAATTGCTTATGAAAAAAATAATAATTCAATTTATCAAATTCTGTGCCTTTCTGAGCATTAGTTTTTTTATACTTAAAAATAATTAAAATAAAAATATTGTATTTATTTTTTATTTTATCATTTTTAAAATTAACGCATTTTTCAGAAGAATATGAAGAAGAATATGAAGAAGAAGAAGAAGAACTCGTTTTGGAATCTTAAGTGAAACAATTTGACAAATGATTTCTCACATTCATTTTACATATGTATAATTTATTTGTTTATATTATGTAATTATGGCAAAGAGTCAATGACCAAAAGAAAATTTCATCACAAAATGCCAAATTTTCGTTTTTGGGAACCGCTGAATTTTTTATTTTTTCAAATAAAACCGAGAATTTTTTCTTCAAAAAAATTAATTGATTTTTTTGCAATGGAAAACTTGAAAAATTCTCATTTTTAAAAAATTGCCCCATTCATGCATTCCCTTCCCTTAGTCCAGCATTCATTGTATTATTTTCCTTCCTATTTTTGTGCTACACCAATTCGATCCGTTCCTCCGACAAATATTTGTTTTATTTATTTTTGCATTTGTCTTCAATAAATTTATTTGGTGTTCGACTTTTGCACAAATAATTGTTTGAGCAATTAACCGGCTCAACAGAAAATAAAGCGCAGATTTGTGAAACAGAGTTTATACCAAAAATGGTCAAATTTTAAAAATAATATAGGGTTAAATTTTTTTAAATTTTATATGGAGTGATATTGTAATAAAAATGATTGTAAACTCATTAAGAAGAAAGTTATTTCTATTTTTTTGTTAACTTAATAATGATAAAATTCGGACTTCAACAAAATTCTTTAAAATAATGCATTAACACACACTGCTATGAGAATAAAATGAAACTAAGCAAAAAAGAAAATGAATCAAGGAAACAACCAACTAGTAGAGTGCGACGGGACCGGGACCGGGACCGGGACCGGGCCGGGAATTCCCGGTCATCCGAGGTCCCGGTCCCGGTTCCCGGTCCCGGGTTTTGAAAAGCTCAGGTCCCGGTCCCGGTCCCGGTAGGGCAACCGGGAACCGGGAAAAACAAGCACTGGTAAGAATGGGGGTCTGAGTGGAAAATTAGTGATGAAAATTGGAGTCAAAGGAAAAAAAACATTAAAAAAATGATTAAAAATATTCTTTAAGAGTGTCGTAACCAATTGTGCAAATGGCCTAGTGGCTAGTCCCCTTGACTTTTGTCTTCTTCTTTCCCCTGGTTCAATCCCTCTACGGAAATTAAAATATTTTGAATTTTCTTTTTGTATATTCATGGTTTTCCTATCGACAAAATATGACTTCTCATATATTTTTTTATTTATATATATATTTTATTATTTTTTTTAAATGAAAATATGTACATATTGAGCCTAATAAATCCAAAAAACTTGCCTTTTTGTTGAAAATCTGTTAACAAATTACACTCAAATTTTCAAAAATTTTCCCCGGCGGCGCCTATCGGCACCGCCGGTCTCCCCTTCTCAACAAAAGTTGTTTGCAAAAAGCGCGCCGAAAAAATGATCATAAAAGTAATATAAATTTCTAATAATATTCGATCATTTAGTCCAAAAATGATTATTTTTAAAAATAATTTAAATAAATTTAGCTTGAAAATTTTCATTAATTTAATTATGCTTTAACTTTTGGATTTTATTAAATAAAAAATAAAATAAAAATTTAATTTTGTGTTATTTTCAATTGAAATAAATTAAAATTTGAATTTTTTAAAAATTTTTTGAATTTTTTTGAATTTTTAAAAAGTCCCGGTTGGTCCCGGTTCCCGGTCCCGGTCCCGAAAAAAAATTGAGGTCCCGGTCCCGGTCCCGGCTTCTCAGGTCCCGGCAAGTCCCGGTCCCGGTTTTGCCCAAAATTCCCGGTCCCGTCGCACTCTACCAACTAGGCCAAAGGAGAGAAATAATTATATTTTATAATAAATAGCGCTTCCTTTTTTTGGCAAAAAAAAATCGCGAAATAGGCATCTAAAAAGGCATAAAAAATCGCAAAATAGGCATTAAATATGCACAAAAATCCTCGAATAGGCACTAAAATTATTTAGGCATTAAATAGGCACAAAAATCCTCGAATAGGCACTAAAATTATTAACGCTTTTTAAGCAGTAAAACACGTAGAAACTTAAATATTTCAATTGTAAATGAATTTATTAAATAATTTAAAGTTTTTTCAGAATAAGAACAAATTTTTAAAGCAAAAATTTTTAATAAGAAAAAATATTAAATTTTGGGGTCAATTTTTTGAAATTTTTTTCAATTCCTAGGGGTATATTTTGTGAAAAATTTTGGGTCATTTCTTATGGGTTGTTTTTCGTTTTTATTGCATTTTTGTTAATCATTTTTTCAAAAATACACGTATTTAGTTCTTTTTAACCTGAAGATACCGTACTGACGAGGCCCACTCTTCCAAATTATTTTTGTTAAAAAAATAATTTTTTTTTTATTCAGAAACCGTCCGCAAATGTCCGTCCGCAAATGTCCGTCCGCAAATGTCCATCCGCAAATGTCTGGGCGCGATTTTCTTTCGTTAAAGCTCTCTCATCAAAGCTTTCCAATTAAATCCGATAGAATTTGTCTTCTTTTTCCCATTATAAATGAATAGTTTTTAAGATTTAAATCATAATAATGTTTGATCATATCTGCCAATATTTGAACATTACATTTGTCTCTAAAACTGATCATAATAATTTGGCAACAAAATTCGGCATTTTGGACAAAAATTTGTCATTTTTCGAATGGATTTTCAGTCCATGCTTCATCAGTTTATTGTTGCTAATTGCGCATTTCAATTCCAAATTGCAATTGTGGAGGTAAGCCAAAAATCATAAATTTAAATTAAATATCTAATTACTATTAGTCTAATTTTTTAGTCAGATAAATTTATTAAAGGAATTGATAATCAGCATAAAATGGGCATTTGGTCACCCATTTGGCCACAAATTATTTTGCCAGGAATTTTCGCATTGGTTTAAAGAACGGATCACAAGGTGTGTAATTGGCTGTTGGCTTTTGATTCGTTTTGCCAATTGCTTTTCGTCACTCCTTTCCTTGCCAATTTTTTGGCCCTGATTTTACAGTACACCACAGTTGACTACCGTATCTGTGCTGGCACTCTTATGGTGTCAACTTTGGCATCGTATGCCTCGTTTTTGGCACTTTTTTTTTGATCTCTGCCGAACGATTATTATTGTCTGTTTCCAATTAAGTAATATTTTTTGAATTGGATCCAAGGAAAAACAATTCAACGATTTTCATTATTTTCTTTTTTGTGTATTCTTTTTGGCATTTTTATGGTATTCAATATATACGGGGAATTACTATTATCACTACGAACTTTGAAAGCTCTAATTTTAAATTTTACTGTAATGATTAAATTATTTATAAAGATCCTTTTATTGTTTTCTTTTTTAGATTTATTTTTTGCTACACTGGTCTTTATTCGGACGTATTGAATACAACAATTTCAAAATTTATTCTTTCGCTGTGTGTTCTCAATTATGTCGTCATTTCTGTTCAAATTTTATGGCGTTATGTCAAATTCCAAAACTAAAAAAGACCATTAATTTACACGGCGAGTCATTTTTGGGTTCCCAGTGCAAATAAGTTTATAATTTATTTAGTAATCAGAACGCCAAAACTTTGCAAAACTTAAAATTTTGGGGGATTTTCCCTTGTAAAAATAGAAGAGCCGATTTCGAGTTAGAAAATATACTTTCAAAAAACAAAATAGAATTCGACAGATGGGGCCAAAAAACTAGCCTAGGCAAAATTTCAAGAAAAGTTACCCACAGGAAAAAATCTTTTCCCAGGACACAAAATGCAATGTTTTCTATCATTTTTCAGCTATTAAGCTATTTTCTTAAAATATTAGATTAACTTAGGCAGATTCTTCTGAATTTTCCCTTCAAAATGAGCATAAAATCGTTTTACTTGATTTATTATTGAAAAAGTTATAAGCTAAAAACTTTCATAAAATTCGCTATATTAATTCGATGCTGTACTTAACCAACGTTTTTTGAATATGATTTTTTCTTGACACGAAAACTTCTATAAAGAAAATAATTCTTCTTTCTTCTTTAAAAAAAGAAATTGAAATTAACACACAACATAAGGAGGACTCGAACCTAAGGCCCCCCTTTTGGTGACTAACTCACAGACCACTAAGACGAAAAATCCAACTTAATTGTACTTGGAGCCCAAAATTGACTCGCCGTGTTTAGCGACAATTATTCCAAGTAGAATAATAAAAAAAAAATTTCATGTAAATACGCAACCATTCTAGCATCTGATCATTCAATGCGCAGAATGTTACGATCAGTTTTTCTATTGTCATTAGTGATTTTGATCGGTTGGCTAATTGCGGCGGTTTATCGTAATCAAATCACATTGCAATTTTATAAATTTACCTTTTATTTATTTGTTGGTAACAAAAATCAAGGAACAAGCTTTATCCAAAATCTATCAACTGTATCATCAGCACTCCTTTCTATTATTCCAATTTTGGCTTCCGCCAGCGGAGCACCCATTCTTATGTTAAGGTAAAAATTAAAAAATTAAATAAAATTAATTTTTTCAAATTTTGAAGTGAAAATTATCGCGAGGCATACAAAAAAATTGTTTAAACGCAACTCAGCAGCTGTTGGACCATTATTTACGACTTGAATACAATTTTTTTCTGCTTTTTGATCTCTGCCGAATGACTATTAATTGCTATTTCCGATTAGTAGTTGTTCCTTTTTCAATGTTATATTTTGCATCATAATGGTACTCAATGTGTACGGTACATCGATTAATATGACAGTATCATAGAAAGACTATTTGAAATTTAATTTATTTGTTTTTTCTTTATTTTCCGTCATTATTAATTTCTCAAGGTTACTTTTTTGTAACACATCTTTTTAATCTGTTTCGTATTTTATTCTTTCATTGTCTGTTCCAATTATGTTGGCATTTCGGTCTAAATTTTATGGCGTTATGTCAAATTCCAACGAAAAGAACCAACCCAATTGTCATCAACAATTTCGAGTAACCCGTAAAAATGTGTAATTACAAAATTAATTAATACTAACTGCTTTGTTTAACCCGTACCCAAATATCCCTTCATTAAGCTTCTGATCATTCCGTGAGTAGAATTGCGATCGGTTTTTCTGATAACATTTGTGATTTTAATTGAATGGCTAATCGCAGTGGTTATTGGTGATCAAATTGCATCACTATTACTGATCAGCTAACGTAGATTTGCACATAAAATGCTCAATTTAATGCACCATTTGCCTTCTTTTTGTTGGTTTCTGTTACAAGTTTTCTTTCAGCCAGCGGTGCACCCATTCTCATGTTGAGGTGGTAATTAAAGAAAAATAATATTATATATTTTTTAAATTATTTTTTAAGTGAAAATTATCGAGAAGCATACAAAAAATTATTGAAGTGCAACTCACCAGCAGCAGCTGTTGGACCATTATTCACAAATTGAGATAATTAACTCGGAACAAATTTATCGATCGCTGCTATGACCATCGACGAAAAGTGCAAAAATCAAGCAGTTGATTTATGTATTTGATTTTTAATCTATTTATGAAAGTCAAGAAATCATTAGAAAAATTACAACCACATTTTTAATTAAAAAATTAATAATATAGTAATTTTTTTTGCCAATTTTCAAATGAAATAAAAACAAGAAAATATTTTATGGGATTGCTTTTTCATGAAACTTTGACTAATAAAAATTTTTTAATTATTGACAGTGGGCAAATTGTTTCGACATTTTTTGTAGCATTTTATGAGTTTTTTAATGATATCTTCGCTAGTATATTGCTCAATTATGCTAATAATTAGAAAAACAAAAAACGAAGTCACCCTGTTTTTTGAGTGGTTATGCTTACAATTAAAACTCAATACTTTATAATATACTAAAAACCGGGAAAGTTTTGAAAAAAGTGTTAAATATTATTATTTAACAAAAATTTTTATCTTTTGCTTCATTTGCAAATTAGCAGAAATAATTTTACTATATATATTAGGTTATTTTTAGTTTTTCAATTAAATAATGCTTGATTTTTGCACTTTTCGTTAGTCGCAAAATTTGCACTTTTCGTCGGTCGACCAACCACGAAATATATCTTTTGATTTCTTCCTTTTTTTCAAGAATCTGCTTTTTTGTCCACTCCACCTCTATATAAGTGCGGGATTTTCCTAAAAAATATAATTGTTGGACCATTCATTATTCAAAAATTGAGAAAAGTTGATAAAGACAATGTCATTTCATTATATTATGGACTGTTTGCTTTCTAATGAACCATAATTTATTTTTTCTGACCAATAGTCAATTTTAGTTGAATTTTTTAACAAACTTACCCAAAATGTGTATTATTGCAATGAGAAAATAATTATTTTTCATAAAAATCAAAAGATTGACCAACTTTTTTGTTTTTCAAAACATATGTAACACATGTACTTTTAATATTTTTTATTTGCGTTATAATGGTAAAACATTATTTTGCATTATCATATGACGAGCTGATGGGTCATATCGGGCAAAAATAATTCTAACAGCTTTTCCATCATATGGTCGTTGCATATGAGTGCTTGTCATATTCACAACATCATATGATCGCCCCACATTTGATCTGACGATCAGATCGGCGATGTGACCAAATGACATTAATTCAACATGCATATGATTTATCATATTATACTCACATCAGGGATGTGATGTTAATTCTAATAGGCCCTTGAACATAAGTTTGAAAAGTATTTTGAATTTTTTCCTAAGAATTAAACCAAGGCATAATAAATAAATATGACAAAAATAGAAAATTCTGGGTTTCATGAAGTCAGTTGAAATAATTGTAATTATGTTGTTTTTTTTGGCCTAACATTTTTTGATGCTGTTATAATTATTCAAATTATAAAAGGTAATTTTTTTTTTGATAAATCATAAAATATGGATTAAATTTTACAATTTGTGATTGAACTCAAATGGTACGAAATCAAATGGACTCATTTTATTTTATACCAGGTTTATATAAATGAATTAAAAAATGGCCAGCATTAATAAAAAAAAATATCTCACGAAATTCAACATTTTGAATTAAAATAGAAAAAGTGAAAAAAAAATGGAGACTTTGTTAAATGGAATAAATTAATATTTTCATCTTGAATAATTTTATTCCTGTGCATCATCATCAATCGGCTCCTTTCAGTCCACCAAATATGCTGAGTCATAAGCACTGTTTCCTCTGATCACTCCGCCCTCATTTTCGTTGGCCAATTTTGTCTTCAACAAATGGCCCAGTGGGACATTGTAAAACACTTGGCCATTAACAACATTGCCAAACAAAGTGCCAAAAATGCCCAATTCCGGGGTCACCTCCTCAAAAAAGCTTTGATGATTTTCGTGCTCTTCATCCTGCAGCAGCTGTTGCGGCTTCTTTCTTGGCCATACCATGTGATTCTAATAGGAATAGGATTAATAAAAAACAAAAATTATTATTTTTTAATAAAAAAATTTTAATATGCGTATTAAACCCATAAATATAAATGAGATTTATAAAAGAAATTATTGTATATAGATTTTATAAGAATTCCTAATAAAAAGCAAAATTTAATTATAAACCCAAATAAATGGGGCTAATATAAACAATTTATTTTTAAGAAAGCATTTATTCTGAACAAATTAACAATTTTAATTTTTTTAAATGTTTGAAATAAAATAGAAATTTAGTTAAAATAGATTTATTTTGATTGTATTTTTTTTTCGATTTTGAAAATTTGTGTCTATATTTTTGAAATGGGGCTTTTGTTCATATTTCATTTCCTCATTTCTCGTTTTCATTTTCAATCTAATTTCCTCTGCATTTAATTTTATTCATTTATTTTGAATCTTCCTATTTGTAAAATTTATTTTAAAATACCTTCACAGTAATTGGTTGCAATTTTTCCATCAAAATATATGACGCACGCTCAGCGGCAGTGAAACTTGACAGGCGACTGAGAATTTCTTGTCCAAAATATGTTCGTCCTACTAATTTTTCGGTAAATGCATATTCAATTTTCTTCAACACAAATTGATTCGGCTGTTGTTTGACTTTCTTAATAGTAATAATAATAATATTATTATTATTAAAATTTAAAATATAAACAAATTTCTTTTAATTTTAAAATATTTTACTTCAATTAGCTCTTGATTATACTGAGTGTTTTCATCATCTATTCTCCAAATCTTTGTAAATGTGTTTCGAATTGGTTCAATTAACGGCGCTTCATTGGGATTCTTGAAAAAGTATTCCAAAATGCCCGGCTTGGCAAGGACCTAGGCATGACTTTGTTTAAAAAACAAAAAAGCGAAATTTGATTTCTCACCTGTTGGACTTTTTTAGTGTGAGCCAAAGCGGCTGCAAGCGAAGGTGCTTTCTGTTTAATATGGGTTTACTGGATTTTAAAAAATTTCAGCGGTAAATTACAGTTTTCCATTATCGGTGATAACAGTTTCCTAAGCAAACTGACTTTTAAACGCTAACTAAAGATAAACCCAAGAAATTCATTCTATTGGTTATTGTATTTTCAAAATTTATCATTTATATTTAAGCGAAAATTTATTCTCGGGTTGACAAGTTTTCAAGACAAAATGACTTGTGAACGGTAATTTAGCTGTTTAAATTTTTACAGTACACAAAAGTTAATTACAGAAATAAGCGAACTCTCTTTTACCCAATTTTAATCATTAATTAAAGACTTTAATTGGAATAAATTTTTGTCGCTGAGTTACTTTTTAAATAAAATATTTTTAATTTTTTTTCAATTTTAATTTGTTTTTTACAATTGCGGTTGAACGTTCAATCATACGGCGTGCTTCCATTTCCGCTTGATTTGCGCTAATCATCATTTGCTGATTGAACACAACAGCAATAATTTTATCGCCAAAACGCAAGGAAAAGTCGTTGGGATCAAGCGTCAGACTAAACTAATTAATTGCCTAATTACTATTACCCAATTAATTTAAAAATTTATAAATTATTCAATTATATGTAATTTTATTTAGTTTTTTACATACAATGCGGAGCATTCAGCCAATGTTAGTGAGACAATTTGTGCTTTGCCGAAGAATTTCAATATCAAATCATTGAACAGGGAATTCCGCTCGTAATAAAGACTTGACGGCACGTCATTAAAAATCATAAGAACAATTGCTTTTGGGTTTCCAAATTTAAGCCTAAATATAATTCAAATAAATAATTAAATTTATTTCTGATCGGCTTTTTAGGCATTTAAAATAATTCTAAATAAATCTAGTTAAAATTTAAATATTCCCACATAATTTCATTTGGTAAATTATTGAATTTTTTTTCTTAAACTATTATGTTTACGAAGTGAAGTTTGATTTTCAAAATTCTCACGTCAGTCCAATGAGAAAAAATCGTTATCAAAAATCACAAATAAAATTTTTTTAATTTTTTTATTATTTTGTTTAATAAAAATTTGTAAATTTTTACCAAGCTCGATACAATGCTTCCACAATACCCTTATTTGTCTGAACCTCTACTGCATTAGACAGGTCTAAGCCAAATTTTGAAAGAATTTGGCGGTGAAGCGCTGAAGTGCGTGCCGAAAAGCTTATCCCTCCAATGGCACCCCCATTCACTTCAAGCTGAACAATGTTCAATGTATTGGTATATAATTTTAAAATAGTGACAGTATAGGACTATACTGTATTAAATATAATTTTTTCAGTTGGGCCTGAGTTGAAAACTTGCAAAGAAATTTTAATGAAAAATTGAAATATTTGCGGGATATTTACATATTTCATGCAAGAATTTTACTCAAATACTCAATTTCATTTTTGCAAATTTATTAAGAAAATTTAATAAAATTTCAAAATTTAATGGCTGTCATTGACAAAAATTTTTAAAATTTATGAAATTTCAAATGTATCGTATCTGATGAAAAATACCTGTCTGAGTACATAATCTGAGTTCTGCTGCTTGTCGGCACTTTTGCCACAAAGCATATAATCCTTAAATCTAAGATTAATTAATCAATAAATTATTATTTAATTGTTAGAATTTTATTGGACAAATTTATTTATACCTATATACATACCGTACGTTGGAAAAGTACTGTATATGGTTGTTTTATACCCTCAGCATGCACTTGTTGCACAATTTGAAATGCATTACGAAAATATTGGTCATATTTAAGCAAATTGCGATAAACAGCAGACAAAAAATTATGATCACGCATTACGCGGAAATACAGCAAATTCAATGCCTATAAATAATAAAAATTAAATAAAACTTTTTTTTTATTTTAAAAGTTTCTTTGAAATAAAATGCCAATGAATTTTTTTTAATTTACGAATTATAACTAGGGCTTCCGTTTTTAGGCAAATGCCTAAAATTTTGCGCACTTGATACGTCAGATAAGCACGAAAAACTTGTTTTCCGCTTGGTTTGAGGAGTCTACGATGAATTTTATAATGCCTATTTTTGCCTATTTTGGAGTTTTTATGCCTAAGGTGTGCCTATTTTAAGATTTCAAAAAAATCCTTAACAAAAATGCAATAAAAACGAAAAATACACCCCTGAGAATGAAAAAATTTTCCCAAAAATTGATCTCCAAAATTTAAATTTTTTTTTTCTTAAAAATGTTTGGTTTAAAAATTTGACCTTATTCGAAAGAAACTTTACACGATTTAATAATTTCATTTACAATTGAAATATTTAAGTTTTTACTTGTTTTGTTACCTAAAAATCGTTAATAAAATTATTTGTCTATTTTTGTGCCTATTTTAGGATTTTGGTGCCTATTTAATGCCTATTTTGCGATTTTTTATGCCTTTTTAGGTGCTTATTTCGCGATTTTTTGTGCCTAAAGCCTAAAAAAGGAATTAATTTATAATAATAAAATATATATATATATATTATATACAGTTTGAATGTTGTATGCTTGTTGAAAAAATTGTCGAGGGAATGGCGACGGAAAAAGTGTGAATGGGGCGGGAATCCTTTCGGGAATAATAGCGTCACTAAAAGCAAAAATTTTAAATATTGTATAAGTTTTTACATTTTATTTAAAATATACCTTTTCATGCTTTTATGACGCATTGTCAGTCCAACATCTAATGCTATCAGCTTTGCTTCGTCAATTACCAATTCAATTTTGGCATTATTATCTTTTAATATTTTTTCCATTTTGTCCATATAATCCTGCTCCGTTTTGCTTGTTCTTCCTATTAAAAATGATTTTTGGTGTTAATTAATTACTCAAAAAAAACTCAATAAAATATAAAGATTTATAAGCCTTTGTAAATTTCTGTTGTTTTTTTTTGTTGCATTTTTTAAATTAAAATACCCAATCATTTCTTTTTACGAAGCTTCACTGCTCATTTATAAATTCTGTGATTCAAAAAACTAGTGCTGTTCGAGAGTCTCTGTCTCGAGTCTTGACTCGACAAAAATCTCGTTTTTTTGGTCTCTGTCTCGAGTCTGGATCTCGGGTTTTTAGTCTCGGTCTCGGTTTTTGAGATTTTCGAGATTCTAGACTGAGAATTTTTTACACCCCTTAAAGATTGGCTCTTGGTAAACGAAGGTAATTTTGTATGTTTGAAAATTTCATTATTTTTGGCACTTTTGAGTGGGTTTTGCTTTTGGTTCTATTATCTATTACTAAATCGGGTAATAATAAAGTTTTTTACTCGGAGGCGCATAAAAGCCCAAAATATTTCTTAAAAAATAGGCTCATCGCAAAATTTGGTCATCTTTTTGACTAAATCTAGCCTCAAAATTATTTTTATGTTTTAAATTGACTCAAAAAACGCGAAAGTATTTAGAATTGACAAATTTTTTCGAATTTAAAAAAATGGCCTAGCCCTGATCAGCACCACCGGTGCAATAATACGGCAGCGAAAAATTCAAATTTAAGAAATTTGTTATGAAAAGCCTCAAAAAAATTGTTTCAAAGAGAACAAGAAATTTCAGAAAAAGTCTCGGGATTTTGCTCGGTCTTGGGATTTTAGGTTTCGATCTCGAATCTAGGGGTCGATTTTCAGTCTCGCGGTCAATTCTCGGTCTCGAATCCGATGGGATTTTCTGTCTCGAACAGCACTATAAAAACCTCTCGGGGTCTTTCATGTTCTTTTGTTGTTTCGAATTCGGACAAAAAATTAATACAATATTTTATTTTAATTTAAGTTTCATCAAACCTTTAATTTCTGATATAGCGTCTTTGGCATTATTATTCTCATTTTTCGGCAATGGCATTGATTCAATTAAAAAAGAGATTAAAAATAGCAAAGAAGCAGCAAAAATATTTTTTGAATTCATTTTTAAAATAAATAATATAATAAATTATAACTAGCGGGTGTGTGAACCGTCGGATCTGGGCCTGGGATAAAGCGCTTCGCGCTTCTTGAGCTTCGCTACCTAGGCTTTAAAGCGATTTAAGTGAAGAGATTTTGAATTTTAAAAAAATTAACAGCGATTTTTAGGCCGCTTCGCGGCCTCGAACGGGCGCTTTGCGCCCGTTTCAAATTTCTGTTGTGCTTTTCGGCCGCTTCGCGGCCGTTTTTTAAATTTCGTGATTTTTAGGCCGCTTCGCGGCCTTGAACGGGCGCTTCGCGCCCGTTTTTTAATTTTGTTGAGATCAGACGGGCGCTCCGCGCCCGTTATTAAATTCAACTGTGATTAGAAGAGGTACAATGGTGAGTAGAAGAGGTACAACTGTGATTAGAAGAGGTACAACTGTGATTAGAAGAGGTACAATGGTGAGTAGAAGAGGTACAACTGTGATTAGAAGAGGTTCAATGGTGATTAGAAGAGGTACAAAAGTGATCAGAAGAGGTACAACAATGGTTAGAAGAAGTACAACTGTGATTAGAAGAGGTACAAATGTGATTAGAAGAGGTACAACTGTGATTAGAAGAGGTACAACTGTGATTAGAAGAGGTACAACTGTGATTAGAAGAGGTACGACTGTGATTAGAAGAGGTATAACTGTGATTAGAAGAGGTACAATGGTGATTAGAAGAGGTACAATGGTGATTAGAAGAGGTACAACCACGGTAAGAGGTACAACTGTGATTAGAAGAGGTACAATGGTGATTAGAAGAGGTACAACTGTGATTAGAAGAGGTACAACTGTGATTAGAAGAGGTACGACTGTGATTAGAAGAGGTACAACTGTGATTAGAAGAGGTACAATGGTGATTAGAAGAGGTACAACCACGGTAAGAGGTACAACTGTGATTAGAAGAGGTATCACAGAGATTAGTCGAGGTACAACCACGGGAAAAGAGGTACAACCACGGTAATAGGTACAACAGTTATTAGGAGGTACACAAATTTTGGAATGGTACAACAATGATTAAAATGGTAAATCATGATTTCAAAATTAAATAAATAAGGAAATGGTTTTATAAAAAAATATAATTAAAATTGAATATGTTAATAATTTTTAAAAATTATAAAATAATTTCTTCTTTTATTAATTAAAAAGTAACTTTGCAATGTACAATGATTGATTTTTATTTAAATTGAAATTCATTTTTGACAAATTATAATAAAAAAAACAAATAAATTCTTTAATTAAAAAAATCAATTAATTTAAAAAATAATTAATCAAAAAATTAAATTAAATTTAAAAAATTTTTTAATATTAATTATTAATTAATAAAATAAAAAATAATTAAATTAATTAAAAGCATTGAAAAAGAACCCAAAAAATGCATAGAAAATTAATGTACACCGTCCGGGTTCGAACCTGCCCCCCCCCCCTCAGCCTCAGAATCCCCAATCACACAGGGATTCTGAGGTAGTAACGATGTCTAAAGTAAAAACTGATTGCATATTCGTGATCAGCGACCTAAATTGGCCCTATAGACATGTTTTTTGAAGATTTTGATGAAAAAATTTTTTCACTCAAAATCCTGGTCACCCACCCCCCTTTAGTCCCGAATCCAAAAAGCACTTTTATTTTTGTATCTTTTTTTAAAAAAGTGATAAAAAGATAAAATAAAATTTATCTAATAGAGAAAAAAATTGCGGATTTTATTAGTATTTTAATTTTCACAAATGACTTTTCAGAACCGAGTTATGAATTTTTTTCTGAAAATTCGAAAATTTCCAGAAATTCTGGAATAACTTTTTTTCTTTAGAAGATAGAAATTCCAAATAAAAAGCATAAAATTCTCCTGATTTTACTCTATTTTTAAAGCTTTAATTCACTTAAATTGATAAATCCTTCACCGAGTTATGAATTTCAAACTTTAACCCAAAATTCCTGAGGGCCAAAAAATTGAAAAATATTTCGAATTTTTAAAAAATTCTAAAAATTATGAAACGAAAAACAAAGGTCATATTCGTAATCAGCATCTCAAAAAACCCCAGAAAAATGTTTTTCACCCCCATTTTGGCCCCAAAAAAAAATTTCGAAAATTTCTAGGGGGCCTAGCTCAAAAATTTTTGAAATTTTTCCAACATATGGCACACCATTCGATAGAGCTTTAAAAGCTCTACAATTTTGGTCTAAGGCATTTTTTGGCTAAAACCTACCCCTGACGAGTTATGGGCACGGGACTCAAATGTCCCGCTTAGGCCAAAAAATTTTTCTATTTCCGGGAAAAAATCGAAATTTTTCCGAAAAAAATACCAGTCGATAGAGCTCGAAAAACTATGTTTTGGAAGTGGTCTCCGTTTTCCCGGGAAAAATCGGCAAAAAATCCTAAAATTCAAAAACCCGAAAACAGTTTTTTAGGCCTAGCTCGAAAAATTTTGAAAATTTTCGAAAATTTAAAATCGGGAAAAATCGAGCTTTTCAAGCTCTACAATAGTCCCGCTGGCGACCCCCCGCTCAGATCAAACCCTAATGAGTTATTCACCCGGGACTGAACTGGACAAAGTTGGTACTGAAAAAGTCTACGCACCTACAGCCTTCCCTATTAAAGGTAGAGGCCTGGAATTTTTTTTGAATTTTAGTCAACACTTCAACTTAGGTCCCTACCAGCGGAAACTTTTTGATTCGGGTTTTAGGAAAAAAGTTATGGGCCCTAAAATGAGCGAAAAAGTGACAAATCGCTTCTCGGGACTCAGTCGTCCTCGCTGATTTTTTTCCTATAGTTTTCCCGGATACTCCTCAAAAAGTTGTAAGACCCTTCCACCAATTTCAGGGCGCTCCCGGCCTTCGGCCGGGAGATAATGGTTTTAGGGATGAAACCCCTTACCTATATAACATATATATAAAATGAATGAAAAATGAAATATTACCTAATCTTATATCTTATTTCCTGTTTACAATGTTGTTTACAATGTGACAAAACCACTGAACATTATAAATTCTCGTGAAATGCTTATGTCAAAATAATTTTATTTTTCTCGTTTTTTTTGTTTATGAAAATTTATTTTAATATATAAGATGACGCATTTCCTGCTATAAAATTTGGGGGGTTTCTTAAGTTTGAAATGAGATAACTAAAATAAAAATTTTTTTTTAAATTTCTTTGAAAATAATAAACGTATAAAAACAAATCTAATTTATATTTTATCTGTGTTTGAATTATAAACACTTTTGAAGTTTAACTCAATATGCTTTTGACAGTTATCGAACCTTAAAGGCCACTGGTGAGAATTGAATCCATGCCTTAAGTTAAAAAAAGGTTATGACCAAAAAAAAACTTTAAAAAAAAACTGGCTTTTCAAACCTTTTAGGTCGTACCTTTTTTGTATTAAATAAATTTTTCGAAATTTTGTTGAACAAATATAAGAGAACACTTAGGGCGGGACTATTCGCTAATATCAAAAATTCAATTTGGCAACTATGAAAAGAGTTATAATCCAAAAATCGGGCTGGAGCCCAGTTGATTGAAGTCCATGGTTTTTACACCATTTCAATTTTGGACTCTCAGTTTTATTTATTAGGAGTTCTCAAACAAAAGTTGTTATAATGTGATTTGAAGAAAATTTTAAAAAATCTTTTTCTAATGATTATAAATGTACAAAAAATTGATTAATTTTTCTCGTTTTTTTAATGAAATTTTAATTTATTGCATATATAAATATTTTTCTTAATTTTAATATATATGATGACGCATTTCCTTGTAAAATTTGGGGGGTTTCTAAGTTTGAAATTAGATAACTAAAACAGATTTTTTTTTTAATTTCTTTAAAGGTAATAAGCGTATGAAACCAAACCTCTTTGGTCGCACCTTTTTAGAAATTAAAATAAATTGTTCGAAATTTTGTTGAACAAATATAGAACACTTAGGGCTATTAGATGATATCAAAATTTCAATTTGGTCAACTATGAAAAGAGTTATACTACAAAACTTGTTAATTTTTTTTAAAGAATTGTCTTACGAAGAAATTTTTTATAAAATTGTCAAGAAAACTTGCCGCCTAAAAATGGTTTGAAAATTTAAATTCTCATTATCCCGCTTTATCGCACATTCCGCTTCACATAACATTGTTCTTTCTCTTCTGATTCTAAATGTACAATTCATAGATCGCACTAATTTCGAAGATGTGTCTTTATTTAAGTCCTTTAATAACTTGTTATTTTTATATTTTTGTTTTAAAATTGTAAATGATACTATTTAACGAATAAAATAATAAAATAATTTCTGACCGTTTCCTGGTTGAATTAATTGTCTAAACTGTCACTTCTTCAAAAAATTTTCCCATAAAATACTCAGAAAGAGTTTCCAATGGTAACCAAAATGACATTTTGCAACACCACTTTTGTGTTATAAAAACAAATTTCTCGCCATATTTTAAAATTATTGCGAGTGTAATTAAAATTTTCTGTCTATTTTATTGAGTGTGGGAAATTTGGCCATTATTCAAATGAAAAATTCCCAATGTTAAGTAATATGAAGACAACATAAAATTTAGTCTACAATTTTCTTATGTATTTAATCGTTATTTTATTGCACTATTGGCGCCGAAATCCCATAATAATATTTTTTCAGACAAATCCTCCCAGTTCAGAGACTCTTTCTGATCATTTTTTTGTATTTTGCATTTTGTAATTTTGTATAACTTTAAGTTTTTAGAGTTATTCAATTTATTTCTATATATATTTTTTAAATATTTTAAGCAAAAAATTCTAATAATGTTGACAATTAACACAACTCTAACTGATTCTGAACTCTTTTTTCTATTCTTTGGCGGTGCCGTTGAAATGTTGATAAATTTTCTTGGCATTCCGTTGTCTATTACCAATTTGATTTTGGTGGCACGCACAGCGGTCATCCACCCGAACATGAAAGCCATTCTCATCTATCAGAGCTTCAGTATTCTTACTGTAATATTTTTTGTAAATTACCGTATTTCCACTAATTGGCCGCCTCCGCTCCATAAGTGTGCCTTTCCTTTCTAAATAAGCCTCCTCTTCCACTTTGGATGTTCAAATAAAGCCACCGATAGCTCTATTAGTGGAAATAGGCTTTATTGAATTAAAATTAATTTTTTTTTTAATTTTCCCAGCGCGGCATTTGCCGTTTCGTCATTTGTCTGTTCAAATTCATTTTATGGGACCCAATTAGCGCTGAGAACATGAGCTTCTTCCCGGATCTTGCCAGGCTGTACTTCTTCGGCGTTTACAGTCGCCATTTTGTGCCCCATGTGCTGATCATTGAACGCATTTTGGCAACTTTATTTGCCCGAGCATATGAACGATGTCGAGGCTGTTTGTTCACACTGTTATGGTCACCGATTGCGGTATAAATTTAAATAATTAATTTAAGTAATTTAAACACTTCTCACTAGAGACCGGATTTTTGTGTTTTTATCTGTTTTTTTTTACGAATAATAGTACTTGATGAGTGAAGCACGAAAATCACATTTTCTCCTAACAATTTTTGATTTAGAGCGATTTTTTAGCACCTAAAAGGGGGTTAGCACTTCGAAAATAATGACCAAAATTTATTATTTATTTTCTTGAAAGTTGCTTTGTGCGGGCGAAATTGATTAAAAAAAATAACTGAGTCACTTTTTAAACTTTTTACTTTTGGTGCATAAAAAACTGATTTTTTCAATTTTTAGCACCTATTTTCGCACCTATTTTGGCAAAAAAAAAAACCGACAAAATATTTTCAAAAGGCGGTTCCTTTCAAAAAAAAGCCCAAAATATGAAATCTGTTAAATTTTGCCCCAAAAATCGAAAATTTGCGCACTTAATGAGGATTTATCTGATCAATAATAAATCAAGTAAAAATCACACATTTAAATTCAGTTCACGATTTCCATTTACATCGCCTTCACGACGGAACCTCAAAAGGCTCGACCACTTGCAAATTTATTCACAATTTTTGTTGAATTAGTGGCCGGAATCATGGAATTTGCCATTTTCATCAAACTGTGCCGTCATAACACGAAAATTTATCAAAAAATGTTGCAAAATGACGACTCTTCCAACAACCTTTCATTGCGCTACCAGGCAAATAAAATGAAAAAATTTAATTAAAAATTTAAAACCCATTTTTAAGCTCTCTGAAAACATTCGAATTGGAAAACTGCTAATCCCTCCGTTGTTGTGCAATTTATTCGGAATGCTTAATTCTCTAATTACCATATCGTGGAGCTATTTTCAGTTACCCCATTATTATATGGTATACAATTTGGCTGCCAATTTTAGCTCCGTCATCGGCTTAATGATCGAACTGTTCATTATCACGTAAATTTATTAATAGGGGATGCCAATTTTATGTATAAATTAAATATTCTTTTTTCGAATATTGGTCTCAATTTTCATTTAGTCAGAGAAAATTCTCAATTTTTGTTAACTTTGAATTTTTATTTTCAAAAAACCCTACAAAAATTAAACCCAAAAATCTATTAAAAAAAACTCATCGAAAATTTTTTATTTTTATTAAGAATAAATAATTATTGAATACAAGTTAAATTTTTTTTTGTAATTTATATATAATTCTATATAAAATTAATTTGTTTTCTTTAAACTAACACCCCAATATTTCTATTTTATATGAATTTTTTCTATAAAATTGCATTTTAAGGTGCCATCCATATTTGAAAAGAGATTTGTGCAAAATTTGGCATCATTTTGGCACAATGCTTGCCAGCTTTTCCCGACATCTTTTCCCCAATAATCATCGGATTTCTGATCAAAATACAACTGGTACAGCTTTTTCAGCACCTGCTCCGACGGTGGTTGGCATTGCTCAAATTGATTTGATCAGCGGAAAGGCACTGACATCAAAATCAAAAACGGAGGAACACTTTGCCACACTTAAAAAAGCATGGCAAAAACAATAATAACGAGATTTTATTAATCATTAATTTTTTTTTCGTGGTTTTTAAAACTCTGAGATAATTGAAATTCGTTCTGTCTTTTCTTAATATTTTTTAATAAAAATTAACTCCACAATTTTTTTTACATTAAAACCATAAGTTGATATCAACATTAAAATTAATTTTTATAAAAATAAATTAGCAAAGTCTTAGCAAAATATTTACATTTTTCCATTGAATGAGAAACTAAAACCTTGTGACGTATCTTTATTATTTTAATGTGTACCGTAGAATCTTCTCTAATACAGTATGCCTTAGGACCTCACTTGCCGTTTGCTCCGCCCCTTTTTACTCTTTTTTCTGCCCTCCAGCACAATGTTTTCTTCTTTCTCTTTCTGGAGGGGGAATTGGCTAATCCCGATCCCTCGAAGCGGTTCATCTTAACCAGATAATATTTTTTTTACGGGTCCACTTTCGGAAAAAAGGCTTTTATTCAACTCTAATCGTCTAATTATTGGGGGATAGGCTGCGGTACGAATGCCAAAAGGCATCCGGTAAAACAATTGACAATAATTCAATTAGGAAATTCTACATCATAAAAAAGAAATGATTATTATCAATGATACAGGTCATTAATCATCGGGTTCATTTGCAGAATTTAAAGATTCTAAATTAGTAAATTAATTTTGATTCTTTAAACTTAAATTAAACCATTTAAAAAACGCTCGAGAGACGCTTCCAAATCGCTAGAACTCGATTGATCTTCTTAAAATTCATGTTGTAGTAATATATATAATACAACAATATTTTTCATAATTTGAATTAATATTTTATTTACTAATTAATCAAGTATAAATAACCATTTAATAACTGTTCAAGTGACTGATCCAATTCACCAAGACTTAACTCTGCTTAATGAAATTCTTTTATTATATAAAATACTACAATATTTTTTGCATTTTTAATTATTTTGTTATTTACTCATTTATGAGTTATATAAATAACCATTTAAAAATTGTTCAATAGACTCATCCAATTCACGAAAACTTGAGTCTGAATGAAATTCTTTTATTATATAAATACCTCAATAAATAAGAAATTTTATTTTTTTTTAAAACATATTTGAAAGATTCAAAACAATTTCCGAAATTGTTAAAAAACAAAATAAATGTATATTAAAGTATTTAATATAGCTAATTGAATATACAAAAAATGGACCTGTTTCATCGGATTCCTCTGCAATCTCATTAAGTGAATTATCATCATCATTATTTATATTTTCTTCTTCCTTTAAATTAAATGCTTTTGAAAATGATAATCCCAAAGAATAAAACAAATAACTGTGGCAAAATGCCATTATTTATTACCATGTCCTCCTCCCCATTGTTGTGCTGACTGTGATCGGTTCCTACTTGGTCCTGTTTATTCACTTCACCTCTACACACAGGGCACAGTTTTTTGATTTGTAACCTTAACACAATAAAATTAAGAGGAAAAAAATAAGGTTATCAATTTTGAAAAAATTGCCAAAATGAAAACCAATGGACTAATCATCGAATTTAACTTTTTTAATTCCATATTAAAGAAGGGCTAGAACTCCTGAAAATATTTATTTATTTATTTTAGTTGGGCTTATAAGATTTTATGTTAATTTGTTAATTTTATACTGAAAAATAAAAATTTTATATTGTTTATAAATAAGAAATAACCATTGATCAATGCAACTTTGGTGAAAGCCGTGCTATAAAATCAAGAATATAATATTAATTAACATTTTCATTAACTATTGGATTCAAAAATAATAACTGAATTTGAAATTAATTAATTTTTGACACTTAAACATTGTTTTTGATAAGGGTTTACTAACATTGCAATTAAGTAAGGTTTTCAGTGAAGAATTATCATCATTAGCAATGCTGCCCAAGCAAATTGAGCAATTCTCCTCAGATTTATTATTTTGTGAGCTACTTGATGCAGTTTTGTCACTGGTTTCGTCATTATGTGAATTTGTTTCATTTTTAGTAATTAAATCTTTTGCTTTTATGTCTAAAGAATATATTTTGTTAAACGTTTAAATATATTTTTCGCACTTGGAGCGGTATTGGACATTGATAAAATTGCAGCGAAACACCAAACAATTTGAAACACGTTCATCATAATCTTAAAAATAAAACAAAAAAAAAATTGAAAAAATATCCTAATATGCTTATTAGTGATATTAAATTAAATAACGAAAAAATTATATGAATTATACATTTTTATGAATAAAAAAAAATAAAGGAAAATATGCTTTAATCAATTTTAATATGAATGCAAATTTTATTTATTCATTTTTATAATATCATATTGATTAAATCTATTGCCGGATCTTATTAAAATTCACATGATTTTTAGGAATTGGGGAAAAAATATTGGGAAAAAAATATATAATATTTCTATTTAATTATTTTTTTATTATTATCTGATCGCATTAAAACAACAAATATTAATAAACAAGAAAACAAAGCTAAAATTAGGGACCGGATTTGTATGGATTTCCATATTTTTTGCACACTCATTTCGGCCTAAAAACGACGTAAATGGTATTTTTAGCTTGGTTTATTGCTTCTAGGATGCATTTTTATTTCCACATTTCCATTACATCCATACTTCGGCATTTTCACAAAAAACCGAAAAAGGCACCCCTAGATGGAAAAATTTTGGAATTTTTTTGAAAATAAACCCAAAAACCGAAAAATTTTGGGAAAATTACCAAAAATTGTGCAAAAAAATTTTCATCAGCAAAATTCGCGTAAAAATTAATTTTGCAAAAATTTACTAATTTTTCTTTTTTTTTCTAAATAAGTTCAGTTTTTTTGTAAAGAATAAATAGGATGCCTCGATAATCAAAATTCTATACTTCATGTATTAAATATTTTTTCTTTCATGACAAAAAAAAAATTATGGGTTTATGTTTCAAAAAATTCAAACCAATTTTCATAAATTTACTTTTTGATACTTTTGTATTTTTTTTCCATATTTCGTCCATATTTTGCGATTTTTTCGTCCATATTATAATCCATATTTTGGATTTTTTGTCCATTTAAATCCGGTCCCTAGTGATCACACTTTTTCACATAAATTTCTGATTTTTGGTGGCGGAAAATTTAAAAAAGAAGAAAATATTGTTAAAAAAGCGTATGCAAACCGAACAATCATGCTCCGTTTATGTTCTGATTTTGGCCCATTTTTCTTATTTTTCCTGCTGGCCGGGAATTGGACATCGATTCCTCTGGAATTATTTTAATTTTGCGTGGCTTAATTGTTTTCTTAAAACTCTGACATCACCAAAATTATCTTTTATTAGTATTTATTAAATACTAAATTCGCATTTTTCATTGAATAGGAAATTAAGAACCTTATGTGTAATTTATTATTTTTAAGAATTAGAAATGGACAAAAGTATGAAAATTATTTTGGCATAATCTTAACAATAATGGCCGATCAGAAAAAGAATCACATTCATATGCTGGTCTGCTGCTGCTCTATGATTCATTTCATCTTTAATTAGACATTGTAGCATATTCAGTATTATTTATTTTACGGGTCAATGGCAACTCGTACAAAAGGCAACTCGTACAATTGGCAACTCGTACACAGGCAACTCGTACAAAAGGCAACTCGTACAATTGGCAACTCGTACAATGGGCAACTCGTACAATAGGCAACTCGTACAATGGGCAACTCGTACAAAAAAATTTTCTAAGAATTTTCAACTAAAACTTAGAATTTTTAGAAAAAAAAATCTAAGAGGATTTTTTAGCCTAGAAAAACTTTTTAAGAAATTCTTTAAATTTTTTTACTAATTTTTCTGCTGATTTTTTTTTAATTTCTTGTGTTTTAAAAAATTTTCTAGGCTAAAAAATCCTCTTAGATTTTTTTATCTAAAAATTCTAAGTTTTAGTTGAAAATTCTTAGAAATTTTTTTTTGTACGAGTTGCCCATTGTACGAGTTGCCCATTGTACGAGTTGCCTATTGTACGAGTTGCCTTTGTACGAGTTGCCTGTGTACGAGTTGCCTTTGTACGAGTTGCCTGTGTACGAGTTGCCTTTGTACGAGTTGCCTTTTGTACGAGTTGCCATGACACCTATTTTACACAAAAAATTAGCCTAATTACCGTTAATCATCACATTCATTTGCAGAATTTGAAGGTCCTAAATTGGTAAATTAATTTTCATTTTTTAAACCAAATAAACCGTTTAAACGCTCGAGAGACGCTTCCAAATCGTTAGAACTCGATTGATCTTCTTAAAATTCAGATTAATAATTTAATTTTCAATTTTTATGTTTTTTTAATGTACCATGAAAAAGTCAACAAAGCAACAGGTGATCATCACATCACCGTACAAGTTTCCATCATCAAGTACATTAAAACAGATAATGCAGCCATACAACACAGAAACCATTGTAAGTGTAAATTGCACCTGTCAAATAATTTATTAAATTGTTAAAATAATGAATATTCAAAATTAACCTAAATTACCAAAACCAAATGATCGGATAAATTCAATCTTTGTGGCCAAACGAGAATCAATTAAATTTTGCCCAGAAAATGCGGTATAAACGAACAAAAAAGACCAAATTGGTGAAGAATTTCAAAAAAAGGAGCAAAGTGCCAAAAGGTAATTAACAGTGCCATTGAGTGTTATAAAGATTAGATAACTGATTGTACCATTTAGTGACATAAATAAAAAAATTTTTATTACTTTGTCATAATGGTCACAAAAATGACTGAACAATTAAGGACAATTCCCATGGTCGCGATGATACCCAATATGGAAGCACAGCTGATCAGCTTCCAATTAGGAGTTTCATTTTTAAATGCCAAAAAGAACTAAATTATAAAAAATAATATTTAAAAATTAATTTATTAATTACTAGGGATTCTTTTTTTAGTCACAAAAAATCGCGAAATAGGCACCTAAAAAGGCAGAAAAAATAGGCATCACCCATTGCAACTATGGCATGTTAAAATCGGTGCTAGGTCGATCCAAAAAAAAAACTCAGTGTGGGCGTTCCAAAAAAAAACTCAGTGTGGGCGTTCCAAAAAAAAACTCAGTGTGGGCGTTCCAAAAAAAACTCAGTGATTGATTGGTCATTTTCCGGAAGCCGATCGCACCACTTTCGGGCATCAAAAGTGCCTGATCCGGAACCCGGACCGGCCAGGTTAAGAATAATTTTTTGTTCACTTTTTCAAGGGCTATCTCCCAGGCCGGGTCCGGTCCTTGATCCATTCACTTAGAGCCCGTCATGGGTCGGGCACATCTGCCGGAGGACCCTCAGTCTCGCCCCGACCCTGTCGATGGGCAACCCAAACTAAGCGTGCCGGTACCAGCGGCTTTTTTGTACAGCTCGATGAGCTCTACAAAACGATATCAATGGCGTCCGGCTGTGTCTACTACAAATGGAGAAAATAAATATAAAAGAATTGATCAAGGATTCAAGTAATTTCGGGAAATACTTTTCAAATACTCAATGATACGGGGATGTCGGTTAACATAATTGTGATCATTGTTGTTGGGAATGTCGACGTAGTAGTTCTGAATCGTTGCATGAATTCGGGCATCGGCATCACGGTATTTTTTTTCGCTTTTTGGAGGCGGCTCAAATCCTTTGAAAAATTTTGCGTAATCAGCATCCGAGCCTTAAATGGGATGTTACGGATAAATAAGCAATGCATTAAATCTCTTTTGTGAGTGTGTCGAAATTGTTCTCCCAATTTTTTCTCATGGTACGTACAAAATGAAAAACAAAAGTTTATGGCGCAATTCCATTGAATACTTTTGTATTGCATTGCAAACGGCGGCTTCAAAATCATTGAAATTGTTGGTGGTTGAAAAGAGCACGCCTTTTGAGGACTGTCGTAACTTTTTACGCAATGACGTGGCTTGGATTTCGTTCACATGTGTGTGATGTCGCCATGCGGTTGAATTCATCTGGAAGTGAAGTCCAATCCGTCCTTTTCATTTGTCGACACCGCTGTTCTTGAAACTCACATCGCCAAAATTTCGTCATTCCATCGGCACTTGTGTTATGTAGCAAATGTGTAGAGATGGCCATCGTGCAGTAGCTTTAGCCTATTTCTTTGGAGTCAACAATTTTATTCCTTAATAAACGTTAAAACATTAATTTTTTAGAATTTATGGTCGCCTTAAAATAAAATAACAGCTAACATAGTTTTTATTTAATAAAAAATATATAAATGAATAATTTTTGAATTATTGGGGGCCCAAAAGTGCTGGGGCCCATCCGTGCCGGCCCAACTGAGCTACTCCGTTAGCGTCCAATTCACAACGTTACCAACAATTTATATTAATTAGTTTAGTACAATTAAAAAATAAACAGAGCTTTGATTATATGTATCAAGGATTTACTGAAAATAATTTATCTTAATCGGAATTAGAAGAAAACAACAATTTAATTCTTTAAACATAGTTAAAATTGCTTTTTATCTTTCATTTTCATAAAAATTTTTTGGCTATGTTATTTTGTTTAAAAGTGTATCAGTTTGATATGCCGTTTTTGGACAATATATCCAAATTAAAAACTCTGATTTGCGAAAATGGAATTTGGCGCAGAAAATGATTTGATGCTCAACAAAATTTATTATTTTCAATATTTTTTGAAAATTGGTATATATTTTTTTAATTAAAATTTTCAACTTAAATGATTTACGGGACGTGCCGTTTCGACGTCGTAAGAAATAATTTCTTGTTTTATTATCTCTAAGAAAACATATGATTTAACTTATTTAAGTGGATTGGAAGCTTTGACCTCTGATTAAGAATTTGATCAAAGAAAAACACCACTTTGTATTGGTTTTGAATGCTTTGGCATTTTGTTTATTACGCCAATCATTTTTGCTGCTTTTTTTTCCTTTTTAACGTCCATGTTGCGGTTTTCGCGAAACGCCCTTTTTGTGTCCTCACCATTTTTGCGGTTTTACGAAATGACGCGGCACCTTTATTTTGAGACTTTTTCGTCCATAATCCGGTCCCGAAATATTAAATATACTATTTTTCATTTTAAATTAATTTATTTGGCAATATTATATCTCAAATCTTCTTCCCATTTTGTCTTTTGACATGATCTTTCTTTTCCAGTCTTTACTTTTTTGAATTTGTGATATTTTAATTGTGTCAGCAAAACACCCTTCTCGTTTCCGACGATTTATTTGGATTGTAATTTCATCTTCGGCTTTCATTCTAATTTGTATTTTGTTTCCACATTAAAGTAATTAGCTTAATCGTGGTGTTTTCTTTGGGTGCGTGTTCGTTCACCTGCGGCGAAGTGAAATATTGTTGTGCATTACGCCGAAAATAGGCACGAGAAAGGTGAAAAAGGCACAAATAATTGAAAAAAGACAAAAAAATAAAACAAAACAAAAACATTTTCCAAAGTTATAGAAAAATAAGTGCAAACTTTCTAATATTTTATTTCAAAAATGAAGTAAATTTTAAGAAAGGACCATGAAAAATGAGATTTTATGGCTTGAATTTTTGTGAAAATTTTCAATTTTTAGGGGCGCATTTTTTAAAAAATTTGGCCCATTCTTAGGGTTGTATTTTTATTTAAAAAAATTTGCCGAATTTTTTATTTTATTTGATTAAAATCCAGTTATGAAAAAGCCCGAACCCCGGTCGATTTGTCTAGCTCGACCCCGACCTAGCTGACCTTGACAAACCCCGACCCCAACTTTTCTCATCATGAAGAATTGGGGCCCTACCCTAGCAAAGAGATGGGTGAGTTAGGTTTGGCTCTTTTTAAAATGTTTTAAATTTTGGCCAAAAGATTTGTAGATTTGTAGCAATTCATGCATTATCTGCTCTATTTAAAACATTTCAATGCCAAAAGTTAACCTATAAAGAAATACACTAACTGTTTAAAATTTCATGCTTAAAAAACTATGAAAACCTACAGTAACCGAATATGCGGCTGGCTAATTAGTAGGGATGGGAATTTAAGTCAAATGATTTTTTTTTGCTGACTTTAAATGATTTTAAAATGAGCTAAAAATTATTTTTTTTATGTCTGGTGGGTCCATTTTATTAAGTTAAAAAAATAGGTGTCGAATGATGGAAACGTGTGTCGGTAATAGGGATGTGCGATAGTCTCGGTTCTCGATTCTTGACCCGGGAAATTTCTCGGGGTTTTCGCTTCTCGGTCTCGGGTTTTTAGCCTCGGAAACCGAGAAATTTTTACACTGTTGAGGATGACCATTTCGTGAGGGGGGTCGCCGCGAAGGGATAAAGAAGAAAAATTATTGAAATTTTGAACAGTTTTTCTTGACAAAATTCATTAAAAATCCCAAAAAAATTTTCGTGTCGGTGCCTATCGGCGCCGCCAACCCACAAAATTCCCCCAAGATTTCAAAAGGCGAAACGTCTGATTTTAGGTGAGTAGGCAAAATGTCGAGTAGGCGAAGTGTCAGTAGGCGAGATGTCCAGTAGGAGAAATGTAAGTCGGCGAAATGTCCGATTTTGGGTTAATAGGCGAAACGTACGATTTTGGGTTACTAGGCGAAATGTCCAGAAGGCGAAATGTCGTCTTGCCCCGCCGGACCCTCTTGCTCCCCAAAAAACGACAGGCGCCGACGCGAAAATTTTTAAAATTTAATTTACAAATTTTGCAAAATATTATTTTAAAACTTTTTTTTTTGCAAAAAATATAATACAGTTTATATTGTTTTTTTTTGTAAGATGTGTAGAGACTTTATACTATTAAATATTTTCCAATTTTAATTAAATTTAAATAGGATTATTTTTTGAAAAGATAAAAATATTATTTCAAAAATGTTGACTTCTTAGCTTGGTAACCAAAAAGAGATGTCATGGCAAAAATAAAAATTTGTTTTTATTTCTCATTTACAAGCAAATTCATTTTTTTTTAAATTTTCATTTATTCATTCTTGGTTATTGCCCATCTTAGTGACTTATTTTTTCGAAACATATTTTCACGAGGCTCGTAATTGTGTAGCCAAAAAAATGCAAAGTTTTTAAGGTTCGAAGCATGAAGCTTAAAGTTCACACAGCCCTGGTCCTGATCTTGACTTTATCATTTATTTCGTAGTCATGCACAACCTTTTTTGCCGGCTCTTTAATTTCCATGAAAAGAAGTGAAAAACTCATTAAAATTTAGATGTTTGGCAATTAAGTGGTCGTAATTATTTCAAAATGTTGTTGACACTTTGCCCCTGTCATATTTTCACTGACAAAAAAAGCGTGTGATTTTTTACATAAGCAAGCCTGTAAATGTATTTAATAATGGGGGAATTTGTGTAAATTGTGAATGGTTTTTCTGTTCCCTCATAATTTGGTGCCTTATGAATGGGGCTGTTGCCCATTTGCGCCTCACACTTTTATGCCCCATTTCATTTGCGCCTCATCAGTATGTTTGCGTATTGGCACATTTGCGCCAAAATTTTTGAAGCCAGAGTTAATTTCCAAGGAATATTTGGACAACAACAGGGCAATTAAGAATGTTTATTTACTAGTATAGCTTATTTCGGATGACAACAAAAATAATTTGCTTAAACCTTACCAAAAAGTAGCATAAGTTGACTTATTATAATTTCTATATATCAGTTGATTAAAAACGTAATTTGAATTTATTTTTGAATTTTGAAATTAATCAACCTTTGCTAACACAAAAACATGAACACAACGGCACCAACTGACTTAGAATTGTCTCTATTTTTCCTCGGAGGTGCCGTTGAACTGTTAACCAATTTTGTTGGCATTCCGTTGTCCATTGCCAATTTGATTTTGGTGGCACGCACATCGGTCATTCACCCGAACATGAAAGCCATTCTCATCTTCCAGAGTCTCTTCATTATCTTGGTAAATTAAATTCAATTAAATCAAAAATTTTAAATGAAAAAAATCGCAAAAAATGATTATTATTCTAAATTTAAGCGTGGTTCCTGTCGTTTTGTCATCTGTCTGTTCAAATTCTTCCTTTGGGACCCAATTGGTGCCGAATCTATGCAATTTTTTCCGGCACTTTTAAAAATGTATTCCATCGGCATTTACGCTCGTAATTTTGTGCCCCATGTTCTGATTGTTGAACGCATCTTGGCCACATTATTTGTCCGAACATATGAAAAGAATCGTGGCAATCTGTTCACCATTCTGTGGATGCCTTTTGCGGTGAGATAATCGAGACTTAATTAGCCAAATTTATAACGAAAAAGTAAGCGTCAAATTCCAATACACCAATAGGAATTTTTGAACCCCTCGATTAGAAGACCCCTTTTGGGAGGGTCGAACAATAGAAGACCCGGATCTTCTAATCGATATGGTATGTTTTATATGCCAAGCTAAGTCACTCTAACAGAGAGTTGCTAATTCGCATGTGATAAGATATAAGCGATCAAAAAATTTATTTATAGTTGATCATCGCATTCAAAATTATTATTTTTCATAAGCCAAAAGGTATTTTGATAATGTTGTTAAGCATAATGTTAAGATGCATTTACCTGCATTTTTTTGTTCAACTAAGCATTTTTCGCCAAAGAATAGAGTAAAATAGTTAAATTAAAACGAAAAATATCTATAATTCTGTATTTCTCAATTACTAGACCTCCGCCGATGAGGACCCCCCTTGAATATAAGAGCCCCTTGAATATAAGACCCATTTGGGGAGGGGTTGAACAATAGAAGACCGTATGTTTTATATGCCAAACCAAATCTGTTTTTTTCTGTGCTATGTCACTCTAATTCGAGAGATGATTTAATTCTTATATGATATGATATAAGCGATCAAATTTTTATTTACAGTTGATCATCCCAATTTATATTGCCACAACAACGCCTTCACCACATGATCATAAGCAACCAATAACGAATCTGATCACAACTGCCGTCCAATTGCTGATCGGAAGCATTGAGTTAGGCATTTTCTACCAGTTAAGCCGATACAATTCCAAAATTTATCAAAAAATGTTCCAAAACATTGGCTCGAATAATCTGTCAATTCGTTATCAGGTAATCCATATAAATTAATTATATAATCATTCTTTATTTTTAAAGCTCTCCGAAAACATTCGAATTGGCAAACAGCTAATTCCGCCGCTGTTTCTGAATTTGGGCAACATTTTCGCGGGAACAATTATTTTATTATGGGACATTCTCAATTTGCCATTTTATATACATATATTCAACTTGGCTGCTATTATCAACTCAATTTTCGGCCTTCTTATCGAACTTTTCATTATAACGTAAGCAAATCTAAATTTAAAAATTAATTTAATTTAAAAGTTTTAAGATGCCATCCATTTTTGAAGAGGGATTTATGCCAATTTTTGAACCGTATTGGCACAATGTTTGGATTCAATCATTTGGCCTATAATCACCGAATTCGTGATGCAACTGTAACTTTTGGCACAAATAATACTGCCCCAACTTTGTCTGCTGTAAATGGCATTGCTCAACGGAATTTGATTAGCGGAAAAGCATTGATTGATAACCAAACAAAATCAGAAGATCATTTTGCCATGCTGAAAGAAGCATGGGAGAAAGGGCCGATGAAATGACAAAATGCCAATTCGCAAAATTAACTGAAAACTATTTAACTTTTTGAATTTCCGTTGTGAATTAATGCATTATTAAAAATTGGATAATTTGAGAATTACATGAAATGCCGAAATTAACAATATATTGTGTAAAATTATAAAAATATAATTGCTTATTTTCCGAATATTTGACTATAATTGAATTTCTGATGAAACAAATGAGTTTCCGGAAGTGGCCAACCCAATCAAAGATAGCGCTCAATTGGTACTTCAAATCATTTGCAAAATCAGCATTAGTTGACCATGGCAAAACATAGCTACCTACCGTAAATTATTCCGTAAAAATGGTACGGTAGTTGATAGAATTAAAAATAAGTTAATATTCGAAAGTTTTTACTGATATTAGTGCAGTAAATAAGAACCGAACTCAGATTGACTAAATTTTGGATACATTTGCTTTTTTCGTTCCTGCTAAAATATAAAGTTGAGCAATTGTAATCAAACTCTAATTTAAATCCTTCAATTTGGTTTAATTTAGATGAACTGAATTCGGACCAAAAGCAAATGAAATGGGTCAAATTAATATGTCATTTGAATTTGAATCTCCATCGTTCGAGATGACTAGCGACAACAAAACTTTTTTGGCAAACACAAAATTAAACGCTATGCAAAAAACAGGACCAAATCACTTTTGGTGAAATTTTTAAAAAATGTTAATTTAAAGAATATTTTTTATTGGGATGAATTTATACATTTGAAAGAATTGGTGAGCAATGACAATTTTCTTCGCACAACAAAGAAATATGGAGAAATCTTATAGTTGAAGAAACAATAGTAAAATGATAATTTTTCCTCATTTTTATTTTTCTAAAGTGAACAATGACAAATTTGTCCTTAAATTAATTTTCTATGGATTTTTATTAATTATGGCTATGCGCTAAAATATGTACAAAAATCCCCAAAATATGCCTTAAAAATTACCCAAAATGGCTTTAACCCTCAAAAAAAAATGCCAAAATTGGGTAAAATACAGAATTGACTTTAAAAACACCAAAACAATGCCTAAGGAGTATTTTATATAATTGCAAAAAATTTTGATTTTCGAAAATGCAATTTCGAATTTTTAAACTTTTTTCATATGCTAAACAAAATTATATTTTCCTTATATCAACATTTTTTTTTCAATAGTTCTTGCAAAAAATTCAAAATTTTTCGATTTTCAAGGCTATATTTTTTAAATTCCCCAAAAGGTCAATCTTTGCGTGTATTTTTCATTTTTATTTCATTTTTCTCATGAAAATTTGTCAAAAATGACCGAAATATGCCCTAAAAATGCAAATTTTGCAAAATATTATTTTAAAACTTTTTTTTTTGCAAAAAATATAATACAGTTTATATTGTTTTTTTTTGTAAGATGTGTAGAGACTTTATACTATTAAATATTTTCCAATTTTAATTAAATTTAAATAGGATTATTTTTTGAAAAGATAAAATATTATTTCAAAAATGTTGACTTCTTAGCTTGGTAACCAAAAAGAGATGTCATGGCAAAAATAAAAATTTGTTTTTATTTCTCATTTACAAGCAAATTCATTTTTTTTTAAATTTTCATTTATTCATTCTTGGTTATTGCCCATCTTAGTGACTTATTTTTTCGAAACATATTTTCACGAGGCTCGTAATTGTGTAGCCAAAAAAATGCAAAGTTTTTAAGGTTCGAAGCATGAAGCTTAAAGTTCACACAGCCCTGGTCCTGATCTTGACTTTATCATTTATTTCGTAGTCATGCACAACCTTTTTTGCCGGCTCTTTAATTTCCATGAAAAGAAGTGAAAAACTCATTAAAATTTAGATGTTTGGCAATTAAGTGGTCGTAATTATTTCAAAATGTTGTTGACACTTTGCCCCTGTCATATTTTCACTGACAAAAAAAGCGTGTGATTTTTTACATAAGCAAGCCTGTAAATGTATTTAATAATGGGGGAATTTGTGTAAATTGTGAATGGTTTTTCTGTTCCCTCATAATTTGGTGCCTTATGAATGGGGCTGTTGCCCATTTGCGCCTCACACTTTTATGCCCCATTTCATTTGCGCCTCATCAGTATGTTTGCGTATTGGCACATTTGCGCCAAAATTTTTGAAGCCAGAGTTAATTTCCAAGGAATATTTGGACAACAACAGGGCAATTAAGAATGTTTATTTACTAGTATAGCTTATTTCGGATGACAACAAAAATAATTTGCTTAAACCTTACCAAAAAGTAGCATAAGTTGACTTATTATAATTTCTATATATCAGTTGATTAAAAACGTAATTTGAATTTATTTTTGAATTTTGAAATTAATCAACCTTTGCTAACACAAAAACATGAACACAACGGCACCAACTGACTTAGAATTGTCTCTATTTTTCCTCGGAGGTGCCGTTGAACTGTTAACCAATTTTGTTGGCATTCCGTTGTCCATTGCCAATTTGATTTTGGTGGCACGCACATCGGTCATTCACCCGAACATGAAAGCCATTCTCATCTTCCAGAGTCTCTTCATTATCTTGGTAAATTAAATTCAATTAAATCAAAAATTTTAAATGAAAAAAATCGCAAAAAATGATTATTATTCTAAATTTAAGCGTGGTTCCTGTCGTTTTGTCATCTGTCTGTTCAAATTCTTCCTTTGGGACCCAATTGGTGCCGAATCTATGCAATTTTTTCCGGCACTTTTAAAAATGTATTCCATCGGCATTTACGCTCGTAATTTTGTGCCCCATGTTCTGATTGTTGAACGCATCTTGGCCACATTATTTGTCCGAACATATGAAAAGAATCGTGGCAATCTGTTCACCATTCTGTGGATGCCTTTTGCGGTGAGATAATCGAGACTTAATTAGCCAAATTTATAACGAAAAAGTAAGCGTCAAATTCCAATACACCAATAGGAATTTTTGAACCCCTCAATTAGAAGACACTTTGGGAGGGTCGAACAATAGAAGACCCGGATCTTCTAATCGATACGGTATATTTTATATGCCAAGCTAAGTCACTCTAACAGAGAGTTGCTAATTCGCATGTGATAAGATATAAGCGATCAAAAAATTTATTTATAGTTGATCATCGCATTCAAAATTATTATTTTTCATAAGCCAAAAGGTATTTTGATAATGTTGTTAAGCATAATGTTAAGATGCATTTACCTGCATTTTTTTGTTCAACTAAGCATTTTTCGCCAAAGAATAGAGTAAAATAGTTAAATTAAAACGAAAAATATCTATAATTCTGTATTTCTCAATTACTAGACCTCCGCCGATGAGGACCCCCCTTGAATATAAGAGCCCCTTGAATATAAGACCCATTTGGGGAGGGGTTGAACAATAGAAGACCGTATGTTTTATATGCCAAACCAAATCTGTTTTTTTCTGTGCTATGTCACTCTAATTCGAGAGATGATTTAATTCTTATATGATATGATATAAGCGATCAAATTTTTATTTACAGTTGATCATCCCAATTTATATTGCCACAACAACGCCTTCACCACATGATCATAAGCAACCAATAACGAATCTGATCACAACTGCCGTCCAATTGCTGATCGGAAGCATTGAGTTAGGCATTTTCTACCAGTTAAGCCGATACAATTCCAAAATTTATCAAAAAATGTTCCAAAACATTGGCTCGAATAATCTGTCAATTCGTTATCAGGTAATCCATATAAATTAATTATATAATCATTCTTTATTTTTAAAGCTCTCCGAAAACATTCGAATTGGCAAACAGCTAATTCCGCCGCTGTTTCTGAATTTGGGCAACATTTTCGCGGGAACAATTATTTTATTATGGGACATTCTCAATTTGCCATTTTATATACATATATTCAACTTGGCTGCTATTATCAACTCAATTTTCGGCCTTCTTATCGAACTTTTCATTATAACGTAAGCAAATCTAAATTTAAAAATTAATTTAATTTAAAAGTTTTAAGATGCCATCCATTTTTGAAGAGGGATTTATGCCAATTTTTGAACCGTATTGGCACAATGTTTGGATTCAATCATTTGGCCTATAATCACCGAATTCGTGATGCAACTGTAACTTTTGGCACAAATAATACTGCCCCAACTTTGTCTGCTGTAAATGGCATTGCTCAACGGAATTTGATTAGCGGAAAAGCATTGATTGATAACCAAACAAAATCAGAAGATCATTTTGCCATGCTGAAAGAAGCATGGGAGAAAGGGCCGATGAAATGACAAAATGCCAATTCGCAAAATTAACTGAAAACTATTTAACTTTTTGAATTTCCGTTGTGAATTAATGCATTATTAAAAATTGGATAATTTGAGAATTACATGAAATGCCGAAATTAACAATATATTGTGTAAAATTATAAAAATATAATTGCTTATTTTCCGAATATTTGACTATAATTGAATTTCTGATGAAACAAATGAGTTTCCGGAAGTGGCCAACCCAATCAAAGATAGCGCTCAATTGGTACTTCAAATCATTTGCAAAATCAGCATTAGTTGACCATGGCAAAACATAGCTACCTACCGTAAATTATTCCGTAAAAATGGTACGGTAGTTGATAGAATTAAAAATAAGTTAATATTCGAAAGTTTTTACTGATATTAGTGCAGTAAATAAGAACCGAACTCAGATTGACTAAATTTTGGATACATTTGCTTTTTTCGTTCCTGCTAAAATATAAAGTTGAGCAATTGTAATCAAACTCTAATTTAAATCCTTCAATTTGGTTTAATTTAGATGAACTGAATTCGGACCAAAAGCAAATGAAATGGGTCAAATTAATATGTCATTTGAATTTGAATCTCCATCGTTCGAGATGACTAGCGACAACAAAACTTTTTTGGCAAACACAAAATTAAACGCTATGCAAAAAACAGGACCAAATCACTTTTGGTGAAATTTTTAAAAAATGTTAATTTAAAGAATATTTTTTATTGGGATGAATTTAAACATTTGAAAGAATTGGTGAGCAATGACAATTTTCTTCGCACAACAAAGAAATATGGAGAAATCTTATAGTTGAAATTTTTCCTCATTTTTATTTTTCTAAAGTGAACAATGACAAATTTGTCCTTAAATTAATTTTCTATGGATTTTTATTAATTATGGCTATGCGCTAAAATATGTACAAAAATCCCCCAAATATGCCTTAAAAATTACCCAAAATGGCTTTAACCCTCAAAAAAAAATGCCAAAATTGGGTAAAATACAGAATTGACTTTAAAAACACCAAAACAATGCCTAAGGAGTATTTTATATAATTGCAAAAAATTTTGATTTTCGAAAATGCAATTTCGAATTTTTAAACTTTTTTCATATGCTAAACAAAATTATATTTTCCTTATATCAACAATTTTTTTTCAATAGTTCTTGCAAAAAATTCAAAATTTTTCGATTTTCAAGGCTATATTTTTTAAATTCCCCAAAAGGTCAATCTTTGCGTGTATTTTTCATTTTTATTTCATTTTTCTCATGAAAATTTGTCAAAAATGACCGAAATATGCCCTAAAAATGCAAAAATTGCAAAATATGCATTTCTTCTCTTCTTCTCGTAAATCCTCAAAATATGCTTTTATATGCACTAAAATTTTAACGCAGAAATGCTATTTTTGAGCCCCTTTCTGCATAGCATGTGCGCAGAAAAATATGCAAAATCATACAATTTTTAACCCTAATTATGGCATTTCATGTAAATCGCAAATGATTCGGTTTTTTTTCTTATAAAGCATCAATTCTCAACTAAAATTCGAATGAGTCAAAAAGTTTTTCAGTTAATTTTGCGAATTGGCATTTTGTCATTTCATCGGCCCTTTCTCCCATGCTTCTTTCAGCATGGCAAAATGATCTTCTGGTTTTGTTTGATGATCGATCAATGCTTTTCCGTTGATCAAATTCCGCTGAGCAATGCCATTGACAGCAGACAAAGATGGAGCAGTATTATTTGTGCCAACTTTTACAGTTGCATCACCAATTCGGTGATTATAGGCCAAATGATTGAATCCAAACATTGTGCCAATATGATTCAAAAATTGGCATAAATCCCTCTTCAAAAATGGGTGGCATCTAAAATTTCAAATAAATTAAAATATTTTATATTTCTTACGTTATAATGAAAAATTCAATAAGAAGGCCGAAAATTGAGTTGATAATAGCAGCAAAATTGAATATATGAATATAAAATGGCAAATGAAGAAAGTCCCATAATAAAATCATTGTTCCCGCGAAAATGTTGCCCAAATTCAGAAACAGCGGCGGAATTAGCTGTTTGCCAATGCGAATATTTTCAGAGAGCTTTAAAAATAAAGAATGATTATATAATTAATTTATATGGATTACCTGATAACGAATTGACAGATTATTCGAGCCAATGTTTTGGAACATTTTTTGATAAATTTTGGAATTGTATCGGCTTAACTGGTAGAAAATGCCTAACTCAATGCTTCCGATCAGCAATTGGACGGCAGTTGTGATAAGATTCGTTATTGGTTGCTTATGATCATGCGGTGAAGGCGTTGTGATGGCAATATAAATTGGGATGATCAACTATAAATAATTTTTTTGATCGCTTATATCTTATCACATGCGAATTAGCAACTCTCTGTTAGAGTGACTTAGGTTGGCATATAAAACATACCATATCGATTAGAAGATCCGGGTCTTCTATTGTTCGACCCTCCCAAAAGGGGTCTTCTAATCGAGGGGTTCAAAAATTCCTATTGGTGTATTGGAATTTGACGCTTACTTTTTCGTTATAAATTTGGCTAATTAAGTCTCGATTATCTCACCGCAAAAGGCATCCACAGAATGGTGAACAGATTGCCACGATTCTTTTCATATGTTCGGACAAATAATGTGGCCAAGATGCGTTCAACAATCAGAACATGGGGCACAAAATTACGAGCGTAAATGCCGATGGAATACATTTTTAAAAGTGCCGGGAAAAATTGCATAGATTCTGCACCAATTGGGTCCCAAAGGAAGAATTTGAACAGACAGATGACAAAACGACAGGAACCACGCTTAAATTTAGAATCATAATCATTTTTTGTGTTTTTTTTCATTTAAAATTTTTGATTTAATTGAATTTAATTTACCAAGATAATGAAGAGACTCTGGAAGATGAGAATGGCTTTCATGTTCGGGTGAATGACCGATGTGCGTGCCACCAAAATCAAATTGGCAATGGACAACGGAATGCCAACAAAATTGGTTAACAGTTCAACGGCACCGCCGAGGAACAAAAGAAACAATTCTAAGTCAGTTGGTGCCGTTGTGTTCATTTTCTCATGTTAGCAATAAGTTGATTAATATCAAAATATTAAAAAAATAAATAAATTTCCGTTTCTTAAAAAAATAATAAGAAAAAAAGGCTGAAAAAATTGATATAGAAGAGAAAAGTTTAATGATGGAAATGAAATTAAAGGATAATTTATTGTAGAAATATTTTATAACGTGGTATACCGTATTTGCTCTTTTATCCCCCCGTCTCCATTAATCCCACCGTCTCCAATTATCCCCCCTTTCTAAGGGGTTTGAAAAATAATCCCTCCGTCTCCGTTTATCCCCCCGGGGGGATAAATGGAATTTTTATTTATTAAACCATTTTTCCAAAAAAACAATAGTAAAAAAATGCTAAAAAAATGCCAAAACAATGGCGAAAAGTCCGAATACATGAAAATCGACTTAAAACAACATTTTATTAATGTAAAAACAATTGAATTTTTTTTTCCGGTGACCATTTTTCTCATTTCACCGCATAAAAAAAGTTTTGGGGGGCCGGCGGTGCCGATAGGCGCCGGGAAATTTTTTTTGAAAATTGGGAATTTTGGTAGCATTTATATTAGCGAAATAAATCATTAAGCACAAATAATTTTAAAAAATTTGGGGAAGCTTGAAAATAAAGGACAATCTTAGAAAAAAGGACATTTTAGCTTTCTAAGATCCGGCCCCTCCAAAAAAGGACAAATCTTGGGAACTCTGTTCTTAGGGGTGTGTTTTTTGAAAATTTTTATGTCGATTCTTAGGGGTGTAAAATTATTATTTTTTTGACGTGATGACATTTTTTGGCGACATGTTCAATAAATTTCAAAAATCTTTCATTAAATAAATCTGCCGAAAAATAATCCCCCCTTCTCCATTTATCCCCCTGTCTCTAATAATCCCCCCCTTTCTGAGGAGGTTGAAAATAATCCACCGGGGGGATAATTAGAGCAAATACGGTATGTGCCATGCTAATATGTTAATGGCAATGTGGTTACTTTTATAAAATGTAGTTCTTATTTTCTTTCATCGTTATAATTAGGGATGCAATTTTTAGGTTTTAGCCTATTTTTTCCTGAGCTGCCAGTGGCCTAAAACCATGAAAAACATGTTTTTTTGGTGCTTGTTAAGCTACTTTTTGGTGTGCGAGAATTTTTATCGCACCCTGTATATAAACCTTAGCTAAAAAAATATTTGCCACAAATATAGGAAAAGCATTAAAATTTATACATTATTAATTTTTGACTAAAAGAAGGGAAATGAAACAATTACAAAATTTGCATATTATGATTTTTTTATTATTTTTATTATTGTCATTTAATACGAAAATTCTGCGAAAGCATTCCATTAGAAATAAAATTAATTTAATTAAGCTTTGTTTGTGAGCACGCAATAATAAAAATTTTGAATAAAACAAAATTAATTTCATTTTTCACATGCGCACAGCCAACTTTTAAAAAGATTTACTCGAAATCACGCAATGATTTTCTTTAGTACCGGACCGAATTAAAATTGTTTAAATAATGAAACCTTTGTCATATCATGTAAATGCAAGAAAAAATTATTAATTTTTTTTTGTTTCATCTTAATTGAGATTAAATCCGGCTTTGAAGGATTTTCTCACGCGATGATTGAATGACATAAAATTTTAGATATATTGACAGATTAAAAAATTTAATTTTTTTCCTTTCACATAATTAGGGATACTATTTTTAGTTGCTTAAAACAGCCAAAATAATTCGTTTTAGGTTAGGTGTTAAAAATGGGAAAATAGTTGCTAAAAACTTTCTATTTAGGTGTAGAATCGAAAATTTCCTAAGCAACAAAGGGGTGTATTTTTCGTTTTAGCAAAATGCCAAAATGGGTTTAAATAGGTTTATTCAAAATTTTTTAGGAGTTTAGGTTCTAAGAATAAAAAAAACTAGAAAATATTTATTAATAACTCGAAAACTAGCTTAACATCAACCAAAAAACACATGTTTTTCGTCGTTTCAGGCTACGAGGAGCTCGGGAAAAAAAATAGTTAAAAACTAAAAATCGTATACCTAGAGATTAAATCCGGCTTATCAAGATTTTCTCACGCGATGATTCAAATAACGCAAAATTTAAGAAATATTGATTGACATATATAAATGCAAGAAAAAAATAAGTTTTTTTTCCTTCATCATATAAAAAAATTTTTGCATCTAAACCCATATACCGAAATCATCAAAAGAAACAAACACTGACCCGGAACCCTTCAGTTGGGCCCTTTGGCTTTCGCTTCGGAATCCATCCCACTGCAACAATGTTTTCCTTTCAAAGAATAAGCACAAAGAAAATGAAATCGAATTTATCGTAAAAAAAAAAAATTTCTCTCCCCATTTGGGTTTTCCGCGCAATTTTCTTTAAACAAAAAAATTCGAAGAAGAAAGGAGCCGTAGGAGTCAAGAACTTTGATTGGAATTGAATGACCAACTTTGCATTTCGATTCATTTTTACGGCTGTGCCGCCTAGAGAATGGCAAATCAATCTTTTTATTGCTTTTTGCGGAGTATCAATTTAAATGTTGATATTTAATTAAATCAACTAACATTACGCCATCAACGCAAATACCAACGTTTTGTTTTTTAAAAATTGCGATAATTTTTTAAAATTTATTTGAGAGGCTTATAATTTTATGGAGAGAGAAAGCAAAAATGAGAGAGTGCAGAATTTCAGTCCCAGTCATACAAAACATTTTTGATGAAGGAGGGAAGATAAAATAATTTAAATAGAGAGGTATTGGGAAGGGATTTCATGTCTCTTCTTCGCTGATTGTTTGGTAAGAGACGCAGATTCCTCACTATGTTTTCTGTTCTCCCTCTGTATTAAATCTCTTACAATAACACTCTCTTTTTAATTAATTTTTCTTTATTCTTCTTCACCAAAATGCTTTTATATGCATGGGGATGAATTTAACACCCTCTCACTTTTCTGTTATCTCTCTCCCCATTTTATTTTCCGCCAAAAGTCATTTGAAAAAAATTGCTTTAAAATTTCAAAAATTATCGAAATTTTAAAATAGCGCTGAATTGAAGTTGATGGCATAATATATGTTGATATTAAATAAATATCAACGTCAATGTTGATATTATTAAAACAATGTTCGCTAAGAGAAAAATGTTGATTTGCCTTTCTCTAGTTGCTAAAAGTATTTTTTGTGGAAATTTGTAAGCATTTTGTGGAATAAAAACGCATTCATCCAAACTAATTTTTTATTTTTTTATAAATACGGGATATACAAACAGAAACAGAATATGCCAAATTGGCAAAGCAATTCAAAAAGCCGTAATTATCAATATGTGAATTAAAAATTTGTAGTGACTAATTGGATGGGAAGCCCATTCTGCTATAGTGGTAGCAATTGATTTTGATTTGAAATTTGTTTGAAAACAAATGCAAACTGCTCTTTGAATGTTTGTCAATACTCCGTACTAAATAAAAAAAAATTAAATTAAATTAAAAAAATATTTTAAATTTTAATTTGCCTCGTTAAGTATAAAATGGGTCGGTCCGTTCGATGCCGCGCCAATATTCAGAAGAATTACGGCGATTATTTGACCAAACCAAGCAGTGATTTACATGTAAGAAATTAAATTCTTATAATTTTTACCTAAATGGATTTTTTAGCAAATTATTAATTAAATTTAAGCCTCTTTCAGCTCTATTAAAATTGAAATTTAAAAAAATTCAATGCAAAAAATTACTCTAAAAAGTGGAAATGCACTTGAAATTTAAATTAACATTTTACGGTAAAAAAAAACTATTAAAACCTAAGAAAAACAGTGAGTCAAAGTAAATAAATAGGAATCGCCAAACAAGAATGAAACATGATATGAACGTGATGATGCATTTCGAGAATTATTTGACAAATCGCTTAAAAATTATTTTCCTCTAATTACATTTTTTATAAAATTTATTTTATGAAAATCATTAAAATTTTATATAGAATCATTTGAATTTTTAAACGAATATGCGGCTAATCTGAATGAATACCTTTTTAGTCAATTTTCCCAAAATTACTCTCACAGCTTATAGTAAAATAGAAAAAAACGCAAAAATTAATTATTATCATTTTTCGATTAAAACTCTTGTACCGATATTCTTGTTAGATCTTTATGCAATTTTAACTCTTCACTCAAATAATTATATATAATTAATTTGTTAGCAATTTTTTTTGTCTGAATACTCCATTTTTATTACACTGACGAAATATGTCTCAAATGATGGAAATGCACGTCATAAGTAGAGACCGAACTTAAAAGGCACCAAAATTCGCGAAAAAGACACTATAATAGGCATCAAAAATTGAAAAATGGCATGAAAGGCACAAAAATCCCGAAAAAGGAATGAAAATAGGCATTTAAATTTTTCATTAATGATTTTTAGGGAGCAAAATACGCAAAACTTAATCAAAAAATTTAATTTCGTCTTTTAAATGATTAGTAAATATTTTATAATGTTTTTTAGAAGAAAGAAAATTTTTAAACTAAATTTTTTTTATCAAAAAATAAATTAAAATTTTGGCGATCAATTTTTGAAAGTTTTTCAATTCTTAGGGGTTTATTTTCTGAATTTTTTTCGGATCATTTATTAGGGGTGTATTTTCACGATTTTGCATTTTTAATGTATTTTTTGAGAAAAAACACAAAAAAGGCGGCATAAAAATTTGTTTTTATTTCTCATTTACAAAGAATTAATTTTTTTAAATTCATTTATGATTCTTAGTTATTACCTATCATTAATGGTGTATTGTTTTTTCGAATAGTATTATAACGAATCTCGCAAGTTCGTCGCCCAAAAACGCGAAGTTTTAGGTTCGAAGCATGAAGCTCAAATGTTGCGCCCAGCCCTGGTCCTGATGAGTCTTGTGACTTTATCATTTATTTCGTTAGTCATGACCAACCTTTTTTGTCGGCTCTTAAATTTATGCTCAAATTGCAAAAATCAATCATAAAAGAAGTGATAAACTCATTAAAATTAAACTTTTCGGCAGTTAAGTGGTCGCAATTATTTCAAAAAAAAATTTGACACTTTTTCCTTGACATATTTTCCCTGACAAAGAAAAACGTGTGATTTTTTCCATAAGCATGCGTGTGAATTTGCACTTAATAATGGGAAATTTGTGTTAATTGTGAATGAATTTTCTTTTCTTCCCCCATAATTGGTGCCTTATGAATGGGGCTGATGCCCTTATGCCTCACACTTTTGTGCCCCATTTCATTTGCGCCTCATAAGTATCATAATTTGTCTTATTTAATTTTTATATTTCAGTTCACTAAAAACAAAAGTTTTAATATTTTGAAATTAATAAACTGATGCAAACACAAAAACATGAACACAACGGCACCAACTGACTTAGAATTGTCACTTTTTTTTCTCGGAGGTGCCGTTGAACTGTTAACCAATTTTGTTGGCATTCCGTTGTCCATTGCCAATTTGACTTTGGTGGCACGCACATCGGTCATCCACCCGAACATGAAAGCCATTCTCATCTTCCAGAGTCTCTTTATTCTCTTGGTAAATTAAATTCAATTAAATCAAAATTTAAAAAAAAATCACCAAAAATTATTATTCTAAATTTAAGCGTGGTTCCTGTCGTTTTGTCATTTGTCTGTTCAAATTCTTCCTTTGGGACCCAATTGGTTCCGAATCTACGCAATTTTTCCCGGCACTTTTAAAAATATATTTCATTGGCATTTACGCTCGTAATTTTGTGCCCCATGTTCTGATCGTTGAACGCATTTTGTCCACTTTATTTGTCCGAACATATGAAAAGAATCGTGGCAATCTGTTCACCATTCTGTGGATGCCTTTTGCGGTGAGATAATCGAGACTTAATTAGCCAAATTTATAACGAATTATAACGACAAAAGTAACTCAAATTCAAATACACCAAAAGGAATTTTTGAAAATTTTGTTAAGCATTAAGAAGATATAAGCGATAAAAAATTCTATTTACAGTTGGTCATCCCAATTTATATTGCCACCACAACATCTTCACCGCATGATCATAACCAACCAATAACGAATCTGATCACAATTGCCGTCCAATTGCTGATCGGAAGCATTGAGTTAGGCATTTTCTACCAATTAAGCCGATACAATTCCAAAATTTATCAAAAAATGTTCCAAAATATTGGCTCGAATAATCTGTCAATTCGTTATCAGGTAACCCACATATATTATTTATATAAATTATTTAATATATAATTTTTTCATAAAGCTCTCTGAAATATTCGCATTGGCAAACAGCTAATTCCGCCGCTGTTTCTGAATTTGGGCAACATTTTCGCGGGAACGATGATTTTATTATGGGACTTCCTTGATTTGCCATTTTATATTCATATATTCAATTTGGCTGCTATTATCAATTCAATTTTTGGCCTCCTTATCGAACTTTTCATTATAACGTAAGCAAATCTAAATTTAAAAATTAATTAATTTAAATCTTTTGAGATGCCACCCATTTTTGAAGAGGGATTTATGCCAATTTTTGAACCGTATTGGCACAATATTTGGATTCAATCATTTGGTCTATAATCACCGAATTGGTGATGCAACTGTAACATTTGGCACAAATAATACTGCTCCTTCTTTGGCTGCTGTCAATGGCATTGCTCAACGGAATTTGATCAGCGGAAAAGCATTGATTGATAACCAAACAAAACCAGAAGATCATTTTGCCATACTGAAAGAAGCATGGGAGAAGGGGCCGATGAAATGACAAAATGCCAATTCGCAAATTAAATGAAAAACTATTAAACATTTTTGAATTTTAATTGTGAATTGATGCTTTATAACAAAATAGTGAAGAATTTTTTCAATGATACCACTTATTTAATACTTATCGATATGTAAGTCTTTAGTTTTGAAAATTTGGCTAATTTTGTTATCTGACAAAAAAGATACCTACAATTTTGCATAAAAATGCCAAAATGAATTTGAATTAAAAAATAAATTTATTAAAAAATAAAACACTTGAATAAAATACCTTTTTTAAAGTACATGGTTATTTTTCAAAAATAAATAAATGAAAATTTAATAATAATCTGGATAAATAAAGCACATGCTTACAATTTAAAAAGCAAAACCGCATTTCAGATATTTTCCTGTCTTGTTTTATACATATAATAAGCGCACAAAATTAAAGGGAAATCGTCGGAGTGAAGAGGATAAAAATAAACAATTTGAATAAATGTTGATTCATATTGGTGGCACTAATGCCACCTTCATAATATGAAAACCTCTTTTTATTATTAGTGCTCTTTTTCATTTTTATTGGGTGCACCAAATCGTGCTGGAACGTTTTCCAAAAACTTCCAAAAGGGCTTTTCCTACACAAACTGCCACCTATGCATGTTTCTTAATATTGAAAATAAGAAAAATATTAAATATATACAAATTTAAATTTATTTAATAGAAAATAAATTATATTTTTTTTACTGGTGTTCACCAAAATTCAGATTTGGGCACACATATATTCAAAAATCATTTTAAAAAAATCAACGCAAAACATTTTACTCCAAAAAATACTAAACTATATATTCTGGTTAAATATGAGCTTCGATATATTTTTTAGTAATTAATCTCTCAAATTTTAATCTCATTTTAAAGCTATTGCCAAGTCTTTTCTTCAAAGTGCCTACAATTTCCACCATTCTGCTGATCATTTAAATTTGTTGAGCTTAAATTAGTGTGTTGTTCGCGTGCATTTTGCTCAAATGATATATTCAAAAGTTGATTCCAGTCCCGAATCCCATTAATTGCAACTAATAATAAATAAATAATTATTTTTTAATTATTTAACAATAAAAAAAATATCCTCATTTAAAAGTTGCTTACATGAATTCTTTGTAACTCCGAGAATTTTCATCCATCTGTCAATTATAGCGACTGAACTTTGATGAATTTTGCATATTCCCTTTTTGTGCGAAGAAAATTGGCACTAGTCACAAATTCTTTAAAATGTTCAAATTCTTCTTTCTTAAAATATTCTTTAAATTAAAAAATTTTAAATTTCACACCAAATGTGGTTTAATTTGGTCACGTTTTTTTTGAATAATGTTTGCCAAAAAAGTTTTGTTGTCGCTGGTCATCAACTGCTGATGATGATTCAAATTCAAATGACATATTCAAAAGTTGTACCCATTTCATTTTCATTTGCTCTGAATTCGCTTCATCAAAATTAAAAGAAAATTAAAAATTTAAATTAGAGTTTGATTTCAATTTGATCGATTTTATATTTTAGCAGGAATATAAAAATCGGCTGCAACCGAAACATTATCAATCCAATTCGATTCTTATTTTACTGCACTAATCTTCAGTAAATATTAAACATTAACTTATTTTTTAATTCTATCAACTACTGTATCATTTTTACGGAACAATTTACCGTAATTGGCTAATAAAATGTAATTACTCTCACCGCAAAAGGCGTCCACAGAAAGGTAAACAGATGGCCACAATTTTTTTCATATGTTCGGACAAATAATGTGGCCAAGATGAGTTCAATGACCAGGACAGATGGCACAAAATTACGAGCGTAAATGCCAATTAAATACATTTTTAAAAGTGCCGGGAAAAATTGCATAGATTCGGCACCAATTGGGTCCCAAAGGAAGAATTTGAACAGACAGATGACAAAACGACAGGAACCACGCTTAAATTTAGAAAAACAATTAATTTTTGTGATTTTTATTTTCATTCAAAATTTTTTATTTAACTGAATTTAATTTACCAAGATAATAAAGAGACTCTGGAAGATGAGAATGGCTTTCATGTTCGGGTGGATGACCGATGTGCGTGCCACCAAAATCAAATTGGCAATGGACAACGGAATGCCAACAAAATTGGTCAACAGTTCCACGGCACCGCCGAAGAACAAAAGAAACAGTTCAAAGTCAATTGGTGCAGTTGTGTTCAATGATGCCATATTTGTAAATTGATGATTATTTAATTACAAACAAAATAATTTTAATTATTAAAAATAAATTGAATTGATTGAATCTCTCCGATAAGTAAATTTAGTATTCCAATTTTTGTGAATATAAAAACCTTGGTAATAGAAAAAATTTAATGAAAAGTGGCAATTTAATTTTGTTCAGAATCTCTTTTGTTAATTGCCAGGTGTAAAATGAAATAAATGTTCTTGACATGTAATTATTTTTTGAAACAAACAAAACAAACATAATGTAAATTTTTTTCTTTTACTTTTTTCATCTAAATGTATGATTTTCTTTAAACAAATGAAAATTTTTTGTTAATTTTTGGGAAATCTTTTCAAATAATATTTAAAAATATTCTTCATACAGTTCATCATCATTTTTGATCTCAAATGCCCTTTCCAAGGTCTGTGAATTATAAACCAAATTTTCCCAAAGAAAAAAATTTGCGGTACCGAATCCCGCTTGATTAAATGCGTAAAATCTCATGCCGGTATCTACCCTGTATTATCTCACCTTTCTTGCGTCTTGTTCATTCTCGGCATTTTTAGTAATCTTCGCCAAATTTGGTCGGTTGTCCCCGACGGTAAAGACTCAACTCGTTTTTGGTCAACAAGTTTTTACCCCAACTCGTTTTATTATTCCAACTCGTTTTATAGAATTGAAACACGAAAAATCGAGGCCGAATCAATTAGAATTTTTAAGTTAATTGCGATTCACCTTTTTTTGACGAAATTTTATTTTTAATACGACCTGAAAACATATTTCCTGCTGTTTTCTGGGTAGCTAGCTTATCACGAATAACATCCGTTTCTTCCTATAACCATTAAAAATTCTAAAAAAACTTAAAATATTTCTTTCGAAATTCAAATCTTGAACATTAAAACATTAGTTTAAAATCGCAAAAATTGGTGTTTTTGGTAAAAATCTGTTAATAAATTTGGGGAATTGGAGATGGGCCTAATATATTTTGTCCAAGATAGTCAACACTGGAACAAAACTTTATTCAAGTAAAAATTGGGAAGCGGCGATATTTTAGAAAACAAAATTGAGGAATGTATAAAATTAAAAGAATTTGAGAGCATAAAAAATAAACTAAAAGCGCATCACGATGAAAAAAGGTATGGATTTGTCAACCAGTAAAGGGTCATCGGTGATGCTTCCTTGCTATTGAGTTGATAATTGACCATGATCCAGTCCGGAAGGTTATCTCCGATGTTAAAACGGGCATTGTCGCATGGTTCCGCTGTGAAATGGACTTGGATGGTGTCGACTGCAGTCGGCATTTTGAGCGGTGATGACCAAATAATTTTATTTAATGCTAGCCTGGCAATTTGCCTTTACTCACAAAGTCAAAAAAAAGGCACCTGCCAATTTTTACGATGAAGCTTTGCCGTTAATTTTCGTTAATTAAAAATTGTTTGTCAAATCAAATGAATGAATAATTTGTAATTCTGTGGCGTAACGGTAATTTGATTTTCATCGTTGACAAGAGACAGGAACAAAAAGGCAATTTACATAAAATATAAAATCTTTTTTTTTATTTTACCCTTCAGATTAAAAAATTTTAAATAAATCATTTAAAAATAAAATTATATATTTTGCCCGTGGAAGTTAATGATGACAATTTGTATAAATTTTAATATTTTAATCTAAATGGAAAGAAACATAAAAAATTGAATAACAATAAATTCAAACCCATTTGGGAATTTTTGTTATTGATCTGAACACATATATGCCCTAATAAAAGTGAAAGAATGAGCAGAAAAATTTACAAAAATGAATTATGTTGGAATGAAAGTCCACAAATTGTCCTAAGAAATACCAGGGGATCAAGGATGGCGTGGAATTCCGATTTCCGGAAAATATTTGGGTGTCTGAATTACGATTTCTTTTTGGAAAAAGTAAAAATGGCAAATTTTTCGAATAGGGGAGAAATATTGAGAAATGCCATCACTAACACCTGGTCCAATTCCAAAAGGTTGAGGAGATTTGCACATTCCGACAGTCCACTCCGGGCACAATAACAAAAAGTTCAAAAACAATCAGATAAAAAGCCCGTTGCGAAATATGCCAAAGACAATGATCACAATGATGGGGCAAAAAATTGTCAGATTTTGTGATGAATTTTTTGAATTTTGCGCGCTTGAACTGATTGAATCATCGCTGTAGACGAAATCTGGATCAAAACAATCTGGACAATCATCAACAGAACGCTGCCCTCTTCGATTGCTTAAGCCATGCTCATTTTGTTGATCAAATTGATGAAGATAATGTTGGGTTTTTTCTTAAAATTTTGGTTTGATTTAAAATGCGTATAAATTAGAGCTTTTTAAAACCTTAAGCAAAATTTCAACCAAATACTAACCCTAAAAAAACTGCAAAATTGAAATCAAACCCCAACCCATGGTTCAAATCTCTATAAATCTTTAAAATGAATTTTCGTTACACATTGGTTTAAAATGACCGGCTTTTGTTCATAAGCGAATATCCCGACTCAGACCGGCTCCCGGTAAATTGGACACCGGAAAATTGGACACCAGAAAATTGGACACCGAAAATTGGACACTAGAAAATTTGACACTAATGGAAATTTGGACACCGGAAAATTGGACATTATTGGATATAAAATAAATTAAAAATAAATAAACAAAAATTTTGGTTTTGCTAAAAGATTTTATTTTCGTCTGCACATCCCTGTGTTTTTATAAGCGTAATAAAATGGCAATAAATAAGGTTTTTATTATTGTAACATTAGGAGAAGAAAGCCACCATAACATTCATAAAGAAAGAAACAAAGTTTTATTTTAGATAGGATTGCCATTTTTTATGCAATTTTAGCACATTGACTAATCATCGCCCATTTTCGTGCATGTTTTGGCACATTGATCAATCATCGTGCATTTGAATGCCTGATTTACTCTAAGTGCCTTAATTCATTAATCCATTTACCCTTCATAAATTTATTTTTCACCCCAATTCCTGGCTTTATTTTAGGAACTTGGTGTCCAGTTTTCCGGTGTCCAATTTTCCTTCGGTGTCCAAAATTCCGGCGGTGTCCAGTTTTCCGCTTGGTGTCCAATTTTCTGGTGTCCAATTTTCCGGTGTCCAATTTTCTGGTGTCCAATTTACCGGTCCCCCTCAGACAAAGTAATTGATGCCAAAAATGATTCTCGAAGGGACCTCTGTAACCCATTATAAATAAACAAATTAAAATTAATTAATTACTAATAAACAAATTACGCTTAATCATTTGGTGCTTTCCAAATTCGGCTTCCATTTCGGTTGCTTCACCATCACTCATCAGCAGCTTTTTGTTTGAAGTTGGTGAAGCAATGGCATTAAAATATGAATTAAATAAAACGATAAAAAACAAAGCAATCCCTTTCATTGTTGCTTTTGAAATTTAATAATTAGTAGTAGAGCTGAGCGGGACTGGGACTGGTACTGAAAAACACGTATAACTGAGTACCGAAGTTCCGTTTTTGACCAGTTTTGACCGGGACCGGGATTAATCCCGGTTTTTCCCGGTTTTCCCAGCCAAAAATTCACGGTTTTCAACCCGAAAATTCCCGGTCAGGGTTTTTGTCAGAATTCCCGGTCCCGCTCAGCTCTAATTAGTAGGGCTGCGATTTTAAGGCAAATGCCAAAATTTTGGGCAATTGATACGCTCAGATAAGCACGAAAAAAGCATTTTACGCTTGGTTTTGGGAGTCTACAATGATTTTTATAATGCCTATTTGCCTATTTCGTGCTTTTTATGCCTAACAAAATCGGTTTCATTTGTTGCTTCTGAAAATTAATAATTAGCTAAAATTAAAAGTAATAAAAAATTATTTTTTCTTCTTTTGTAAAGAAATGAATTGATGGATAATTTTTATTTTCTTATTCACATGATGGAAAATATATAGAAATATTTTAATGAATATTCACGTGCTATCTATATATATTATTGGATATATAACTAAAGTATATTTTTTTATTCTCTTTTTGAAAGGAATGAATTGGTGGATTAATTTTATTTTCTCATTCCAATTATAAATAATACAGAGAAATATTTTCAATTATATACATGGGTAATCGATACATTAATGCATACATTTAAATTATTTTGGAGAATGAATATTCTATGCTAATCCTTAATAATAATGCACAAAACCAAAATTATATTAGAAATAAATTAATTTAATTAACGAAAATTTTTAAATTTTTATCGTCCTTGTATATCACGAATTTTTCACGTTATGTCCTTGGGAATCAGTACACCTTTACTTTGTAAGCGAATTTTTCCAATGGCTGTCCTGATCAATTTTATGTAAAAACATATTTTTTCCTGGCTTCTCCATTCTCTAAATAGTAGGAAAACCACTATTTTTTTGTGTTTGCGAACAAAAATCGGTACTTTTATTTACATATTTTACATATTTCGGGATTTTTATATATTTATATTTACATATTGTGGTTTTATCCATATTTTACGTATTTCGGGCTTTTATACATATTTGGTACATATTTAGGACTTTTTTCTTACATGTTTTCATTTTTTTAACATATTTTGAGGATTTTTTACGGAAATTTTTGGAAATCCTCAAAAAACCCAAAATTTCGAGCAAATTTTTCATTTTTTTACATACATATTCTAAAAATTTTAAAAATTTATAGAATTTTTTGTGAAAAAATAAAAAAACTTTTTTTTGAAAATGTAACCCTAAAAATAGCAAAAAATTAATTTTTTAAATGTTAAAATGTGATTCTAAACCTATTTAGGTCATTTTTATGGCATTTTGTGCCTATTTAACCCTTTACGAAATTTTGACAGCCCTAATTATGACGCATTATGTACTAGATAACTCCTTTTTTAGAGGCCCATTGTTATTGATATTCTCTATGGTGAAAGTCGACGGAGTGCTAACGGAGTGCTAACGCTTTCTTCTTTGGCAAAGACCAGTGGAATGCGGCTGCTCTTCTGTGTGGGGAAGGCATGGTGCGCTAGCGCTTTTTGTGCAAGGGGAAGCAGTGGACTGTTAGCACTCTGTCGTGTTAAGAGCAGTGGATTAGTAGCGCTAGAAACGGATCAGTTCCGCCTTCCGTCCTAACCGGTTCCGTCCCGGATCAGTTCCGCCCCGACAGTTCCGTGAATGCTCGCGCTTCATCTTTCCGAAATGAAAGTTAATTGAAATTTCGATGGTTGAATTCTTAATTTAATAAACCTCTCCATGCCCTGGTTCTCGTTCTAAGGTTATATTTTTTAGCTCTGTTGTTTATCTGTTCATTATTATTTTCCTCTTTTTTCATCTTCTCATATCTATCATACCATTACTACATTTTTTGAAAAAACATTTTTTTCATAAATTAATTCAGTAGATAATCGCAGATCATTCGAATTTATTCAAAGCATTAATTCACAGCCAAAAATTCAAAAATGTTATATCGTTTTTCCGGACCGCGATTCTTCGTCTTTTACAGGGTTATTTTAAGTGTCTTTTTCATGCCTTTTTGGGATTTTCGAGCCTTTTAATGCCTTTTTTTCAAATTGGTGCCTATTATAGTGCCTTTTTCGCAATTTTTGGTGCCTTTTTATTCAGTCTTTAGCCATCAAAAACATTAACCCTGCTCACCAAAATTATCACAATTACCATGCCAATGTCAATGTTAATCCCGATCAAATAATCATTTTTCTCGTTGGTATTTCTCGGAATTATGAAATGCGCACGTAAAATCAGAATTCTATCAGTCAAAACGACCCTCTGATTAAACCGACCCCCACCGAGTTTTTGAACTATTTTCTCGAATTGGCATTTTGACTTTCATCGGCCCCTTCTCCCATGCTTCTTTCAGTTCAGCAAAGTGTTCTTCTGGTTTTGATCTGGTATTAATCATTGCTTTTCCACTGATCAAATTCCGCTGAGCAATGCCATTGACAGCAGACAAAGATGGAGCAGTATTATTTGTGCCAACTTTTACAGTTGCATCACCAATTCGGTGATTATTCGCCAAATGATTGAATCCAAACATTGTGCCAATACGGTTCAAAAATTGGCATAAATCCCTCTTCAAAAATGGATGGCATCTAAAATTTATAAATTATTCTTTTTAATTTTATATTTGCTTACGTTATAATGAAAGTTCGATAAGGAAGCCGAAGAATGAGTTGAGATTAATGCAGAAATTAGCAATCAGCTCATTATATGGCCAATTTAAAGGTCCCATAACAAAATAATTGTGCCCGCGAAAATGTTGCCCAAATTCAGAAACAGCGGCGGAATTAGCTGCTTGCCAATGCGAATATTTTCAGAGAGCTTTAAAATTAAAAAAAATTTTTGTTTGTATGTTTATTTTACCTGATAACGAACTGACAGATTATTCAAGACAATGTTTTGGAACATTTCTTGATAAATTTTGGAATTGTATCGGCTTAATTGGTAGAAAATGCCTAACTCAATGCTTCCGATCAGCAATTGGACGGCAGTTGTGATCAGATTCCTTATTGGTTGCTTATGATCATGTGGTGAAGGTGTTGTTGTGGCAATATAAATTGGGATGATCAACTGTAAATATGATTTGTTGTCGTTGTTTAATTAGTTATTAATCTGGCTAAAAATTGTGAGTACTCTTACCCCAAAAGGCATCCACAGAATGGTGAACAGATGGCCACGATTCTTTTCATATGTTCGAACAAATAAAGTGGCCAAGATGCGTTCAACGATCAGAGTATTTTAGTGACGAGAAATTTTGAGGGATGGCATAATATTTAAAGAGTGCTTCTTGAACCAAACCAGGGTTCTAGTCGATTTTACGCGTCCCATGACATTTTACGCTTCCCAACAACAGTTTACGCGTCCCATCATTTACGCGTCACAAAAACAGTTTTTTCAGAACCGTCAATCGAAACTTTATACCTTCCGAATCGTCTAATTATTCTTGATTGTATACTTTGATTTTCGAAATGTGCAAAAACAACCCTAAGCACCCTTAAATTAGAGATCGGATTTCCAGATTGTATGGGTAAGGGTAATCGGTGCCTATGAAATGATCGATGCATTTTATGATTTACTAATTTTCTTAAAAATGACCATAGGAGGCAAAAATACCAAAAATTATTATTCATTGATTAAATTCGAATTGATGAATTATAAATTTTGCTCTAATATTTTGTATAGGAAAAAGAACGAAATTCCCTATTAAAGCCAAAACAGCAGTCGCATCATCAACATCCAAGGACTGATCACAAAACACAGCAAATGGAGGCACAATTCAACAAGAAGCACAACACTCACGAGAGGATCTTCAAAGTTAGAGACAAAGTTTTGTTCATCAATTACCGAGACAACAAGAAATTTTGGTTGTTTGGTAAAATTGTTAGAGGGTCTGGGATCAAGTGGCGAATTGAGGCGCCTTGTCTGAGTGCCATTGTAACAAGGCATTCGAATCAAATGCGTCTTTTCAATCCCATCCCATACAAGGAAACCGATCAGATTCAGCACTCTCCGCAGCGTGGTCAAGCACAGAAAACTCCAGAACAAAGTCAAGTGGAGCGCGATCACACCTCCGAGAGCACCGAAAAAGGTCCGATTCGCCGACGAACAGCCTCAGCATCATGAACAGCAATCGAAGAAGAGCAAATTCAAGAAACACCGAATCTGAGGCGTTCGACCCGTATCAAAAAAGCCCCGGAACGCTTAGATCTTTAAAAGGGGGAGGTGTTGGGTATTACCAAAGTCCATTTCAGTCCCTTCTTTATTTTTATTACATTTCTCTACCCATTTATTATTGATTGTGTCTGACCATTTCATTCGCATATAAGCGCATGCATTTTCCCCCAATTGTTGTTCGCTCTCATTCATTCATTTTCATTTATGCATTTCATCCCTCTCTCTTCTTTTGCATTTATTTTATTTGTGTTTTCTAAACAATAAATATTTGTCGCCATAACCTTCGAACATAACACCAATAACAGACTAACATTTGTTGGATTTATTGGCATTTAATTTGAGGGATATTTTTACAACGACTATTAATGCGACGAGAGTATTTATGAGAGGACCAACGAGAGAATTTTTCAACCCTTTTGCTGATAAGCAAACTAGGTCAATAGACAAAAGTTCTCTCATAGAGAATAAAAATGAAAAAAATATTGGGACCAAATATTTATTAATGTTAAAAGTCTCTAAAAATATTTTGTATAGGAAAAAGAACAAAAATAATTATTTGCAGGGTGGGGGAATGAACTTTAGAAAAAGAAAAAAGGAATGGAAGGCATAATCACTAGCCCAGAGACGCTTACATTTGCTGTACATTCTTTGTAAATGATATTGATATATCAAAAAGGAAAAGCTTCATATCTCGGCGAGAAGCTACATTTAGCAAAAATAAAAAACATTTTATAATACAAAAGGGGGGTAATCTAACCTACACTGTAAGTTTCATTCAGAAGTCCCACGGTCACTTGGGTACCTCTCCATTGATAGGGAGGAATTGATCCAACGCAAAAATAAAGAATGAAGCCAAGAGCATAACCCACTGGACCACGCGTGTGACAAAATTAAAAGCAAAAAATTAATATAAAATATACCAATTTAAGTATAGCAAAAGCCTACCATTAGGGGTGTATTTATCACTTGAAAACTCGATCTTTAGGGGGTGTGTTTTTCCCGAAACTTCGGGTAAATTACCCGAAGCTCGGAGTTCGAAGCCCAAAAACGCGAAGTTTTCGAAGCTCGAACCACGAAGCTCGAAGTTTCGTCCAGCCCTGATTCCAATGGGGACGATTGATTGTACAATATGTACATATATTACTTCATTTTTTTATTCATTATGGAGAGTCATTCACCATTTTTGCAGAAATATTAGCCGGGCTTTTGCAGAAATATTAGCCGGGCAAAATGGAAAAATCAATGGGAAAGATTTAATCACAACAAAAACCACCATATTCATTTACATCACTGAGCGAAGAAATCTTTTTAGTTTTTTAAATTTACATTCCTTCTTTTTTATTTATAAATTCAGGATTTTCATTCTTTAAAACTTTTTGTTTTTGAATTCATATTCAAGTTTTGATTGAATTATTTTCCGAAATTTTCCTGGCAGATTTAGATTGCACAAATTGAGTTTTAAAAAGATGAGCATTTTTTGTCATTTTTAATCCCTGTTTTTTTGGATTACATTCTTGAATTCGTTTTAGGAATTGATCATATTTAAAGTGTTTCAAGGGCTCTTTTTATGGACAATTTTTACCAAAATGCAGAGCAGGTTTATTAATTTATTGTCTATATTTTTGCAATTTCCATAATTCGCTATTTTTTGGAAACCATATTTTATGGCCAAATATTTTGTGATTTCTATGTAATTTGTGCCCTAGTTATGAAAATCAAAAAATAAAGAAATAATTTAAATTTGACCAAGAGATTTCAAATTTTAAAGCAATTCAATTAGATTTATGACAAAAATTACCAAAAAAAAATGTATCTTATGTTTTCCAAAAATAAGCGAATTGAAAATATTGTGCAATAGAAATTCCTCATTAAATTTTTTCCAGAAAAAAAAACAATTTTAGGGGGATGATTCAAATGATTTTGACGAAGAAAGCCGTCTGGAACTGAGTAAGTTTAGCTAATTTTCTATTTCTTTAAAGTAGCTGCTTTATAATATTTAAGTAAGAGAATAACTTGGCATTTGCAGTGCCGACACAAAATTTTTTTGTCTAAAGCATAACCGAAATAAATGTTTTTTTATAAAAAGTATCAAATTTAATCACGCACAACCATTCATCCTCAAATTATTTGTAGGCTTTTAAGCAGTAATTAGTTAGGTTAAAATTTAGTCAAAATAATGGTGGAGAACGTGAAAATGGAGGCGGGCATCGATGCCGAAGACAATGATGGCAATACTCTATTAATGCTGGCCGTTATGAACCAGCACACTCAAATTGTTCGTTATTTTATCTCGAAAGGGGCGCGAGTTGATCTGACCAACAAAGATGGTGAGGAAAACTAGGGATTTCGGGACGAACGATATTTTTAGGAGTATTTTTTTGATATTTTTAACGAAAATATCAACCGAGTAAAAATATTTAATTTTTTTTCAATATTTTACCGATTGATCCAAGCAGTTGTACGTTTCTATATTAGGTTAAACGGTTAAATTTATTTTTTGCTCAGTTGGGATTTTAAAAATATCATTATGAAATTCGAAATATTTTTAAAAAAATTTTCATTCAATTTGGGCAATTCAAAGCCATTACAGGCATGTGCGCGCTTCACTACTGTGCTGGCTTTGACAGTGACGACGGATTTGAGTTGTGCAAATTGTTGGTGGATAACGGGGCCAATGCCAACCAAACCGATGGCATTGATCATGGCATTACGCCTTTGCATATCGCATGCGGCCAAGGCGCTTTAAAAAATGGTTAGAAAATGAGAATTGCCATGCGCATCCTATGAATTTGCATATTTAATTCCATTTTCTTTTGCGGGGGAGATTAATAATGATTAAAGTCTGTTTTTTACAAAATTTTTCGAACTTTAGCGTGAATTTTGGGCAAAACCGGGATCGAGAATTGCCTGGGGCTGAAAAGCCGTGACCGGGATCAACCGGGAATTTTTCCAAGAAAAAAAATTCAACTTAACTTACTTCAAGTCAAAATATTACAATATTAAATTTTTCTTTTGTGAATAAAAACCAAAAGTTAAAGCATTTAGGGATTACTGTGCTCAATTTGTTAACGGATTTTCTTTAAAAAATGATAAAATATTGTAAGGCACACCCATTTATTACTCCGAAAGACTCCTCCCATCAGCAGAGGGGCGCTTAAAAGGAATAGAGAGCCATCCAAAGGGATCAGTCGAGTCAGTCGGGAGCCATTTGAGAGACTTGGCCAATCGATCCCCGCCTGGGAGACGTCCCCAGGCATCCATCATCATCTCTTCCCTCCCAAGCCTTGAGGGGCCTAATTACGGACGCGTAAAAGGTCCCATTGAACTTAATTTCCCTATTAGCACTGGGTAGTGGAACCTCGCGGTTTTATTATATGTCTCTATTAAAAAAATAACCATTCTCTTTGTCGATAGGCATCCCCTTAGAAAAACCGAAAACTTTTATATTATTTTGGCCATAAATTTGTTAAAAATTGTCGAAATTTTTGGAATTTTGCAGGCTAATATAGCACCTGAAGGGCTTTCGAATGATACCAAGATTATTCAATTCCTCTTTGCATCTGAGAAAAGTTATATTCCAAAATCAGATGGGGTCCAAACATGTCGGGGCCCAACTGAGGTGTACCCATGATTTTCTAAATCCGGGAACGGGAACGGGACCTCGGCCGAGGACCGGGAATTCCCTTCCGTCCCGATCTCGGTCCCGCTCTAGTCTAAAAAATGAAACTATTTACTTGTTCAGTTAAATTTTTTGTGGAACAATGCGGAGGCGACATTGAATTTGCCAATTCGTATGGTTATTCAGCTATTTTTTATGCAGTGATGGAAGAGCAATTCGATGTTGTTCAATATTTGGTCTCCAAAGGAACGCGCATTGATCAAATCAACCACAAAGGTGAGGATGATAGATTGGATATGACTGATCTGGGAAATAGTGAAAATAATACTAGGGTTAAGCCCGACCCCGCCCTGACCCCAAACCCCGAGATTTTAGGCTATTTATTGCGAGTTATAAGCATCTAAAAACCACCGCTGGGGATATACGATCTTTTTTCCTAAATTTTTCAAAATTTACTGCATCTATGATTTATATATGCACAGGTCGTTCGCCATTAATTGCTGCGTGTTTGTTTGGGCATTTGCAAATTGGTAATTTAATGAAATATTATTATTAGAGAAGGATTTTGTGCTTTTTGAACAGGGCCAATATGAATTTTTTATTTATTTTTTTTTGAAAATTCGATTATTTACATTTCAAAAAATTTTGCGTTTCTGATTTTTCGGAGTTACTATAGTCTACCACCCACAAAAAAATGAATAAAATTGATGCCATTCGTTCTCTCGTGGCCTATAATGCTCAGGAAAAATACTCCTGAGGTGCGGAAATGGCAAGAAAAAAGGTTTTTGAACCGGTTCAAAATTCGGAAAATTGAACAAAATGGGGCACTTCTGACCTTTTAAAATGGTCAAACCGGGACCAATTTGATATCATTCCACAGCTCTTGACGAGTTATGTTCAAAAACCCAAGAATAAATCAGACCGACGCCATCTGAGCACCTGGACAAATGAGTCCCAGTGAAAACAAACATTTAAGTACTAGAAAAATAATCGAATTTAACAAAAGAACGTCAAATATAAATTAAATTTAGCTTATTGCGCTAAAAACAGCCGCACACTCGACTACGTCGCATGCTCCCTTTTGCGAAAATTAAACATTTAATTCGATTATTTTTCTGGTACTGAAATTTGTTTACTTTGTGTGCTCAGATGGCGTCGGTTTGACTTTATTCTTTGATTTTTAAACGTTACTCATCAAGAGCTGTCGAATGATACCAAATTTGTCCGGGTTTGACCATCTTAAAAGGTTAGAAGTGCCAGCCCCATTTTGTTCAATTTTCCAAATTTTGAACCGGTTCAAAAAACGTTTTTTTGCCATTTCCGCATCGAGGAGTATTTTTCCTGAGCATTATAGGCCACGAGAGAACGAGTGGCATTAATTTTATTCATTTTTTTTTTGTGGGTGGTAGACTATAGTACAGCCGATTTGGAGGGTGGTAGACTATAGTACAGCCGATTTTTCCTAAAGTTCTCATTCTTATATTTACAAATAAGCAATCTTAATGAAGGCCATTAAACTACCTGATTTTTTGATTTTCTCCACATTTAATTCCTTAATTTAAAACATTTACCTATTTGTTTTTTTAGTCAAATTTCTTGTGGAAAACGGCGGGGCGGACATCGAAATTGTTGCTTCTGATGGGCTTACTGCGGTGAGGGCCGCAATAATAAAGAACCGATTTGAAATTCTCGAATATTTGCTCGAGAAAGGCGCGCGAACTGACTACCTTTTAATAAAATTGGCTTTTCCTATCTAATAAAGGAATAATCCTAATTGTTGCTATTTGTCTAAATGAATCCATTTTAATTTTGATTCAGTGCGCAGTTTTTTTCATTGAAATCAACGATTTCTGATCACTCTCGTTTTGGTATTTTTTTCTGACCTTAGAAGCAGTAATTACCACCGATTTCAAGCTTATTTTAAAGAACTATATTATGCCATTTTATCTAAGTGAATTCATTTATTTGCTTCACTTAGTTCGGTTGTTAGAATTTTTTATTCTCTAAGCACAGTTAACTTTTGGCGCCAAAAATGGGTCACAATTTTTTATGGTACTATTACACCATTGAGAAGATGAAATCTTGGTTTATAATTCAGAGTGCTTTAAAGAGAATTGAATTGCCTTCAATAGTATAAAAAGATTAACTCGGTTTTCTGGTTTATGAGATATTAGAAATTTTAAAGTGGTGTAAGACTTATTTGTCACCCTGTAAACTTAGGGATAAAAATGAGAATTTACCATTTGATCCAGGCTATAACTTGAAAAATTAGTTAGAAACCATTTGACTTAAATTTTATTCCAGTTTATTTTATCGAATTTGTCGGAATAGGCTGAAAAATTTTTTTTAGCCCACTTAGCCAAAAATGGCTACTTTTTTAAAATTTATTTATTCAAAAATTAAAAAAGTCATCAGAAGGGCGGAAACCACTTACTCTGTTTGACAACTGTTCAGATAAAAGTAGAGTTGTACGGGACCTGGAATTTTGACAAAAACCGGGACCAAAAAAGTCGAGACCATGACCTCAATTTTCGTCCGGGACCGCGAGAAAAGTCGGGACCGGGAATTTTCTTGAGAAAATTTTTTGAAAAAAATTTGAAAATTTGAGTGCACTTTGTAATGAAAATTGCTTATATTCAAAAATGTAACCATAAAATTTTGTAATTTGCGTTTGGGGGATGAATTCGAAAAAATTTTCCATTAATCGCTGGAAAATTTATAAAGCATTGAACATACAATGTGTTTTGCCATTGTCATGCATATTTATTTATAAACATTTAAAATTCTAAAGCCCTTAAAATACAATGAGCCAAAATTAATTTATATATTGAATAGGCCTAAGAATTCTCTATTTGTCTTTAAAATTTCAAAAGTTTTTTTGAGTTTCAAAAAAGTTATGGTCAAAAAACTCTGTCTCAAGATTTTTAAAATTTTGTGACCATAGCTTTTTGAAAATTTTATAAAAAAATTTTCTAAATTAATATTCTGCATAGAGAACACCTAGAGCTATTAAATGATACCATATAATATTAATTTGGTTGATTTTGAGTCAAGTTATGAATTTATATGTATGACATTTTTGTTTTCCTACCCCTTGGCGGATTTAAGAAACGACCCAACACGTTATTTGACACCTCATTTTATTCACAAATTTTACTCCTTTTATTCATATATTTTGTTTTTTTTCTGTTGTAATCCATATATGGGGCGCAGCGCTCTGCTGTTGTGAAGTGAAGCAATGGACTGTTAGCATCCTGCTGTGTGTTAAGAGCAGTGGAGTGCTAGCGCTCCCTCTTTTCAAAATGAAAGTTAATTGAAATTTCGATGGTTGAATTCTTAATTTAATACGTTACTATGCCCCTCCATGTCCTCTGGTTCTTGTTCTAAGTTCAAATTTTTTAGCTCTGTTGTTTATCTGTTCATTATTATTAGGGCTATAAATTATATATGGCTTTTGCATATTTTTTCTACATGCATATTTTGCCACTTTTGATAAGAGCCTTTGAAGAATTTTGTTTATATAAAAAGTAATTTTGTTTCAGCATATAATAAAAATTTTAAAAAAAATTCGAAATTGCATATAGAAATTTTGAAATACAAATTTTTTTTGCAATTGTCTAAAAAAGCTCCTTATTTGTTAGCCATTATTTTTGAATTTTTAAAGTCAATTCTGAATTTTTACACAATTTTTGGCATTTTTTGAGGGTTTGAAACCAATTATGGGTGATTTTTAAGGCATTTTAGTGCATATTTTGGCATTTTTCGGGTTTTTAGGGTATATTTGGGCGATTTTAGTGCATATTTTATGCGCTTATTTGGCATTTTTTTAGTGCATATAATTTATAGCCCTAATTATTATTTTCCTCTGTGTTCATATTCGGGTCTTGATCCGGCCTTCGGGCTTGGATTTCTTCTCAATTCTAATTTTCCCTGGATGCCAAGTGCATCGTCTATATTAGTTTTTTTTAATTTCTCTATCTTAATTCTGAAGAAAGTTGTGGGCAAAAATGTGTCCCATCAATCATGTCATTACTACATTTTTTGAAAATATTTTTCATAAATTAGTTCGGTAGATAATCTCAGATCATTCGAATTTATTCAAAGCATTAATTCAAAACCCAAAAATGCCTGAGACTAAACTTAAGCCTAAGCCCAAGCAAGCCTAAGCTTAGGGTTAAGCCTAGGCTCAAGCCTAACCTTAATCAAAAAGCTTATGCTTATTCTAACCCCTTAGAAAAATGCCTGTTGTACAAAATTTCATTGATACGAATCAGTCATTGACGAACTGTATGCATTGTACGAAATTCCTTTGTACGAACTGTCCATTGTACGAAACGCCATGACTCCACGTAACGAAAACGACCCTGTGACAAATGGCCACACTATACCGACCCCAACCGTGTTTTTCAACTATTTTCGCGAATTGGCATTTTGACGTTTCATCGGCCCCTTCTCCCATGCTTCTTTCAGTACAGCAAAGTGTTCTTCTGGTTTTGATCGGGTATTAATCATTGCTTTTCCACTGATCAAATTCCGCTGAGCAATGCCATTGACAGCAGACAAAGATGGAGCTGCAGTTGCATCACCAATTTGGTGATTATTCGCCAAATGATTGAATCCAAACATTGTGCCAATACGGTTCAAAAATTGGCATAAATCCCTCTTCAAAAATGGATGGCATCTAAAAATTATAAATTATTCTTTTTAATTTTATATTTGCTTACGTTATAATGAAAAGTTCGATAAGGAGGCCGAAGAATGAGTTGAGATTAATGCAGAAATTAGCAATCAGCTCATTATATGGCCAATTCAACAGGTCCCATAACAAAATAATTGTTCCCGCGAAAATGTTGCCCAAATTCAGCGACAACGGCGGAATTAGCTGCTTGCCAATTCGAATATTTTCCGATAGCTTACAAAATAAAATATATTTTTTATTAAATATTTATCTAATTACCTGATAACGAATTGACAGATTATTCGAGCCAATGGTTTGGAACATTTTTTGATAAAGTTTTGAATTGTATCGGCATAACTGGTGGAAAATGCCTAACTCAATGCTTCCGATCACTAATTCGACAGCAGTTGTGATCAGATTCGTTATCGGTTGATTTTGACCAATTTGTGGGGATGTGGAGAATGCGATGTAAATGGGAATGATCAACTGAATGAATTCAAAATAGAATTACTTAATTAGGATTTGAAATTCCTCTTACCGCAAAAGGCGTCCACAGAATGGTGAACAGATGGCAACGATTCTTTTCATATGTTCGAACAAATAAAGTGGCCAAGATGCGTTCAACGATCAGAACATGGGGCACAAAATTTCGAGCGTAAATGCCGATGAAATACATTTTTCTAAGTGCTGGGAAAAATTGCATATATTTGGCACCAATTAGGTCCCAAGTGATGAATTTGAACAGACAAATAACCAAACGACAGGAACCACGCTTAAATTAAAAAATAATATTTAATTTTTGGGATTTTTTTCATTTAAAAATTTTTGATTTAATTGAATGATTTACCAAGAGAATAAAGAAACTTTGGAATATGAGAATGGCTTTCATGTTCGGGTGAATGACCGATGTGCGTGCCACCAAAATCAAATTGGCAATGGACAACGGAATGCCAACTAAGGTGGTGATCAATTCAACGGCACCGCCGAGGAACAAAAGAAACAGTTCAGTTTCACTTAGTGCCGTTGTGTTCAATGACGCCATATTTAAATTCGCTGATTGTCTTAATTTACAAGTAAAAAAAGTTTTATTATGAACAATAAAATTTATATTTTGAATCTGTCCGATAAGTAACTGTTACATTCAATCCAATGAATAGAAAAAGCTTTGGTTATCGAAAGTAATTAAATGAAAAACGGTTTTTAATATTGTTCAGAATATTTTGTTAATTAATTGTCAGGTGCAAAATGAAATAATTGTTTCTTGACAGGAGATTAATCTTTTTAACAAACAGGTGCAAATTTTTCTCAAAAAAGATAATCTTTTAATTAAATGAGTTACTTCTCAGAACATAAATTTTATCTTTCAATAAACGATGGAAAGAAGTGCATTTAATTAATTGATATAAATAAATTGGAATTATTGGAGAGCCGAGTTTAAAAGTGGTATCCAAAACGGCATTTTTCAGAAACATCTCTGAATAAAAAAATTTTGTAATGCCTTCTTAAAACACTATATTAATACAATTCTATATTAAGCTTTTATGGCCCTAATTTGGTTATAAGAATCATTTGAGGAATGATTATGTCTATTTTGGACCAAAGAATAAAATTGCGAACATTAGCAATAATTAACTTTTTTTTTTAAAGATCACACCAAAATATTAACATTCAATGGTATATTTATATTAAAATATTGTATAGGTTTAAATAATATAGGATTTAGTCCAATATCTCATTTATTTATCATTCATTATTAGGGCCCGGATTTGTATAGATTTTCATCTTTTTTTCATACTTATTCCGGCCTAAAAAGCACGCAAATAGTATTTTTAGCTTAGTTAGATGCTTCTGGGATGCCTTTTTATTTCCATATTTTCCATATTTCAGGTTTTTGTCCATATTTTTCAGCGTTTTTGTCCATATTTCGTCCATATTTTGGGATTTTTTCGCCCATGTTTTGGATTTTTGTCCATATAAATCCGGGCCCTATTCATTAAGGATGTTTTTAAATTTTTTTCGATCATTTGTGAAAATTTTCTGACAAAGGAAGGTCCCCAGACAGCAGGTGTCCGTTGGATTTCTAAATGAAACTTGGTGGGTAGATAGAGCACCCATGGGTTCGTTTTTTTTTTGCCAAATGAGCACGAGTGCCGAGTTATGACGTGCTAAACTTTTTTAATGAAAAACAATTGAATAAATATTTGTACCCCTGTACAATGTTTCTTAAGTGCCCATGGGTGCTCTATTCACCCACCAAGTTTCATTCGGAAATCCATGGATACACCTGGGCACCTTCCTTTGTGAGGCTTGTCAAGTTGTATTTTGAATTTTGAGACTAATGGTTATGGAATTTGTGAATTTGAATTGAATTTCTTCCGCTCGATTTCGACAGGGGTCGGTAGGAAAAAAAAAATCGGAATTTCTAAGAATTTTTTTTAAGAAAAAGGTACAATTAAAAAAATCCACACCTTTTTTCATTAATCCATGGGAACTTTGTCTTCAACCCTTTTTTTTTTTGATTCTCGGAACCGATAAGTATAACATTTATTTTCTGAATTTTTTTTTTTGAATTCGTTTCTCTTTTTCGAGCATTCTAATGCTTTTATGTTTTTAGTTAATTCTGTTTCACTTTTTGAATTCTGAGGGAGGCGTGTGGCAGCATATTTCTCTCTCTATTCTCAAGACCTAAATTCAAATATGCGTATCCCACTGGCGGGATTAGAACTCAATTTTTTTTTTGTTTGTGAGACGAATCCCACGGGATTAGTCCGCAAAATTTGTACAATTTTTTTTTATTATTTATTACAATGTTTTTTTTTTTTATTCATCACTTTTGCTGAAATATTAGTAGGAGCAAAATGGAAGAATCGATGGGAAAGATTTAATCACTTATAAATCATCATAATCATTTACATATTTGAGCGAAGAAAATAACTTTTAAATTAGTAAGATATGACAAAGAAATCTAAGATTTACAAATTTATGTTTTTTTATGTTTAAAATTTTTGGCCCCTTGGTTTAAATTTTTGAAATAAAAATAAAATAAATACGTTGAACTTTAAATTATGTCATGCGCATTTTTATTCAGTCTATTTAATTTGATCATCAAATTACCAATTCTTTATTTGTTGGTATTTTATAGTTGGTTGAACGATTTTGCTTAAATTTTATTTGATGTTATTTTATTATTTTGTTTCGAAATAATAAATTTCTGTTTTCCAATAATAAATATTTCTTCTATGCTCAATTAATTCAATAATATTTTTGATTAATATTATTATTTCTTTAATTGTTAAAATTATGCCAAATTTAGGAGATATATAAATGGATTCAAAAAATCCTTTATCTTTTGAATTGGTTTATTAGTTTTATTAATTTATTAACGTATTGTATTATAGGACCTCAAATTGGTTTGAAACATTTCATTTTAACGTTTACACAATTACATATTGATTAAATGAAAGTGACTTTGATCAAATTAGTTGTGTTGAAAATTACTTCAATTACTTGTCTCGAGAAAACTAAAAAAGGAAACTCGGAAATATTTTTCTTATTTCTAGATTTAAGACCATCCCAATTTTTACGCCTTATATAAAACGAAAAATTTAAGTTTGAGGTTACGCCCAAGTATTTATTCAATATATTTTTTAAATATTATTAACACAATTTCGAAATAGAAATAATGAAAGAATTATTGAATGATAATATTTGAAAAAATAAAAATCATATTTAATAAAGCTTTAATGAAAAGGCAAATTTTTAAAAATAAAAGCTTAGGAGTTTAAATCATTTATAATAATAATATTAACATTAATAAAATTAATTATTGTAAAAATAATTCATTTTTTTAATTATGTTTCCAAATTATGTAATAAGAGGCAGATAAAATTGATTAGAATTTAATTTATATTTTCAAATAAGAAATAAATTTAACATCAATTTTTGTTCTATTTAGTGTGTGCTTCCATAAAAATGAAAAATGCCAAATTTTATTTGCCATTTTTGCTGCTCGCCACTTTTGCCCGTTTGTCCGTCCAATGCGTTCCGCCACGGACCGCGCCACTGTTTTTCTTCCCCTCCGCTCCCACCCCAATTTCGCTGGTCCAAATGCATCTGATTGAGCAGGAGATGGGCGAAAAAGCCATGTACATACCGAAATTCTTGCGCGGCTCACCGCTCAACAAATTCTACGAGTACAAAGCGCTGTTGGAAACGCTGGGCACGCAAAGGGATGACCAAATTTTGGACAAATTTGGCCGCTGGCTTAATGCACAGACGGAATTGATAAAGGTGTATGATTTGTGGGGAACTAATTAAAGAATGGAACTGGATTTAATGGAGATAAGTTTCAATAGTGATGGAATTTTTAGGATTTTAATTTTTTTTTTCCCCGGAAAGAAAGCCCCATGGTCTGAAAGGTAACTGCGTTAGTTAATCTACTTTTAAAGATTTTAAATCATTTTTTAAGATTTATTTTAAGTCCAAAAAATAAACATTCCAATTTCGGCATTTTGCCTTAAAAAGTCAGAAAATTTAAGAAAGGATGCTTATTTCGGTGAAATTGATGCTAAAAAATAATTAGTAAACATTCCGAGAAAATTTTTGAGAGAAAATTACAGCACAAAATTTAAAATTTTTAAGTTCAAAATAAATTTTTAAAGTATTTATATAATTATTTAGTCAAAATATTTGGAATATGACTTCGAATCCAACGAGACAATTCCATTGTTCCAAAAACTTCGAGATGAAAAAACCGCTGACTATAGTCAGAAAACGGCAGAAATTGACTCGTGAGTTTGTTAATTATTAAAATTGAGGAAAAAATTAATTATTATTTTTGGGTTATCAAAAAATCGTCTGGGAGGGTATCATTGTCAACAATGCCATTGCTGTTCATTTTCATTTTGAGCAAATTTTTAATTTTTTGGCGAATGCTAAATTTTTGGAGTGATGATGCCAAACGGTGCATAAAATTTTCTAAAAAAAATTTTATACTACAAATTTTGGCTGTCAAATTTTAGTGCCAAATTTCTGATTTTTAATTTGTTAAAACTTTTGCAGAGAAATGGTCTTACTTATTACAAATCCTTATCTGGTGGCTGTGGACAAAATCAAACAAATGCTCGCCTTACTGAAAACAATACCGGACAAACAATGCGATCAAATTGCCAACGCTTGGCGCCAAATTCGAATTGAGTACGCAAAAAGTCTCATTGAGAAGGCGCAAGCAGCAGCAGCACAGCAGGAAAAGGAGGAACAGTCAAAACGACGAATTTAATTAATTTAATAATTGCCAGTTTTTATGCATTTTTAAATTAGCAAAATTATTTGCATAAATTTATGAAGAGGTGTTTTTCTGAGTGTTTTTAGAGCCCGGAGTTTTGAAAAGTGCAAAAAATGGGTGAATTAACAGAAGATGATGGCATTGTTCAACCAAAAATTGGCGAAAAAAAAAAAAAACAAGATTTACATTGAGTTCAAAGTTTTAAGCTTGGCGAAGCAAAGAATCTGTTGCCAATGAAAGACAAATGCTCCCTTTGAGATTATGCATTTCACAAATATTTAATAAAACCTAAATTTGAACATCTTGGAAATTTGGGAAGAAGCCGAAAAACAGTTATCGGAAAGTGATTGAGCAACACAACAAAATACTTTTTTCATCTGAGACTGTCTAAGTTTTTTTTTTTTAATTTGTTCAAATTTTGATTAACTATTCAAGCATGATGACTATTTTTAAGTCACATTAAACTCTCAAATCATTGGTAATTACAGTTGAGCATAAACTCCAATTTCTTAATGGCAATTAGCATGAAAGCAAAAAAGACTTAAGAATTTCTATTTTTTTTTTCAATTTTTTGATTGGAACACTTACTTTCTTCTATGTGGATAAAGTAAAATTTCGTATTATATAAAATTTTACCGTCCTTAATAATCTGACTTAAAAGAAAAAAACTTTCAAAAAAATAAATAATAATTTGCGAAGAATGAATGATAAAAAATAATAACTATCTATCCTCCTCATTGGCCTCAGTTGTTCATTAAAACTTGAAAACCGTTGCCATTGTGTTGAATGTTTAGCACTTCTCCATAGTTTATGAATTTTTTTGAGAAATAAGTGCTTTTTGGTCCCGGGTTTTTAATGTTTTGCTAAACAATTTATTAATTAGTATTTTAAATTTTTATTTTTACTCACAAAAATATAAAATAAAAAGATGTAATAATTGAAAATTAGGTATATATTTAGATAAAAAAATTAATTTCGTAAAAACTAAATCATTGTATAAATTGGGTATTCAAAATTAATAATTTTTTACCCAAATTTTTGGTCAATTTTAGTAAAATTTCTACAATTTTCAATATATTAACTATAGGCTCTGGCTTTTTGACAATTTAAAGATTGTAATAATTTTTAATTTTAAAAATTAATTAAAATTTTTCAGGAATTTTTACCCAAATTTTTGGTCAATTTTAGTAAAATTTCTGCAATTTTCAATATATTAACTATAGGCTCTGGCTTTTTGACAATTTAAAGATTGTAATAATTTTTAATTTTAAAAATTAATTAAATTTTTCAGGAATTTTTACCCAAATTTTTGGTCAATTTTAGTAAAATTTCTGCAATTTTCAATATATTAACTACAGGCTCAGGCTTTTTGGCAATTTAAAGATTGTAATAATTTTTAAATTTTAAAAATTGTCCTTAAAATTTTTCAGGGTATTTTTAAAACGTCTTGCCTTTTTTTTTTCAAATCAAGTACCAACTTTCTTCTCATTTTTTGGGGATTTTTACCAAGCTAAGCCAAAAACCAGCCTGGATTTTTCCTGGATCTGGAATTTCCTGGATTTTTGTCGGTACTTTATCTGGACCTGGATTTTGCACATATGAATATGAGATCTGGATCGAGGCGTAGATTTTTTCTGGATCCAGGTCGTTTTTCACCAACCTGGGTTTTTGCCCAGGAACTCCAGCAGGTCAAATTTGGAAGCCAAGTCCAGGTCCAACATGGAACCCAGGTCCAGGTTTTTTTTCAATATATCTTAAATCTAATTAAGACCCATCTTCATTACCTCCGAATCCAATTGGTTCAATTGCAATGGAATTAATGAAATGAATTTAAATTTAAAAAAAATATTTAAAGCTATGTTATTAAATGTTCTAGTTTTTGACCCTACAGTTCTGACTTTTTAGGCATGATATTCTAAATTTTGAAAAAATTTTTTATAAAAACCTAATATAATTACCATCCCTATTAAAAAAAGCAAATTTTCAAAATAGAATCACTAATCACAAGTTTGGGAGCAGGACAAAAATCGCCAGCCGAACGTCGCTGCAATTTTTTTAAATTATAGAGAAAAGAAGAAAAAATCAAAAAAATTTTACTTACTTACCAGTAGGGCTTATATTTATAGTCGCTAAAAACTGCCAAAATAATTAGTTATTAGTTTTTAAAAACAAAATAGTTGCTAAAAATGGGCAATAGTTGCTAAAAAGTTCCGAATTTAGGGGGTGTAAAATCGAAAATTTTCTTCATAAAGCAAAAATATTATGCCAAATCGGTGCTATGACGAAGCGAAAAAAGTATGCGTGTGGCGAAGCGAAAAAAGTATGAGTGTGGGCGAAGCGAAAAAAAGTATGAGTGTGGGCGAAGCGAAAAAAGTATGAGTGCGGGGTGATCGGAAGGGGCGGGTCATTTCAGTACGGAAGAGTTATTCTAATGATTAATTAATTAATAATATAATATTTTAATCATTAATTAGATTTGCTTACTTTAATTATAATTTCGATTTATTATTTAATATTTCTTAAATAAATTACATTTTTGCGAGAGAAATACAGTGCCCCAAAAAAATCTTGACTCAAACCTGAGAAACTATCTTATAGTTTATTTAAAAACTTGAAATAATTCATGCTTGCATAACTTTTGGTGCTGATCAAAAAAGTCTCTTACACCAACTTGATCAGATCACTCCTTCCTAGTGATCGGGACACCTAAAATACACTGAAAATTGGGGAAATTTTCGAAATCCCTAGGGGGCTGGGAAATTTTTCAAGAGAAAATGGGCAAGCCCACTGGAAAGAGCACAAAATTTGCTACCTAATTGCTTTTGTAATTGTGGTTCTACGATTTGTATATAGAAAGTTATACTTGGTTGAATATTTGATCACCATAAAAATGATCAATTTTTGATCAGCGCCATAACTTTTTGTAGAAGCATCCAAATTAAACAATCTTGGTATCTTTTGTTAGCTCTAAGTGTCCTCTATTTACCTGTAAAATTTCAGAAAATTTGGTTGAATTTCAAAAAAATTCTGGTCAAAAAGGTTTACTAAATTAGTTTCTGAAATTTAAAAGCCACAACTTTTTTAAAACCCAATGAAATTTTTTGAAATTTTAAAGGTAAATAAAGGACACTTAGGGCTATCAAATGATATCAAGAATGTTTAATTAGGATGCTTCTTGAAAAAGTTATGGTGCATGAAATTTGTCAAATTATTATATGGTTGTCATTTTTTTATGGTCGTGCAAACTGAAATAGAGGACAAGTATATTTATGATTATTAGTTTATTATTCAATTATAAATTTAAATAATTAATTAATCATTAGAATAACTCTTCCGTACTGAAATGACCCGCCCCTTCCGATCACCCCGCACTCATACTTTTTTCGCTTCGCCCACACTCATACTTTTTTCGCTTCGCCCACACTCATACTTTTTTCGCTTCGGCTCACCACGGCCAAATCATTAATGAGATACATAATTTTAAAAATCACATAAATAAATAAATTTTGGAGATTGATTTTTTAGAAATTTTTCATTTCTTAGGGGTGTATTTTCGAAAATTTTTGGTAGATTTTTAGGGGTATATTTTTTGAAAAAAAATTTTTGAGTCGATTCTTAGGCGTGTATTTTACCTTTTTATTGCAATTTTGTTAACAAATTCTGGGCAAAACGCCAAAATAGTTGAAAATAGTTTTTTTCAAAAATTTTATAGTTTTTAGTTGCTAAAAATGAAAAACTATAAAATAGTTGCTAATAACTCGAAAAGTAGCTTAACAACAGCCCTAAAAAAACATGTTTTTCGTGCGTTTCAGGCTATAGGGAGCTCAGGAAAAAAATAGTGAAATAACTATAAATATAAGCCCTACTTACCACATTTAAGAAAAAATTTTATTAAGAAAATTCAAGGATTTGTTTTGACAAAAATAACAAATATTTTTAAGAACTTTAAAAATCTTCTTAAATTTTTAAAACTAAGAATTAAAAAAAAAATTTTGAGGGAAGGGATAAAAGCATTCTTACCATAATTTATTTTTTTTGTAATTGTCATTTTTACCCACCAATTCAATAAAATAAAAATAACTTAAATTAGAGTTGATTATTAGTCCCCGCCCCAATTGGAATTTGAATTATTCCATCTGTCGCACTCAATATCGGATGAGAATGACTAAAATAAATTATTTTATGTGACTTTTTTAAAAAATCCCGTCACCTATCTTTTCTATATTTTTTATGAAAATTTAGCCCCGTCAAGATTATTACTCTCCTAAATTTTTAAAATTTCTTCAGCCGTTCCCGAGAAAAGTTTTGTCGGAGAATTTCTTCTCCGATCCCCGACCTTTCTGAGCAAAATTGGTGACAAGAATTGGGTCCAAGTTGGTGTTTTATTTGGTGGCGGAGGATGTGATCAAAAACAACCCTTTTCCACAAGACGGCGTCACTGTAAGAAAATCCAATAAATAATAAATTAAATTTCATACAGTTTTATTTATTAAATAATTTTTTATTTTCAAACAGCATTATACACACGCATCGATTGCGATTGGATTTCGCGCGTGACAAATGAAGAAGTGAAATGTAAAGGATGGTGAATTGAAATGGAAAAGAGTGGAATTTAAATACAAAATACATTTGCATTGTGACCAAAAAATTTTGATGCAAAAAACTGAATAAATCTCTACAGAGACTTAGGTACATTATTATGTACAAAACTATAAAATTAAAAAGAGCTTTGCTAAAGCTGATAATTATTGCAAAATAATCTTTCAAGGATATAAATATTTTTTTGCTTTAAAAGAAAACGAGAAAACGTTCGACCTTGGAAGTGAATCAAAAAAGATAAGGATGATGACTAGAGATGGGATTTTTAGGGCTTTACCTATTTTTTTTTTTGCGGCTTAGTTATGATGAGAGAAGACAAAAATAGCATTTTCTCCGAACAATTTTCGATTTAGAGCGACTTTTTAGCACCTAAAATTACCTAAAACTGGATTTTCGGTCAATAGCACCTATTTTGGCACTTTCGAGTTTTAGCACCTATTTTGGCCTTTTTCCAGAAATTTCATAGCAAAAATGCAATAAAAACGAAAAATACACCCCTAAGAATCGATCCCAAAAATTTTTAAAAATATACCCCTAAAAATTGACCAAAATTTAAGAAAATATTCCCCTAAGAAATGAAAATCTTTCTCAAAAATTCGTCTGCAAAATTTATTTATTTATTTTCTTGACCAGTTGCAATTGTGCGGCGAAACAGATAAAAAATTAGTCACTTTTGGAATTTTTGTGCATAAAAACACTGGATATTTTTAACACCTATTTTCGCACCTATTTTGACATTTTTGGGGGTTTTTAGCAACTATTTTGCACTTTTTTAGCACCTATTTTAGTACCTATTTTGGGATTTTTAGCACCTAAAAATCCCATCTCTAATGATCACCATACTAAAAACCCCCAAAAAGACCAAAATATGTGAAAAAACTGCTTTAAAAATAAGTGAATTTCTCAAAAAAAAGTCTCATTTTCTATCTATTTCGCTAGCACAATGATAACTTTTTTGATAGTTAACGAAATTTTTTGCAATTTTGCAGAATGATAGAGAACACTAAGGGCTACCAAATAATATTAATAATTAAATTTGGTTGAATTTGATTTAAGCAAAATTATAGATAATTTTCATCGAAAATTTTCATAATGATGCTTTTTTAAATAACATTTTAACATTAGCAACAAATTTAAATCGATTTGACCGATTACTAGGTTCGTAACTTTTAGTGATGAAAAATCTCGAAATAGTTAACTAAAATAGTGAGGAAAAATGCCAAATAGTGACAAAAAGTCTAAAATAGTGACGAATAATGACTTAATTTTCAGCCAAAAATTGAGCAAAAATAATTTTTATTCCGGCGCAGCCGGGAAAAATTTGAAATTTTGGGTGAGATTTGTTAACAGTTTTGTCAAAAAAATATAGAGAATTTTAAATAGGCCAAAATAATGATTTCTAATAAGTAATAACAAAAAATGATATCCAAATTAAAAACTTTCAACGCAGAAATGCTTTTTTTAAGCTCTTTCCTTCAAAACAATTAAGAAAAAAAATTGTTTTATTGGCAACAGTAATAATTTACCTAAATCTAGCACAAAAATTTTTATATTTTCAAATGGGAAAACAGTTACCTGAGTGCGAAATGGCAAACTAAACATTTTTACCGACTTACAAGGGAAGGGCGCGAACTGTACGTCGGAAAAAGCATATGTTTACCATTCGATAGAGCAGGGTCGATTTCTATTGTGAATTTTTAATTTTACGGGCATATCGCAAGAACTCAAAAAGTTATAAGGCCTCAAAAGTCGGAATTTTTGCCTAACAAATAAGGGCCGATTTCCAGCTTTTTTCACTTTCTATTAATTCCGAACCTTTACATTTATTTATTTATTTTTGCTTATTCCTACTAAAGAAAACGATCATACATTTTTTTTAGTCTAAAAAATGATTTCTTAAATGATTTAGTTACATTATAAATTAAAAATTTTTTATTTATTTTTATGTTGGGTTCGAACCCGAGCTCCAAAAAAGCCACCAATTTTAAATGAGATCACAGCCAAAATTCTTACTTTTGAGGCCTTATAACTTTTGAATCCTTGGTCGTATTTCGCATCTTTTCTCCATTTAATAAATAGAAAAATGTCAAAAATATTTCACCAAAAAAGTTCTTTTTAAATGCAGCCTTCCACCCATTCCATACCAACAAAGATTAGAATACCTACAACTACCAACACTTGAGAATAGGCGAAAGCTATTTGATCTGTTCATGGCGCATAAAATTGTTTATGGCCGAACAGATCTGAAACTATTTTCTATTTTTAATCCATCAACACGCTTTAACATCCCCTTTTACAGATTTAACACAAAATATAAACTAATCAAAAAATTCATTCCTTTTGCTGGGAGGGTAACTAAATTATGGAATCAACTCGATAAAAAACTAATAAAAACAAATTCTTTAAAAACAAAACTCAAAAGTTCACTAGGGTAATATATAAGACCGGAAAAGCTAGGATAAACAAAATTCTAAGTGATTTGGTAATTTTTGTTTAGACCTCATTTGACTTTGACCTCAATTAAATTATATATTTATTTTCACACATTTTTTTTTGTCTTTTTAATTCCTGTTATCATCCATATATTTTCTCACTTACTCTACAACACACTTATCTGAACAGTCGTCAGAGTAAGTGGTTTTCGCCCTTCTGTCTGATGACTTTTTTATTTTTACGAATAAACAATAATCACTTTTTAATGATTTTAATGAATATGACCTTGCATGCATTAATTAATTATAGATGAATGAAAAAATATTTAATGAAACCAATGCAATTCGTGTGCGATTTTTTCTCCATATACTTCTTTCGATGATTAGTTTTAAATTTGAGCAATTATCACAAATTCATAATCCGGTCCCGCCATGTGTTCGCCAAATTGAATAGTCACCTAATTAGCGGATCTTTGGTGTGTGGTTTCGTCAAATTAGTCGCCAAATAGTAGTCGAACAAGCTTTTTTCACCCAATTTCACTGTTGTTTGTTTGATTAACCCGTTTAAATTTCTCGTATATAAATAGGCAATTAAGCTCATTAAGAGTATCCGATCATTCAATTTAATTAAAATTATCCGAAAATCTCTTACTAAAAATGAATTCTGTTACTATGTTCACTCTGCTGTTGATCATTGGCACTGTTCTTGCACTGACAATTGGCATGCCAACCCCCGGCGGATCTGATGAAAGGTGCAGCAATAAATTAATTGTCTAATTGTACTGTGAATGCCAACACAGATGGAAGGGCACATTTGTGATCAGTCGGCCGAAAATGGGAGAAAGCATTGTAAAAATAAATTTAAAATAAAAAATAACAATAATTAAAATGGAAATATTTTTTAGCAATCAAAGCTGTCTATTGCAAAAAAATCCTTGCAAAAATGGTGGCCAATGTGTAAGTGTGAAGGACAATCAGCAGAATGGCGGCGGTAATTTTATTTTTATAAATTATTTCTTTAAATTTTTGCAAATTTAGCAATTCATTTCGAGTGCATTTGCCCAAAGAATTTTTCGGGAACATTTTGTGAGAATATGCTAATTGAAAGACACTGCGAAAACGGATGCCGAAATGGTGGAAAATGTGGGAAGACGAAGGGTTGGCAATTAAAATTTGAAAATTTATTTAAACTTTTAAAATCATCAGATGGCTCATGGGGATGCAAATGTTTGATGGGATTTGAGGGAGAACACTGCGAAATTGAGCGAAATCCGTGCTCAAAAAGTACACACATAAAAATAATTTTATACAATTTATGCATTAATATTTCGGTACCAATTAAATTAAAGCAAAACAAAATTTGCATTAATTTGAATTTGTCTGACAAATTAAAAAAATATTTAATTATTAATTAAATTCAGGCCCATCTCCGTGCAAACACAAGGGCAAATGTGTGAACATTGGCAACGATCGGTATCGATGCGATTGCGCCCCGGGTTGGATTGGCCCGAATTGTGAAGAGAATCGCAACGACTGTGAAAAAATGTAGCAATTATAATAATATTAATAATAATTGCAATTTTATGCCCTTTTAAATTTTCTTTCTTTTTTTTAAAGTGTCTGTGCCAACGGCGGAAAATGCCACGACAAAGTCAACCATTTCCAATGCGAATGTTCGCGCGGATTCACTGGGCGCCATTGCGAAGTGATTTTCTGGAAAACATTTTTCGATCAAATAAAAAATGAAATTCTTTAGACCTCAGTACCTGTCGACAAATTCAATCGAACAGATTTGATGGACATGGAAAACTGCAAGAAGGCGGGATGCGAGGCCAAATACGGAAACCATCGCTGTGATTCGGAGGTGATTTGTTGAAAAATGTCAAAACAAAAAAATTATTAAACAATAATTGTTTATTCGAAATTCCAAAAAAAAAAAAAAAAACAAATTTGGAAATTTTATTTTATTTTATTAAGTGCAATTTATTTGCGTGCCAATTCGACGGCGGCGATTGTTCCACAAAACAGGCACAACCCTTTGGCAAATGCCCACAGGCAAGCTATTGTGCCCATGTGTTTGCGGATGGGAAATGTGACGAAGTGAGTGGGCTTTATGTCACTATAGCAATTTATTTTTAAATTTGTTCGTTTTCCATGTCACTATTTGCAAATTAATTTTTAAATAATTTTAATTATTTTTTCAATTTTCTCCATCCATCCCTTTGGATTAAGATTTGCAACAACGAGCGCTGCTGTTCGACGGCTTTGACTGTTTGGAGCGGCACCTTTGGGTGTGGGGTTCGTCAAATTAGTCGCCAAATTAGTAGTCGAACAAGCTTTTTTCACCCAATTTCACGTTTGTTTGTTTGATTAACCCGTTTAAATTTCTCGTATATAAATAGGCAATTAAGCTCATTAAGAGTATCCGATCATTCAATTTTAATTAAAATTATCCGAAAATCTTCTTACTAAAAATGAATTCTGTTACATGTTCACTCTGCTGTTGATCATTGGCACTGTTCTTGCACTGACAATTGGCATGCCAACCCCCGGCGGATCTGATGAAAGGTGCAGCAATAAATTAATTGTCTTAATTAAGGAAAATTGAATCCATTTAAGTAGAATAATTAGACTAATTAGTGATTATTCAAAATTAAATTAAATTTTCAAATTTTCATCAGTGTCTCACCGATTCGCCAAAAGCGTGGCTACGGAATGGGCAACGGAGGCGGAATGGGCAATGGATTTGGAGGCGGAATGGGCAACGGTTTCGGGGGCGGAATGGGCAACGGTTTCGGAGGCGGAAGCGGAATGGGCAACGGTTTCGGGGGCGGAATGGGCAACGGTTTTGGAGGCGGAATGGGCGGCGGAAGCGGCGGTGGCTATGGGTACGGTAAACGTCGCTGATGAATTACTGTGTTTTACATTATGACGACGACATTTGATTATGCTCAGATTTATGGTTTATTCATTTGTATTTATAAATAATTTTAAGTTTATATAATTCCATAAAGAAAAAAAAGTTTTGGCAATTTTAAAAGTGCCCGGAATTTTTACAATTACTTTGCACATCTCAATTTCCAGAAAACAATAAGAAATTTATTAAATGTCTGTCAACAATTCTAAAATCTGGAAAATCCCACCACTTTCCGCAGTTAATTTTCGGCTTCCTTCCAAAATTTCGCTTTTATCTTACAATTTAAAAACTGTACCGGCTTTTCACACGTCAACATATTTTCAGAGTCCCACCGAAATTCCCGGGCGATCAACCGGAGCAATAAAAAATAATATTACTTTGATTTATTTTCAGACTGCAAAATCCTAACGGACTCTTTCCCGATTCATTTGTTGGTTGTTGAAAAAAAGTTAACGATTTTAAAAAAATCCTGGTGAAAGATGGCAGCAATCAGCAGATTGTTCCCTCGTATGTCAATCAAAAATTTGGGCTCGAGAAATTGACGACGATTCTTGCAATTACGAAAAGCCTTAAACTTTTATCCAGTCGAGACTGGAGAGACCGAGAGCTCCACCTGCTACACATATAAAATAATTACACAATTATAATTATAATTCATGGAAATATATGTATAAAAACCATATTAAAATTCCTGCACATGTAAGCAAATTTTTTTGCTGTTGTATAGCATTATATAAAATCCATATAAATCAATTTATGCACTTGCAAGTAAAAATTTTATGGCATTTCAATGTTGTATAGCATCTAAAAATTTGCTATTTTTACAATTCATTATTAAGCATGGCGAAGAATTTCCTAATTTTCCTTAAAATTTTTATGTTTTTGTATGTATTCAATGCTGTAAATTGTGGCCAAAATATGCTGATTCTTGATCTATCGCCAAGTTTTCCAGAAAATAGTCAATTTTGGAGGTAAATCATTTTCATGCATTTAAATACGTGCTCTATTTTTAAAAATTTGAAATTAAATCGAAATCTTTGCCATTATGGTAATTTAAATTAATGATTTTAAATGATTTAGCTACCATATCACAGTGAATTGTCATGACGAACGTGCTACTGTAGCGAAGACCTTAGAATATAATATTACAAAAGAGTCAAAAGATGTGTTGTGGACGACCTTTTCAGAAGGAGGAAAATCTTTTGAAAGGGTTCTATTTGACTTTAATGAAGCAAAGTGTAAGGACTATTCAATTTTTATCAAAATAAAAAAACTGGAAATGGAGAACAAAAAACTGCTGGAAAACGAACATTATTCGTTTTTTGGCATCTTAGCAAAGGTAAATTTAAATTTTAAAATTAAATGTAATTTCAAAAAAAGTATATTTGCAAATAAATGAAATAAGTAATTATAAAAAAAAGTAAGCATTTTATAATATTTATTCATTTTTTATTTAAAAATATTTGACATAAGGAATATAATATTGGGAAAAAGAACTTTTATAAAAATTCATTTTTAGACGGGCGGCATATTTAAAAAAAGCTAATTAGTGAGGGATTTTCTTAATCATTTTCAGGATTATGTTCACGTGAATAAAAAAGCCGATTCAAACGGGAGGACAGAATTCAACATAACTTGCAAATATTTTTTTGTCAATTTTACGCCGGTGCTCACGCGAAAGGAGGAATTCTATGAAATTAAAGTGTACTGTAATGATAAACAACAACAACATTTGGTTTATCATAGTGATATCCAATGTGTTAATGGGGCGGATGCCAACGAATGGTTTTGGCGGATGAACAAAAATGCCAAACAAATGTCTATGACGTTCAAGTGTGGCGCTGGAGCAGCATGAACGAGGTAACCGGGGACAGGGTTCGGGTTCAAAATTACGGGTTTTTAGGGACTCTATTTTAGATGGGGAGGGAGGAGGGTGAAGGGGCTGAATTTAGGAAAAACGACACCTAGGTTTATAAAAATAAAATTTTTAAACAAAAATGAGTAATATACAAAAAAATATATATTTAATTTTAAATTTTAGAGAGAAACTTGTCTTACTGAGCCAAGAAGCACATATTTTTCAGACATTCATATAAATGACGGTGGAATGCTAGAAATTCAGGAAAATAGTGACGGTTTTCAAACATTGGTGAAGAAAAACTAAGACAGAAGTTGATATTATATATATTTTTTCCATTTGTCATGATGTAGTATTATCTTTTTCACAATTGTTGCTATTTTTTTTTGAAAAAATTTCCATTTTTGGTTTTAAAGAGATTTATTTGAATTTAAAATTATATAAAATTATAATAATATTGTGATGGAAAAGGTCGAAATTTGGTTAATTATTTCTATCAATATTTATTTTTAAAAAATAATTTTAATTTTGAATTTTTGTGGCTAATTTTCGGATACTTAGTGCTCTAAAATGAAATGAATTATATTTAATTTGGTTATTCCTAACAAAAATTATAATCAAATTGCGCTAGCATTAATTAAATCCATTAGCAGGTGGGCAAAATGAAGCATAAAATCATAAAATATTGCCATTAGGCAGACCAAAATTTTTATAATCTTAATAGTTCAAACGGGTTTTTTGTCAAAACAAAGAGATAACCAAAAATTTCATTAAAAATTCAGAATTATAAGCATATCTTTTTTTGAGATTGACGTCGATGGGCCTTAATTTTAAAATGATGTAACCTTGAAAATTTGTCTTTGTATACAAATTTCGCGCTTCAAAACTCATAATTATTTACAAATTAGCTCATTTGATAGCCCAATTTTCTTCTATTTATAAAATTTTTAAAAAGATTGATTTTCGAAAAAAATTATAATTAAAAATTCTGAATAACTTTTTAATTTCAACAAAATTTAGGTTTTAATATTTCATATACATTCATTGGTAATTGTCCAGAAATGTCCTAGCTTTTTTTTTATTTGTCCTGACTTTTTTTGACCATTTTTTCATTTTATGCTTACTTTTAAAATTTTGTATATTTTTAAGTTTTCTTATCAGCGATGGTCTTAATTGCGTTTTAATATAAGCGACTAACAGTTAAATTCTCTTTTACGGTTTCGAATATATTAAAATTGTAAATTAAAATTTAACAAAAATTGTAGAGAATATTTTCTACCTTCAAAATCTCAGTTAGGATAAGTTTTGTTATTTTTTAATGTAAATTATTGGAAAATATAACAAAAAAATTTTTGTTTGTAGAGAGAAATAATTATTGTCAACATTTTTTGAAACTTTTTAATCATAATATGACCAGATTTTTTATATTTGACCTGACTTTTTGTAATCATCCAACGCATTAATAATGTTGTAATTTTTAATTTTCTATAAATTAATAATATTTTTTAAATCCTTTGGTATCCTTTAAAAATTTCCGTTCTCGAAGAATATTTAATTTAAAATTTTATTTTAAATTTCATTTCATTTAAAAAACTCATTTAAATTTGCAAAATTATTTTGTTAATTGTTATTTCACTATGTGCATTTAATTGTAATGAAAATTTAATCCCTGTCAAAAATGGCGGATTACATTTATCCTTCAAGTCAAAAACAATGTGCAAAAAACAAAGTGGGAAATCGGCAAAATTTTGGTAACATTCCCAGACCATGTCTTTCAAATCAAGCGGGGTCAAACCGGAGAATATTAAAACTGTAAATTATGTAATAGAATTCGAATAATCCAATCACCTGTTTGGCATTTGCGGCTCCCAGATAAGCAACAACATTTTCCAGGTCCGAAAAGCACAGTGTGTGAACGCCGACCAATTGGGTGGACTGTGCCAAACTGCCGGGGAGTGATCCTTAAAAAAGCCAAGAATTTTAATAGAAAAATATTTTAAATGTTTTTTTTTTCTTACATATTGCACATGGTGACATCAACTTGCAAAAACAAAGCAATGCCTTCGACAACATCTGAAAATAAAAATGAAAATAATATAATTATTATGAAATAAATATTAACGAATTTTTGAATTTATTATTTTTAGTCAGTAATTGTTCAATTAACTCAAATAATTATATATTTGGTTAATTACCCTTTTCAATGCGTTTGCCAATGCCTTTGTCTGATCGCCATTCAAAAAGTTTGGGCTGAATACAATAAAATTTTTAAATTAATTTAAAATTAAATTTTCCATGCCTTTTTGTCGTATCGGTCAATTGACAGTGCCAACGACGCGCGGAGATGGGCACTCAATGCGACCAAAAATTGGCGAAACAGTGCCGTATCGCTGAACAGTGTAGACGGATGGAGTGCGACCGCCAGGAACAGCTCGCCCAGCAGCAATTTGGGTTGGTCATCCGCCGTGGGGTCGGGCTCATGCGCGTCGTGGACACAGTCGCCGCCCTGTGAATTTTCAAATTTAAAAATCGTTTAAATTTGATGGAATTGAGCCGGTCATATGAAAATCGGGCCCCAGCATTTCCCTCGTCCTTTGGGTCAATTGTCCGTTCTATAATTAGTTTGATATTCCAAATGTGCCACCCACGTCCCATCCGCAGTTCGCCTGATTGCATTGCTCGTCACAATGGCCGTCCGCGTACACTTTGGCACAGTCGACCATCCATGGACATATCGCCTGCTGGTGCCGTTCCAAACAGTCAAAGGCGTCGAACAAGCAGCGCTCGTTGTTGCAAATCTTAATTCAAAGGGATGGATGGAGAAAATTGAAAAAAATAATTAAAATTATTTAAAAATTAATTAGAAAATAGTGATATGGAAAACGAATAAATTTAAAAATAAATTGCTATAGTGACATAAAGCCCACTCACTTCGTCACATTTCCCATCCGCAAACACATGGGCACAATAGCTTGCCTGTGGGCATTTGCCAAAGGGTTGTGCCTGTTTTGTGGAACAATCGCCGCCGTCGAATTGGCACGCAAATAAATTGCACTAAATAAAATAAAATTAAATTTCCAAATTTGTTTTTTTTGGAATTTAAAATAACAATTATTGTTTAATAATTATTATTTTTCGACATTTTTCAACAAATCACCTCCGAATCACATCGATGGTTTCCGTATTTGGCCTCGCAACCCGCCTTCTTGCAGTTTTCCATGTCCATCAAATCGGTTCGATTGAATTTGTCGACAGGTATTGAGGTCTAAAGAATTTCATTTTTTATTTGATAGAAAATTTTGCCCAGAAAATCACTTCGCAATGGCGCCCAGTGAATCCGCGCGAACATTCGCATTGGAAATGGTTGACTTTGTCGTGGCATTTTCCGCCGTTGGCACAGACACTTTAAAAAAAAAAGAAAATTTAAAAGGGCATAAAATTGCAATTATTATTAATATTATTATTATTATAATTGCTACATTTTTTCACAGTCGTTGCGATTCTCTTCACAATTCGGGCCAATCCAACCCGGGGCGCAATCGCAGCGGTACCGATCGTTGCCAATGTTCACACATTTGCCCTTGTGTTTGCACGGAGATGGGCCTGTAATTTAATAAATAATATTTTTTATTATTGTTTTTCAGACAGATTTTTATTTATTGTAAATTTATTTTATTTTATTTTAATTTAATTGGTATCAAATGTTATTCAAAATTTAATAAATTTATTTTTAAGTGTTCTATACTTTTTGAGCACGGATTTCGAAAAATTTCGCACTGTTCTCCCTCAAAGCCCATCAAACATTTGCATCCCCATGAGCCATCTAAGTTTTTAATGTTTAAATAAATTTTCAAATTTTAATTGCCAACCCTTCGTCTTTCCACATTTTCCACCATTTCGGCATCCGTTTTGTCTTTCAATTAGCATATTCTCACAAAATGTTCCCGAAAAATTCTTTGGGCAAATGCACTCGAAATGAATTGCTAAATTTGCAAAAATTTAAAGAAATAATTTATAAAAATCAAATTACCCCCATTCTTCTGCTGATTGTCCTTCACACTTACACATTGGCCACCATTTTTGCAAGGATTTTTTTGCAATAGACAGCTTTGATTGCTAAAAAATATTTCCATTTTAATTATTGTTATTTTTTATTTTAATTTTATTTTTACAATGCTTTCTCCCCATTTTCGGCCGACTGATCACAAAATGTGCCCTTCCATCCGTGTTGGCATTCACAGTACAATTTTTGTTTGTCCGATAGAGATTAAAAAATTATTTGACTGTAATTAATGGCCAACTTTAATTCGGCATTGGCCATGCACACATGGATTATGGCCACGCTCGCAGGGGGACCAAAGATGGGAACACTGTTGGCCAGGAGCACACTCACAGGTCAATGAGCTGAAAAGGTAAAATATATTTTTGCTTTATTCTGCTTAATTATCCCCAAAAATTACTTATAGTCATTTGTCGGTGTGCAAATTGTCCCCTCGGGGCACGGTTTGAATTCGCATGGGTCGGGTTTTTCACTGCAATAAATAAGTACAAGAAATTCGTACAAATAAAATAAAACTGAATAAAACTTTTTGATTTAAGATTATTCAAAATATATAAAATATATTTTAAAATATTAATTTATTTAATTATTTCTCTTTTACTTACATTTCGCACAAAATGCCGCCAAATTTTGGCAGACATTCGCACTGTTCTGACGACGCATTTTGGCAGGTGGCCCCATTCTGACAGTCCAATTCGCATTTGTTCGCGCCTTCTTCATTTTGAAATTCGCAATTTTTGCCAGAAAATCCTTACTGGCCGCCGTAGTCGAGTGTGCGGCGGTTTTTTAGCGCAATAACCAAAATGACCAATTTGCACCAGTTCATAATTGTACAAATTTAAATAAATAAGGAAGACCCCTGTGAGCGCTTTCTGATTTAAAAGCACATTTAAAATTCCTCTGTCCATTCATACCGTCCCCCCGTTTCATTTTGTACTGTTTGACGGGGGGGGGGGGCAATAAAAATGCATTAAAATGCATAAAATTTTATTTTTATGAAGTTGAAATGTATTATTCTACATTTATCATCAGCTGCTTTTTCCACGAATCAGAGAACTGTTTTCCGCATTTTCTCTCCGTTTCATCTCCGCCATCTCCCGGGGGGACTGACTGTCTCCATTTTCATGGACATCATTTCAAAAAATGAACGGTGCATTGATACAACAAATTGATCCCCCCCCCCCCCTCCAGCATAGGGATGTGCGAGAAATGATTTTTACCGAGAACCGAGCCCGAGACCGGGAAAGGACCCCGGGAAACGATACGAGAACCGAGAAATGACCCCGGGAATTGAGACCGAGACCCCAAAAAACTCGAGAAATTTCCCGAGTCGGGAACCGAGAACCGAGAAATTTTAATGGAATTAATTGAAATGTATTTTTTAAGATCATAAACACATGAAAAGGGGTAGGTCAACCGGAATTTTTGTGAAGGAGTATGGGTAAGGTAACGGGGGATCCACGCATTTCGGCGCTCGCGTTTCGCGCTCACATTTCGGCGCGCTCGTTTCGGCGCGTTCGTTTCGGCGCCAGCCAGTTTTTCGACGATAGCTTTTTTCTTTGGCATCGAAATCCAACAATCTTGGTATCATTCGAAAGCTCTTAACATGCTCTATTAGCCTTACAAAAAGCCAAAAGATTTTCAAGCCTAGAAAAAATTTTATTAAGAAAAAACTTCAAAAATTCCGACTTTTCGCAATTTTCATGTATAACTTTTTTGGTGTTTGTCTAATCGCAAAGCAATAGCTTAGGAAAAGCTTCTAACACATTAAGCTTTATGATATCAAGATTGTGGGATTTGGTTGACAAAGAAAAAAAGTTAAAAACAAAAACATGCTGGCGCCAAACGAGCGCGCCGAAACGCAGTGGACCCAGGTAACGGATGAAACCATCCTCCCGTTTTTCCCTCCCCGCCCCCTCGGACATCCCTTCCCATTCCCCCCCCCCGCCCCCTTCTCTCCCCTCATTACCCCTCCCCCCCCCCCCCCCCCCTCCGTTGCAATTCTTCCGATGCGCCCATTTGACCCTAACTCATTCATTGATCTCCTTCCCCCACCCCTTCCACTATTCCTTTTACCCGTCACCATAAAGTTTTTATCCCATCCCACCAAACCTTTCCCCTTTCCGTCCATTAATTAATTATACACACAAATAAAAAAAGTGAAATTCACTTTCAAAGTTTCCTTTTCCTTTTATATTTTTATTAATATAATTAATTTATTTTATTGCTTTACGCCCACTCAACAATTGGCCCTTTGAATTAATTTACCGCTTCAATTTTTAGCAAATTTTTCGTTTTCCAATTAACCGACTTTTGGCAACGAATTCACCGCCAATTGCCTCTGAGGCAGAGAAACACCTGCGAAATGGGAATTGTGCCGGAAGCAACGAGGACAACAACGGCATCAACAATTGTTGCGCTGCTCATTCTTCTGTTGATGAGCGACGGAGGAACAATTGCCGGAGGGAAAGGTGAAGAAAGTGGGTTCGAAAAGTTAATTGTTGTTGGTCTTGAAAAGGATGGAAATGAAAAAATAGGAACAATTTGAAATAATATGATGGGAGCAAAAATTGAAAAAATTAATTTTTTTTTTTAATTTTCTAAAATAATTCAGTCGCTAATTGGTCGTCTTTGTCCGCCTCCGCCAGCACTGCCCTTTCCACAAATGTTGTGGTGCCACACCGTTTCGATTGTCGACTGTCCGGCTTGGAATGCTTTCATGACGGAATTTGCTCCAGGGACGGCTCACATTGCGAGTGGGTTTTTCCACTTATCAGCTTTTAATTTGGGTTTTTTCCATTTCATTCAAATTTCTTTTAATTTTAATTTTCTTATAAATGATTATTATTTTTTGCCTGGGAATGGGTATTTATCGGCCATTATGTTTTTTTCAAGAGTTTCTTAGCTTTTTAATAATTTATTAGTTTTTATTTCTGCTTTTTTTTCTTTTAAAATTTTCGGATTTTTTAAAAAAAAGCAATTCTTCCCCTAACTTTTTCTTTTTTCAAATTTGTTTGCTTATGTACAGTGTGATTCATTCACTAATTCAGTTATGGTCCATGAAATTAATTCACCACCGTTATGGTAGGGTTATTTAGCGTGTGTTGATTTGATATTTCTTTATTAATGGGATACACTCCCACGGTGGAAGGGGCCATGGGAAAGTGCACTTTTTCATCCGCCAATCGTCCATCTTATTATATACACCACCACCACTGTTTGTGGAGAACGGCAATTGTGGTGGGAATGATGAGAAGCAGCTAGATTCTTAAGAAAATGGTGCCGTTCATTGGGGCGAATTGCCATTTTATGATAAAGGAAAGGATTACACTAAAAATAAATGCTTAAAATTGGTATCTTTACTTTAAAAATGAATTCAGGGATGAAATTTCTTGCATTGGCGGTCTTCCGATTTTTTAAATGAGATAGGGATGGGTGAGATTTATAAAATTTACTAATTATTTTGTCCAATCAGTGCTAATCAGCGTGAGAATATTTAAAAGTTGGTGCCATTGGGTTGGTATGATAATGAAGGTTTTTTGATGACCTTTCATGGTATCTTCTTAATCCATCATCCAATTTTCCCATTCGCACCTCCCCCCCCCCCTCTATTTTTGATGGCTCACCAATTGGTGACACTAATCAAATTAAGCGGAAAATCGTCCATAATTATCATCATCATCAAATCCTCAGATTGGTAAGAAAAATCTTCTCATCGTCGAAAAGGCGACACAAAAAGAGCCTTTTTAACATTTTTGGAAGCCGAGAAATTCACAAATTCCCACCGAGTTTTTAGAGTTTTATCTGCTAAAACAGCGTAAACTAATCTAGGTCTCATTAATCCCAACTTAATAATAAAATTAGAAACTCTGTGGATGTCTGATTTCATGAATGGCAATTATTTGAAAAAGAAAAATTATTTTTTTTTACCCTTTCCCCTCGCTGAAGGCAAACAATGCCAATTTTGGTGCCATTTCTGTCCTTAATTGGTGTGGAAATGCGCCCGATAATCCTGAAAATCGCTTTCATTCATTATTATTTCATTGTTGCGCAACCAATTTCGGAGGCACAAATCCATGCACAAAAAGTGGGGGGGGGGGGGGGGGGGAAGTGTGGCAAGTCAAGTTCAATTATCATTCATTAACTTTGTTAATTATTCTTTTTTTCTGTTTTTTAATCCAATTATTTTTTAAATTAACACTAATTAATTAACTAAATTAATGGTGCCAATTTCAGTTGTTCCCCTTCCCCAAATTGGTTTGGTGCCCAGTGCGAATTGAGAAGGTGCAGTCATCGGCACAATCCGTGTATTAACGAAGCCGAATGTGAGAAGACCAAGGAGTCGTTTAAGTGCCATTGTGCCGTTGGTTCGTTTTTTTCAATTCAATTTAATTTAATAAATTTTTAATAAATTAACTTTTCAATGCCTTTTTGTAGAAATTATGATGGAACTTTTTATAACATGCATTAATTTTATAAATTTTTTAAGGCTTTACGGGCACATATTGTGAGAATGCGGTGCCGACAATTTGTGACAGGGACGGAGGAAGGGACGACCCATGTATGCACGGCACTTGCCGAGTTGGCACTACGGTGGACGACTTTGTGTGCGATTGTCAGTACGGATACACAGGTGGGGAGGCGAAATGAAATTCAAAAATATTTTTAAATGTGCAAAATGCCACAATTTGCATTTTCAAAATCTCTGTCCGTTCTCTCTTTGCCCCACCATTCATTAATCATTCATCAATAAGGGGGGGGGCAGAAAAAAATGAAAATGGAAAAATTAAATGGGAGAGCGATGAGATGAGAAAGCCGTGGCCAATGGGCGAGCGAAAATGCGATTCATTGGAATAAAATGTGAGAGAATTTCTGATTTTTGGAAAATTATATTTAAATAATATTTATTTAATTCTGTTTTGTCGGGATTTTTTGAACATTATTCATTTAACTTTGGATAAGCTTTCTTTCTCTCTTCCTTCTCCTATTCCTCGTCCTCTTCTCTCTCTTCCCCTCTCTCTCTCTCTTTTTTCCTTCTTCTATCCATCCTCCTTCACTCTCTCTCTATGTAGAAATCCGTCCTAGAAGCTTCAAACCAAGCTAAAAACATGTAATTGATTTTTTTTTCCTTTAATTTATTAATAATTTGGTTTTTGATTAGAATTTACACAAAAACTGCTTCAATGAATGAGGAGTAAGAAGTACATGCATAAGAGTGAATGATGGATTATCTCATCATTTGCTCTGTTTATGGTCCTGTGTCATGGGAAAACAAACAAAGCATCCCCGGCGGAGTTTGGGGAAACGGCGCGGCGCGGATGGAACCGATTATTATTATAACAAAACGCAAATTAATGAGTATAGTAGAGTAGCTTTGGGGTTAGATGTTTTTTCTGGAAAAATTAATTTTACCGGGTTACTGTATTTTGGAAGCAATGATTTGGAAGCATTCAATATTTAAACAATTGTGCCAATTTTTTTGAAGGGAAAATATGCGCGGACATAAACTTCTGCCAAAGCTCTACGGAAGTTTGTCTGAATGGGTTTTGCATGAACGACCAAAACGGCAGTCACTGCCAATGCCAGACGGGGTGGACTGGACAAAGGTGCCAAGAGGACATTGACGAATGCCAACTGAGGGACAAATTGTGCCAAAATGGCGGGAAATGCGTGAACACTGTAACCAATCATTACCATTTTATAATTTAAATGTCAACCCAACAGATTGGCGGCTTTTACTGCGAGTGTCCATCGGACTTTGTCGGCTATCTCTGTGAAGTGCCGCACCGTCCCACTGATCCGTGCCTGGCCAACCATTTTCCGTGTCTAAACGGTGCACAATGCCACGAGAACATTGTGGCCACAACCGCAGTTTGGGCATTGGACGCGCATTTTGACTGGCACTGGGAATGCGAATGTTTGCCCGGCTTTGAGGGTATTTTGGGATTAGTTTTTATTTTTTAATTCAAAATTGCCACCCAGGCAAACATTGTGAGCGTGCCATTGACGAGTGCGACATGGGCATGATGACGTGTTTGAACGGCGGCAAATGTGCACACGCGTGGGCCGAAGACGCGCGTGATGGGAATGGCATTGTGGTGGAGAGGAATTGGCACGCATCGCAGTGCAAATGCCTGCGCGGCTTTGAAGGTGGGGGGGGGGGGGAAGGGGAGGGGGACAGATAAAATTAGGTGGGAGGGCAGTGATTAACGGACCAAAGCAAAATGAATTTATTATAAAAATAATAATTAATTAATTAAAAATCCATTGCAGGTGATTTTTGTGAGCAGGACATCAACGAATGTGAGCGGTTCGGTGCCACATTGTGCAAAAACGGAGGCACTTGTGTGAATCGGCACGGCTCTTACGTGTGCATTTGCGTTGGCGGATTCGCTGGTGCATTTATACTAATTAATTAAATTTTGTTGTTTTTCTTTTAATTTTTAGGCAAGTTTTGCGAGACCAACATTGACGATTGTGTGGACAATTTGTGTTACGCCGGCTCAACATGCGTGGATGGCATTGCTCGGTACGATTGCCGTTGTGCGCCGGACCGAATTGGTACAAAATGCCAGAAATTTAGAAAAAAAAAACAAAATTAAAAACAAAATTTTAAGGTGCGCTGTGCGAATTTCAAAACATTTGCAACATCCACGAAAATCTGTGCGAACATGGCCATTGTTTTACAAATCCGTTCAACGGAAGCTACACATGCTTATGTGATGAGGGATGGAAGGTGGAGAAACAGAAAATTATGATTTAAAATTTAAATTTAAATGAATTTTTAAGAGCCAAAATTGCACGGAAGACGTGGACGAATGTTCGGATGAGATGACGCGTTGTTTCAACGGCAAATGCGTCAATTTGGTCGGCAGTTACAAATGCGAATGCGAGGTCAGTGTTAGCGTTTATTTTCCATAAATTTTTATGCATTTCTTTTAAATATTTTTAGGAAAATAAATTAAAAATTTATTTATGCATTTTTTACTCATTTTAAGTTTGGTTACACCGGCGACATGTGCGCGTCACGGATCAGTTATTGTGATGATGAACAACCGTGTCAAAACGGAGGCATTTGCCACGACCAATTGGGCCACTACGAATGCCGATGCAAATTTGGTAAAATTTTTGAAAAAATAATTTTTAGAATTTTTAATATTGTTTTAAATATTGTTTTTAAGGATTTTCTGGCAAAAATTGTGAATTTCGAAATGAAGAAGGCGCGAACAAATGCGAATTGGACTGTCAGAATGGGGCCACCTGCCAAAATGCGTCGTCAGAACAGTGCGAATGTCTGCCAAAATTTGGCGGCATTTTGTGCGAAATGTAAGTAAAAGAGAAATAATTAAATAAATTAATATTTTAAAATATATTTTATATATTTTGAATAATCTTAAATCAAAAAGTTTTATTCAATTTTATTTTATTTGTACGAATTTCTTGTACTTATTTATTGCAGTGAAAAACCCGACCCATGCGAATTCAAACCGTGCCCCGAGGGGACAATCTGCACACCGACAAATGACTATAAGTAATTTTTGGGGATAATTAAGCACAATAAAGCAAAAATATATTTTATTTTTTCAGCTCATTGACCTGTGAGTGTGCTCCCGGCCAACAGTGTTCCCATCTTTCGTCCCCCTGCGAGTGTGGCCGTAATCCATGTGTGCATGGCCAATGCCGAATTAAAGTTGGCCATTAATTACAGTCAAATAATTTTTTTAATCTCTATCGGACAAACAAAATGTGGTGTACTGTGAATGCCAACACGGATGGAAGGGCACATTTTGTGATCAGTCGGCCGAAAATGGGGAGAAAGCATTGTAAAATAAATTTAAATAAAAATAATAATTAAAATGGAAATATTTTTTAGCAATCAAAGCTGTCTATTGGAAAAAAATCCTTGCAAAAATGGTGGCCAATGTGTAAGTGTGAAGGACAATCAGCAGAATGGGGGTAATTTTATTTTTTTATAAATTATTTCTTTAAATCTTTGCAAATTTAGCAATTCATTTCGAGTGCATTTGCCCAAAGAATTTTTCGGGAACATTTTGTGAGAATATGCTAATTGAAAGACACTGCGAAAACGGATGCCGAAATGGTGGAAAATGTGGGAAGACGAAGGGTTGGCAATTAAAATTTGAAAATTTATTTAAACTTTTAAAATCATCAGATGGCTCATGGGCATGCAAATGTTTGACCGGCTTTGAGGGAGAACAGTGCGAAATTGAGCGAAATCCGTGCTCAAAAAGTACACACATAAAAATAATTTTATACAATTTATGCATTAATATTTCGGTACCAATTAAATTAAAGCAAAACAAAATTTGCATTAATTTGAATTTGTCTGACAATTTAAAAAAATATTTATTATTAAGTAAATTCAGACCCATCTCCGTGCAAATATACAACACTTAAAAATAAATTTATTAAATTTTGAATAACATTTGATACCAATTAAATTAAAATAAAATAAATAAATTCGCAATAAGTAAAAATCGGTCTGAAAAAATTAAACAATAATAAAAAATATTATTATTTATTAAATTACAGGCCCATCTCCATGCAAACACAAGGGCAATTGTGTGAACATTGGCAACGATCGGTATCGATGCGATTGCGCCCCGGGTTGGATTGGCCCAAATTGTGAAGAGAATCGCAACGACTGTGAAAAAATGTAGCAATTATAATAATAATAATAATAATATTAATAATAATTGCAATTTTATGCCCTTTTAAATTTTCTTTCTTTTTTTTAAGTGTCTGTGCCAACGGCGGAAAATGCCACGACAAAGTCAACCATTTCCAATGCGAATGTTCGCGCGGGTTCACTGGGCGCCATTGCGAAGTGATTTTCTGGGAAAAAATTTTCTATCAAATAAAAAATGAAATTCTTTAGACCTCAGTACCTGTCGACAAATTCAATCGAACCGATTTGATGGACAAGGAAAACTGCAAGAAGGCGGGATGCGAGGTCAAATACGGAAACCATCGCTGTGATTCGGAGGTGATTTGTTGAAAAATGTCGAAAAAAAATAATTATTAAACAATAATTGTTATTTGAAATTCCAAAAAAACAAATTAAAAAATAAATAAATTTAATTTAGTGCAATTTATTTGCGTGCCAATTCGACGGCGGCGATTGTTCCACAAAACAGGCACAACCCTTTGGCAAATGCCCACAGGCAAGCTATTGTGCCCATGTGTTTGCGGATGGGAAATGTGACGAAGTGAGTGGGCTTTATGTCACTATAGCAATTTATTTTTAAATTTGTTCGTTTTCCATGTCACTATTTGCAAATTAATTTTTAAATAATTTTAATTATTTTTTTCAATTTTCTCCATCCATCCCTTTGGATTAAGATTTGCAACAACGAGCGCTGCTTGTTCGACGGCTTTGACTGTTTGGAGCGGCACCAGGCGACGTGTCCATGGATGGTCGACTGTGCCAAAGTGTACGCGGACGGCCATTGTGACGAGCAGTGCAATCAGGCGAACTGCGGATGGGACGTGGGTGGCACATTTGGAATATCAAACTAATTATAGAACGGACAATTGACCCAAAGGACGAGGGAAGTGCTGGGGCCCGATTTTCATATGACCGGCTCAATTTTATCAAATTTAAACGATTTTTAAATTTGAAAATTCACAGGGCGGCGACTGTGTCCACGACCCGCATGAGCCCTACCCCACGGCGAATGACCAACCCAAATTGCTGCTGGGCGAGCTGTTCCTGGCGGTCGCACTCCATCCGTCTACACTGTTCAGCGATACGGCACTGTTTCGCCAATTTTTGGTCGCATTGAGTGCCCATCTCCGCGCGTCGTTGGCACTGTCAATTGACCGATACGACAAAAAGGCATGGAAAATTTAATTTAGAAATTAATTTAAAAATTTTATTGTATTCAGCCCAAACTTTTTGAATGGCGATCAGACAAAGGCATTGGCAAACGCATTGAATTGCCACCGGAAGTGAACGCAACGGCACTGTTCAATGTCCGCTACGATGAGAAGGAGGAGGAAGCGGGCAAACGAAGCAAAAGAAAGGCGGAGGAAAAGGGTAATTAACCAAATATATAATTATTTGAGTTAATTGAACAATTACTGAGTAAAAATAATAAATTCAAAATTCTTTAATATTTATTTCATAATAATTATATTATTTTCATTTTTATTTTCAGATGTTGTCGAAGGCATTGCTTTGTTTTTGCAAGTTGATGTCACCATGTGCAATATGTAAGAGAAAAAAAACATTTAAAATATTTTTCTATTAAAATTCTTGGCTTTTTTTAAGGATCACTCCCGGCATTTTGGCACAGTCCACCCAATTGGTCGGCGTTCACACACTGTGCTTTTCGGACCTGGAAAATGTTGCTGCTTATCTGGGAGCCGCAAATGCCAAACAGGTGATTGGATTATTCGAATTCTCTTAATTTACATTTTTAATATTCTCCGGTTTGACTGACCCCGCTTGATTTGAAAGACATGGTCTGGGAATGTTACCAAAATTTTGCCGATTTCCCACTTTTTTTTGCACATTGTTTTCGACTTGAAGGATAAATGTAATCCGCCATTTTTGACAGGGATTAAATTTTCATTACAATTAAATGCACATAGTGAAATGACAATTAACAAAGTGGGAGATAATCTCCACGTAAAGGCTCAGAATTGACGTGAAAATCAAAAAAGAAGTGCTGTGGCATATTTTTGTTGGGTGGGGCAAAAGGCACTGAAAAATAAATTTGGGGAGGGACACATAAATTTTGGGGTGGACATTTCCCATGGAGGCATTACATAATTGATTTTCCAATTTTATAAAGAAGAATTAAATTCATTTTTATGAATGGACCCCAATTAAATAATTTTACATGCCTAATTAGCACTAATTAATTGAGTTCCCGTTTCTTTGCTTCAGAATCTCGACATTCCCATCGCAATTCTGCAGTCCGAAGCGCTTAAACCGCGCGCCTCTTCGCTGTTCTTTTGGTTTGCTTTGCTCGCCTTTGCGATCGTTTCGATTGCGTCGGCCGCTGCCGGCACAGTGTTCGCAAGCGGTCGCATTCGCAGCCGACAGCGGCGATATGCAAAAACGTGGAAGCCGGAATTCCCGGCGCAAGAGTCGAAAGGTGATCCATAATTTTGCGGAGCAGGTCGTTTCCCCCCGAAAATTTTTTTTTAAAAATTTTTCGGGGGGGGGGGGAAACGACGGTGGGGAAACGACGGGGGGGGGGGGGGAAATGAAGTGCACCCATAATTTTGATTTACAAATACAATTTTATTTCATTACTATATTTTAAAATGGGATTTCCCCATTTTTAAGTCGCCAAAAATTCGCTGGCAACTTTGTGCGGTGGGGTCGGCCCTGGCCACTATCAGCCGCCGTTGATTGACGGCAACACGCAGCAGCACCTGTTCAACGCGTACACGCAATACAATCACCACCAGCAAAATGCCTACCAATTCCATCAGCTGCAGCAACAACATTTGGTGTTCAACGCCGGCAGCATCAGCACGGATAGTTGCGCTTCATCCACCGCCACGTCGGCCATTCCGCTGATTCGCTACGCGGACAGTCTGAACAGTTTGACGAGCAATGTGCTCGCAAACAATGCCATCAACAAAAATCAACAACAGCAAGAACATGGGTGAAAAAAATAAAATATCTAAATAATTAGAAAAAAAAAAATAATAATTTTCATTTTTGCATTGATTTTTTTAATATAAATATTTCAAATCTTAATTATTTGACAAATTTTATAAAAATAGGAATATATCTTTTTTTAATTTTCAGCCAATTTCTTCAGCTAATTGACTTGCAGCAGCAGTATTTTGGGCCCGCCCAATACCATTCATTAGTCTCTCATAACAAACAGCAGACAATTCACTCAAATGCGTAATAATAATTTTTATTATTTTTCAAAATATTTAATTTATACCCTTTTTCAAGTGTCCACCCCCATCATGCTCCTCCTCCTGTTGCTGCTGGTCCGTATTGCTCACGCTCGTCCTCCTCGGGCATTGGCGGGTCATCGACGGAACATTCCCCGATTGGTAAAATCATTTTGAAAACGATTTATTTTTGATTATTAGCACCCATACAAATAACATGCATTTTGTTATCAGATTCGCACGGTCGAATGGTCGAAGACATGGAAAGACGAAAGTTGTTGGCCCACCTTCGTGAAAATGCCCTCTTTTCTCCGAATGGACTGTTAGGGCATGAAGAACGGCTGGAGCCTCAACTCGTTAGTTAAAATGGAATTTGTTTAAAATAAATCAAATGCTAAACAGGTGAATGCACCTGATGAGCGTGGTCGAACTCTGCTCCATTTGCTGTTCCAAAACCCGAACTTCAAGGCGGACAACGAGCAGTGCCTGGTGAACAACATTCAGTTGTTGTTCACCAAGGGAGCCAAAATCAACGCGTTGGACACGGGCGAGTGAATTTAATTTAATTACGGTAATTAATTTTTAATATATTGCCGAGTTCAGAATTCATTTCCCCACTGTTGCTGGCCGTACGCGGACAAAGGCTGCTTGCGGTGCGCAAATTGGTCACAGAGTTTGAGGCGGACCAACGACTGGCGGACGCGGACGGACGCACGCCGCTGTACGTGGCGTGCGAAAGCGGACACGTCGAAATGGCCGAGATTTTAATCGGTGAAGCGGTGACGGCGGCGAGTTGCTTCAGAAACAGCAACAAAAACGATGGGAATGGGGAGACGGAGGCGGACGAGCTGAACCCACTGATGACGGTGTTGAGCGCATTGTACAAACGCAACGAAACGCCGCTGATTCGATGCGCACTAATGAGGTGGGGGGGACTAATGTGAAAAGAAAAGGGCGAAACAATGCTTTTGGATATGTACGGTTATGATCGTATCAGATGTTTTCGACAGTGATTGGTTTCGATAGTAATTGATTTCGACAGTACTTTTAAATTAATTTATATATATTTTATTGTAGATAGGTATGAATTAATATTAATGTACAAATTGCATATAAAATTTCTAATTGAAGTAATAATAACTATGACCTGTATGATTATTTTTGTCAAAAGATTTATCGCTTTCATTTTTCTATACAAATATCTTCTGCTAGACTGTAGTAAAAAATACAACAAATTTTCTTAGATAAAAGTCTCGAATAGTGTGGGAAAATCTGCTAGTAATGCCGGGTTTAAGTGCCATGATGCAAATCTGCAGGCTCTAGCAGAATTCGAAAATCGCAAAACCCCTCTACAGTGTATAAAGAGCCAATGCTTATCAATTTAATTTTCAAAATTTTACGAGAATTATACCTTATAGAATAAGTCTTTTGAAAACAAGGCTTTACTGTCGAAATCAATCACTGTCGAAACCAACACTGTCGAGATCACCACTGTCGAAAACTAACAGCACCGTTATGATAGATAATTAGGAGGCGATAAATGATGGATGATTAGGGATGCAATTTTTAGGACTTAAAACACAATGTCATGGAAATGTTATTGAATTTTGTAACTTCGTTCATCATTTTCTGAATTACTTAATTTTTGCAGTAAAATTGGAAACTTCACCTTCAAGTTTTATAAAAAAGCGGTTTTAAAAAAAAATTTAGATGAAAATTCTTTGCATTTACATGAAGATCATCCCTATGCAAATGTTTTCTGCAAAAGTTTCATTTTTTTGAAAATTTTTGGCTGAATTACAAAAATCAATTTGCTTAAAATTAGTGTGTGCATTCTTAGAATTATACACCGTAGTCATAGACCATTGAATACGGTAGGAAATTCATTGTAGCAAAATGATGAAAAGTCTGCATATTAATCGTTTATGGAATATTTTAGTCTTAATGATAGTCGAATATATTGACTAAAATTAAAAATGTCTATTGGGTACATCCATTCCTCATACCGTAGACTTTAAACCGTCAAATACATACAGTAAACCTTAGCTAATTGTCGCTAGCAGAAGCCTATATAGAAAAGATATTCCATTTTATAAATAAACAATTCAGCGGTAAACAATATTTACGCATTGCTGAATTGATGATTGAGACGTTGGAAGCCGATCAACGAGCCTTTTTTGTGAACCAAACTGGTGATACCGAATGTTTGGGCTACAGCGGCAAAACGGCGTTGCACTTTGCTGCAAGTTGCAACAACGTGCCGATGATTGAACTGCTCGTTCGGCACGGGGCCAACCGGGAGGCAACAGACCAGCAAGTGGGTGAAAAGCACCAATTAATGATGCATTTATAATAATTTCTTAACTTTTATTTGATTTTTTTTTTGAGCGAAACCTCTAAAAGTTTAGGGCCGCACTCCGTTGTTCCTCGCCGTTGAATTGGGCCAATACGACTCGACCGAGGCACTGCTTCAACTTCATGCCGACCGCACAAAAGCCAATTCGGCTGACACAAAGATTATCCCTGAGCTGATTTCAAGAGTTAGTTGATTGACCCATTTATGTAAGCTTAATTGCCACCAATGCCTTTCCAGCCTGGACTTGGAGAATTCATGAAACTGTTCAAAAAGTATCCGGAACAACAGCACTTCCAGCAGATGGGAAGGCCGTGCAGCAGCGGAACGGCGAATGTGCAGCAGAGGCACAACGGATGCGACGGTGGTTAATGGATGAAAGAAAGACTAAATGCCAAATTAAATAATTAATTGTTTAAGTGAAAATTGGCACCAAACGCCAACGGAGCACTTGCGCAAAAAGAAGCATTGGTACGGATGAGGTAGAAGCTATTTGAAAGTCATTTGTAATAAAAATTAATGGCAATTTCAGCACTCTGATTTTATTGGTGCCGAAATAGTGAAGAAAGCGGCACTATCAAAGCCCTATGAACAATTTGAGTTGCAGAAACCGAGTCAAATTGGTTAGTTTTTAAAATTCATTTGTACATAATTATACTAATTAATGTCTCGGCGTTTTCAGTTGGCACAAATGTGGCCTCAACTTCGGCCACTTCTTCCGTGGTGGTCATTTCTCCTCCGCCACCTCAGAACATGCTGACCCCGCCCAATTCGGACCAGTCCGTTTACTCGACGAGCAATCCAAGCCCAAACAACACATGCAAAACGAGCAGTAACAGCACCAGCTGCAACGGCAGTCAGCTAGGCAATGGCGAAAATATTCAAATTGATAGTTTAAAAAATTATAACTTAATGACACCTTTTCAGTTGTGCGTCCACTGGCCTTCAATGTCGGGAAAAGATATGCACAACAACCGCAGAACCATCAGCAACAGTGCCAGGAAATGCTTCGCCATTCTGTGGATGTCCAGCAGCAACAGCACATTCATTTGGAACATATTCAGCATGTTCAGAAAGTCAGTAATAATTACAAATTAATTATAAATTAAAAAATAGAATCATTAGCCAGCAGAAGGAGGGCTTACAATTAGCAAAGAAGATAATTTGAAAGTGCGGCTAATTGTCACTAATTGTAAGCACTGTCTGCCCCTCCTCATATCTGAAAGAAAAAAAGCATATGGCAAAACTAACAAAATCCATTTGATAATGGGAAAATCATTGACAATTTGAAATTTTTCTCAATAATTTCCTTTTGAGTAATTTCCGATTTAAGGTCCCGAATCACTCAATGAATTGGTTTTGGCCAAGTGTTGATTGTCTGCCCATGACAATAATGGCACAAGCACAGAAACAACAACAACCACAGCAACAAAATGTGCACCATGTTCAAATGAATCCGCAAATGCCTTATGGTAAAGGCAGATTTTTTTTATGATGATTAGGAAACCTAATTAATTGCCAGCTGCTTCAATGACTCATCAGCAAAATTTGGTGCCGCCATTTGGCTGTGCTGGCACGGCATTTCCAAATGAACATTTGAACGCTTTTCACTCAACAAATTTTATGGGATGTTACAGCAGGCAAATGCCGTACAAACAAAACCAACAGCAGCAGAATACGGTAATGGGCATTTACTGTGCCTTTTTGGTTTTACCAATTTCATTTTATGCTTCAGCGTGAATTGCTTCCGCAAGATTTGCTTAATTTGCCCTCGCCGGTCCCACAATGCCAAAGCCAACAAGCACTGAGTGATGGAGACAATCTGCTGAGGTGAACTTTTGGGACGAAATTGGCGTTTAAATACCCTTATTCAAATTTTAAAATTTAAGGCACGCCAACACCACAGAGTTCTCCGGGTTGGCCAACTTCGCATGCGGCGGTGACGCTTTGTCGACCAGCCTCGACAATTTGGAGGATTTGGTGCCAGACCAACACTTGACCATGGAAGAGGCATATTTTAGCTTTAAAATTTGCTAATTTAATTATTTTTTAAATTTATCACCTTAATTAATTTATTGGATTGTCTCTCTCATTAATATTTCCCCCTTTAGCCTTCTGTCGGCCGTTGGCTTTGATCTTCCGATGCTTTTCCCCGTTGCTTTCTGTGAAAATGGACGGGATTTTCCATTCCGTTAAAAGGGTTTTTTGCCTTCTTTGTCCGCCTTTTGTGCCATAATGACATTGGCCATTTACGAAAAGTCCCAACCAAATTTGTAAATGTAATAATATTTTAATGTTTGTGTAATTTCAAAACTAATAGGCCACTCACTCACTATCACCCACCATCCATTGTTTATTATTACAATTATTATTTCATTTTTGTAATATAAATATAATTGTTTAAAATTATTATCCATTTTAACGCAGTGGCGACACCAAAAAAAAAGAGAAGAATTTTATAAGAAAATTATGCATTTTGTAGAAATTATTTGCCAAAAATGCAGAGGCATGAAAAGGAACACATTTTTAAAATAAAAAATGAATAAAACCACCAATAGGAAGCAGATCAAAAGATTTTTGCAATTTTTTCAAATTAATTTATTTTTTTAATTTTGCTTATATCACAGGGACCAAAACTTAAAATTTGAAATCACTATACAAAAAATAAATTTAAAGAAATTAATCTTTTATTGAGAGATTACTTGAATTATTGATCAACAAAAGTTTAATTTTTAAAACTTAATCATTGTTTGTTTTATGTATTTTATTTTTTGTCGAATTTACTCATTGATCCTTGGCTTAATTTACATGTAAATAATGCACATCAATTATTTTCTATGCCAGAAATATAACCAAATATGAAGGACTGAAATAATGAGGGTAAATATTGATCATAGTCTCCAAACTCAAAAATGCTTAAAAACGGTCAGAATCGATGTAAAAATGTTCGAAATGGGTTGGAAATATCCAACCCATTTCGAACATTTTTACAAAATTAGGGGCGCGCTTGCCCTTTTTCAGGCCGAAAAAGTGCCGGAATTGGAGTGCCAAACTCAGCTGGGACTCAATTGACCGCACTATTATAAACACTCAAAAGACATTTTAAATAATTTTAAATATTTTGAAAAATAATAAAAATTATTATTACGCATTTGAGTGAATTGTCTGCTGTTTGTTATGAGAGACTAATGAATTGTATTGAGCGGGCCCAAAATACTGCTGCTGCAATTCAATTAGCTGATGAAATTGGCTGAAAATTTAAAAAAAATAAATATATTCTTATTTTATAAAAATTGTCAAATAATTAAGATTTGAAATATTTATATTAAAATAAATCAATGCAAAAATGAAAATTATTATATTTTTTTCTAAGTTATTTAGACATTTTATTTTTTTCACCCATGCTCTTGCTGTTGCTGATTTTAGTTGATGGCATTGTTTGCGATGCGAGCACATTGCGCGTCAAACTGTTCAGACTGTCCGTGTGGTGCCAGTTTCGACGGCGGTATTTTAACAAAAAAAAACCATTAAAATTTAAAGATAATTAAAAGTTTGCTGATCGCTGAACAGAATTTCGATTGGATCAGCTCAAATGGAGGGAATTTTTTGTTGAGATGATTAATCGCTTAGCTTCTGCTTAATTATAGCTTCTAAACACGTAGAGCTTTCGAATGATACCAATTTTGAAGAAATTAACTGACGAACAAAAAAGTTATGGCCATTCCCATTTCAAATTGTACAAAACGCCATTGTACGAACTGCCTTGACCCCCATATTTTCGTTAAGCGACCGACCAACTGATTGATTGCCTTTAAATTACGCTTCCTTTTTGTTTAGGCATTTCTCCGTGCCACCAATTCTAAAGGCGGCGGCGATTCAATGGGAAAACGACGAATTTTGTGACGACAATTTGAAAGTATCAGATTTGATTTATGGGGTGACATCAATAAATTCCTTGGGTGAGCAGCAACATGTTTTAGAGTGCCATCGAATGATGGATGATATCCGAAGCAGGGATGGCACGCAATTCCAATTTCCGAAAATTTTTTGGGCCTCGGAGTGTCATTTTTCCTCCTTTTCTATTGATTTTTTGATTTATGCATTTTCTTTTGTTTCCATTTGCATAAAAACTGTACTGTTTTACAAGCCTACAATATTTGAAATAAAAAACATCTTAAAAGGGATGAAAAATTCACGAAGTAACGCTAAAAATTACGGGGTTTTCAGGGGTCGTTGATGACAAATTAGACATTTGTTTTGACCAATTTTCGAATCCCAACACGAAATCGAACAAAATTTGACATTTATTTTGACAAATTTTCGAATCCCAACTCGAATTCGAACAAGGTAAAAATTTGAACATTCTAGCAAATCAAAAATAAAAATGCAATTATTTGTATTGCTGAAGTTCGGCTTTTTGCTTCGAACCCGGTTTGGGATTCGAAATTAGCCAAAATGAATGTCAGTCGATTTTTTTTGCAACCCCAAAAAGCATATAAAACAAATTTTTGGCATTTGCTTAACCAGAAGCATCAGGCCATCTACTAAACTGGGGATATGTGCCTAATTTTCGACTTAATTGATTCTTCAAATCTCTCCTAATAGCGATTGAATCAATGAAACAACATAATACATACATTAGTACATTTACAATACACAGATGGCACATATTCCGACATTAGTAACACCATATAATGGCATTATGGGTGAAATTATATACAAACAAATCGGATGGATTTGACGGGGGATCAATTTCATGGCACAATTATCCGTGATTTAATTAGTATCCTCTGCATAAATCCTCGTCCATTCCGATCGCCTCTTTTCTCCATGCCGTTGTCGTTGTACCATGCTCATCCGGCATTCAGTCACTGTCGCTGCTTGAGGAGCTGCTGCTGGCCGAATTCCCATGTGCCGTATTGTAGTTGGGATTCGTCGACACTGTCCCTTCCGCGCCCGCCGATCTGTTCGTTGCAGGACCTTGAAAAACAGGAGGACAAAATTATATTTGTTGCTGCTGCAAAAAATGCCATCAAAAAATGCCATACGTCCATCTCTCATTGTCGGCTCGGCATCGCGGACAATGGCATCGAGCACATCCAACGCTCCGTACGTTGACACTATTTGTTCCTGCCGCGTACGCGCAGCACTCCGTTTACGCTGCGGCTTGCTCGAACGTCCACGCGCACGCTGCTTGGTCGACGCGGACCGGCGGTTCACTGGCGTTGTTCTGCGCCGCGACACAATCTGGCTACGTCTGCGAGACGCTTTCTTGGCTGACGCACGGCGCGACTCGCGGCGCGACACTCTGCGAGCGGACGACGCACGGCGCGACACTTTGCGCGACACTGCCCTCCTTCGGCGCGCGGTATGCCCCGTATTTCGCGTCTTTCGTCGTGAAAGTCTGCAACCACAACGGCGTGTAGCGGCTGAAGTCGCACGACGACGAGTTCGCTGAACGGGGCGAGGAGGGGTAAAATGAATGATGGCGGAAAAGCGGAAGTTAGGCCCCCCAGCATGTTTTTGGGCTATAATTTTCTTTCTTTGTCAACCAAATCCAACAATGTTTGGTATCATTCGATAGCCCTAAGTGTGCTCTATTAGCCTACAAAATTTCAAAAAATTTCGTCAATTTTGAACAAACTTATGGCCAAAAAAGGGGCTCTAATGCAGTTTACGCGTCCAATCAATGACCATCCTCGGTTTCTTAAGCCATAACTTTTTTCTTACTTGGTCAATCCATACATCCTTAGTATCAATTGAAAGCTTAAAGTCCACAGAAGTTTTTGTATAGAAAAATACTGGGATAAAGGCAACAGACAAAAAATAATTGTTGAATATTCGCGAAAACCGATGAATTTCGGGTTTTTTTATTGCAATTTTTCTTAATGCAAATATTAAATTCCCGAGACTTAAAGCCTTCAATTGATACCAAGGATGTATGGATTGACCAAGTAAGAAAAAAGTTATGGCTTAAGAAACTGAAGATAGTCATTGATTGGACGCGTAAACTGATTAGAGCCAAAAAAACTACATCCGAATCCAGGTTTTAGAGTTACATATTTTTGGCCATAACTTTTTTGAACCTTAATGAGATTTTTCGGAAATTTTGCAGGCTAATAGAGGACACGTAGTGCTATCGAATGACATCATCAATGTTTAATTTGATTGACGAAGAAAACAGTTATAGTCAGGGCCCCCAAAAATGTCGGGGCCCAACTGATCGAGTCTGGGAAAAAGCGCATGAAAAATGGGGGATGGAGAGGAAAGGGATCACCGATCTTGAAGAAGTCATCTCTCGTCGATGAGGGACGAAGAAGCTGTTGACGAATTGGAATTGTGTTGCGGTGTAGCAACAGAGAGAGAGGAGAGAAATGTGTAAGCGCTAAAATTTAAATGGACGAATTTTACTTGGGGAAAATTTGAATTGCATTTTCTATGAAAAATTTAATGGAGAGGGAGGCCTGCTAAAGGCATCCCTTTGTAGGTTAAAGTTTGCATCCCAAAATTACCCCGAAATTTATGCAGTGATTTGCTTGTTTTTGTTCTACGCTTTAAAAATTCTTTGAAAACACTAATGGGTACTTTCTAGTTTACAGGGTACTTTTAACATACATTTCCAGATGCCCATAAATGTGTGTTTTAGGAATTAATGAAAATAAGTTTTAAAGGGTTTTTGAGGTCGCTGATCACGAATACAGCACCAATTTTTGCCAATTTCGACCCCTGACCCGAACTCGAACAAAAATAAAATTAAGAGTATTTGTGTGGATAATAATCCTCATTGGCATCTTGCCCATGCGGGTACCCTTGGTACAGGAAGAATACAAATTCAAAATTTGTAAGGATGATACCATCATGGGCATCTTGCCAATGAGGGTATTATTGGTACAGGAAGCCTGTTAATTTGTTGTCCCTGTACAGCTCATGTACTGAAAGGTAGCGTTGGTCTGAGCCCGGATTCGTGATCAGCGACCTCAAAAACTCCTTAAAACTTATTTTAATTAATTTCAAAAACACACATTTATGGGCATCTGGAAATGTATATTAAAAGCACCCTGTAAACTAGAAAAGTACCCACTAATGTACTAATAAGTGTCCTTTTTTGTCAAAAATAGGACGATAATTCGCACACAAAATAGGGTAGAAAAAGAAAATCCGAAAATAATGCAATAATTTATACATATTTTTATGGACAATGTCTTAAAATTGTTTGAAAACTCTAAGTTAAATTGTCAAAAAATGATAGGAGAGTTATATGGACACACACAAAAAAAAGAAGTGAATTTGAATGAATTCGAACCAAAAAATGGAAAAGACACCAAATTTCTGCAATTTATACTTACTTTTTGAAAACGACTGACAAATTTATAAAATTTTCTGCGTATTTAAGCAGTGAATTCCCCACCAAACCCATCCATTGTTTCCTGCCGTCGGTGAATCGTCTTCCTGTACAATAAAATAAATACCTAGGTAATTCCCGTCAGTTTTTTTTAATTTGGGGATATAAGTGCCTAATTTTCTTCTTAATTGATTCATCAAATCTCTCCTAACAACGATTGAAACAACAGAATAGATGTATTAGTACATTCACAATACACTGATGGCATATATTCAGACATTGGTAACATCACATGATGATGGCATTTTGGGTGCAAATCATATACAAACAAATCGGATGGATTTGACGGGGGATCAATTTCATGGCACAATTATCCGTGATTTAATTAATTAGTATCCTCTGCATAAATCCTCGTCCATTCCGAGCGCCTCTTTTCTCCATGCCGGAAAATATGAATCTGAGCTCCCAAACTCAAAAACACCCAAAACCACTTTTATAGGTTTTCTTATGCGCTGAAAATGATAAAACAATCAAAAATTTTGACGCGCTTCAACTTTAAACCAGTTTTTGAACCGGTTTAAAACTCGAAAAATTGAGGAAAAAGGAGGCCTCCTGACCTTTTAAAAGGGTCAAACTCAGGCAAATTTGGTATCATTCGACAGCTCTTGACGAGCTTAGTCTAAAATTCAGGGAATGAAGTTAAACGGACGCCATCTGACAATGATATGTTTTTGAACCAGTTCAAAATCAATGAATTTGGCGCAACTACAAATTTAAAAAATTTTGTTTTTTGCTTATTGCGCTAAAAAACCGCCGCACACTCGACTACGGCGGCCAGTAGGTGGGGCGAGACTACGGGCTACGGAAGAAGTCCGCGCGTGATCCGCAGGCGGTTGACTGATTGGCGGGGGCCCTTCGGGCCCCCGCAGTCAACCGCCTGTGGCGCTCGTCAGACTTTTTCCTCCGCCCTCCGTCTCGCCCCACTACTTGCTCCGTCTTCGCATGCTCCCTTTTGCGAAAGTTAGCTTGTCAAATTATTTTTATCCATCCTTTATTCTTTTGTGCTGAAGTGTCACTTTTCACTGGGACAGTTTTCCAAGTGCTCGGATGGCGTCAGTTTGGCTTTATTCTAGGGTTTTTAAATTTATTTAATTTAACTCGTCAAGAGCTGTCGAATGATAACAAATTTGCCTGAGTTTGACCTTTTTAAAAGGTCAGGAGGCCTCCTTTTTCCTCAATTTTTCGAGTTTTAAACCGGTTCAAAAACTGGTTTAAAGTTGAAGCGCGTCAAAAATTTTAATTGTTTTATCGTTTTCAGCGCATAAGAAAACCTATAAAAGTGGTTTTGGGTGTTTTTGAGTTTGGGAGCTCAGATTCATATTTACCCTCCATGCCGTTGTTGTACCATTTCTCATCCGTCCACGCGTCACGGCATTCAGTCACTGTCGCTGCTTGAGGGGCTTCTGGTCGCATTCCCTTGGGTCGTATTGGTGTTGGCATTCGTCGTCCCCGTGCCCGCCGTCCCGTTCGTTGCTGCAAGACCTTGAAAAAAGGGGGAAAAAATTCTTTGTTGCTTCAAAAATGCATATTACCCATCATCGCCAAGAGTTCCGCCCGCTCAGCATCGGTCATAGGGGCATTATGACCATGACCGTGCACATCCAACGCTCCGTACATGGGGATTTCTTCGCGCCGCGTACGCGCAGCACTCCGTCCACGCTGTGGCTTTCTCGGACGTCCACGCCCACGCTTCTTGGCCGACTTGGACCGCTTCTTTGGCGTTGCTCTGCGCGACACAATGCGGCGAGGTCGGCGAGACGCTTTCCTGGCGGACGACGCACGACCCGTTCCCCTGTTGCTCGTTGCCCTTCGGCTCGCGGAACGACGTCCCGTATTTCTTGAACGGCTCCGACTACGCCAGCAGTTAATTGGTCAATTGCAATCCCTGTTTGAAATGAAATTGGCATTTTGCCATTTCAATATTGTATATAATTTGTTTGTTTGTATTTGACTTTTGCTTGATCGCAAATGCGTCCCCATTTTCACTGTACATATATATTTATGTGAAATTCAGTGCGAGTAATCGTTAATAAAAATTTGTTCATAAATTGAAATTGCATTTAATTAGGCCGCTGTCTCCGCCAGCAGATTAAAGCGATGAAAAAGTGTTCTCGACTCCAGCAGGGCCCAGTGATCAGAAGGAAGAAGGGTGGTTTTCGAGAATAAATGCATATTTCGCCATTTTTGTATTTTTAGAGCATATTTCGGCCATTTTTGGCAAATTTTCATAAGAAATTATGCAATAAAAACGAAAAATACACCCCTAACGATCGACTTTTTGGGAATTAAAAAAAAAATACACCCTTAAAAATCGTGAATTTTTTTGTTTATATAAAAAATAATTTGGTTTCAGCAAATAATAACAATTCGAAATTGCATATATATAAATTTTAAATAAAAAATTTTCAATTGTCAAAAAACGCTCCTTATTCATTTTTCGGTGTTTTTAAAGTCAATTCTGAATTTTTACGCAATTTTAGTCATTTTTTTGAGTTAAAACAATTTTGGGTAATTTTTAAGGCATATTTTAGTGCATATTTAGACATTTTGGGTTTTTAGGGCATATTTGAGGGAATGATTTTATTGCCTTTTGGTTTTTGTTTTCAATTTTTTAGAAATTTCTCTGTGCCCTCACTTCCGAACCGTCCGCTACAAAATTCAGTTTACTGTTCGTGCGCTGCCAACGTCAATGGTACCATTTGAAAAATAAATAAATTTGTAGATGAATTTTTGAAGTGATTTGATGTTCAGTAAAACATTTAATAAAACAATTTAAGTGTGGGAGAATCAATAAATTTTTGAGAGGAAATGGACATCAAAAATGATCAAACAATTTGATGTTCAATAATAATCTCAAATTTCGATCATTACTCAAAAATAATTCATTTTCGCACAGTTCGATTCCTTTTTCTATTTATTTGACCCGCTTTTTCTTCTTCTGCTGGTGGAGTCAATGGCCTAAACTTTAATAAAACAATTTGAATGGGATAAACACTTGGGTCGGGGTCGTTTTCGCGTGGGGCGAGTTTTTGGACTATAACTATTTTCTTTGTCAACCAAATCCAAAAATCTTGATATCATTCAATAGCCCTAAGTGTTCTCTATTATCCTGCAAAATCTGGAAAAAATTTCGTTAAGGTTCAAAAAAGTTATGGTCAGAAGAGTTCAAAAAACCAAATTTCCAATTTTTTGACTAGAACTTTTTTTATACTGAACATAATTTTTTGGAATTTTGCAGGCTAATAGAGCATCTGAAGGGCTTTCGAATGATACCAAGAATGTTGGATTTGGTTTGCAAAGAAAAAGTTATAGTACAAAAACTGCGAAAAGGGCCCACGCGAAAACGGCCTGGTCCCAAACACTTTGGTCAAAAAGCAAATGATGCTGAAAACGTGTAAAGCTATTTTAATTCGAAAAAGTTTTGATCTGTCATTTGCCAAATCTTCTATTTAAAAACTTTTATTTTAAATTATGCCTTTTTTAGTCTTTACACAATTTGCGAGATTTCTCCATAAATACATAATTATCACTGCTGAATTATGATCGATCATTTCTCAATTAATTCATTCATACATTTCCTCTGCTGATTGATCAGTGATCACTGTTGTTGTTCTGGAGGAGAAAATGGCCTAAATTAAGCGCAATTTGAATTTTTTTTAAGCAAAATAAAATGCTTTTTTTTTTTTGTCGCTCACCCAATGCAAATATTGACATCGTGAAGCCCAATGTGTACATTGGGTACTTATACAGTTTAGGCCCCATAAATTTTTTTTTGTTAAAAGGCATAAAAACAAGTTTCCGGTAGTTTTTGGGGTCGCTGATCACGAATCTGACATCCATTTTGACCAATTTCAAACCCCTAACCCGAATTCGAACAAAGGTCGAAAATTCAAAATTTTCACATTTCTCATTTTTAGACTCTAAAATTGATAAACTGCTAATAAAATGCAACAATCCATAAATTCTACAAAGTTAAACACGTAATATATATAAAATAATACCTCAGTTGGGCGCGCACGGTTGGGCGCTCACAGTTGGGCGCTCACGTTTGGGCGCGCACGGTTGGGCGCCAGCATATTTTTCCACTATAACTTTCTATAACTTTTTTCTTTGTCATCCAAATCCAATAAACTTGGCATCATTCGAAAGCTTAATCTGTTTTGAAGCTTTTTCTAAGCTATTGCTTAGCCATTAGACAATTACCAAACGAGTTATATTATGAAAATTGCAAAAAGTCGAAATTTTTGAAGACTTTTCTTATTAAAATTTTTTCCAGGCTTGAAAATCCTTTTGCTTTTGGTAAGGCTAATAGAGCATGTTAAGAGCTTTCGAATGATACCAAGATTGTTGGATTTGGATGCCAAAGAAAAAAGCTATCGTGGAAAAACATGCTGGCGCCCAAACGAGCGCGCCTAAACGTGAGCGCCCAACCGTGAGCGCCCAACCGTGAGCGCCCAACCGTGCGCGCCCAACTGAGCGGTTCCGTAAAGTTCAACACAATCAAATACAGTAAAGTCCGAAAATATGCAAATTTTTTGAAAATTGGCGTAATAATCTTGTGATAGAAACGCAGATGGTAGTGTGTATGAATGTTTTCTTTGTGATGTGAAGTTTTTATGTTTTTTTTTTGCTTAATAAATGTGAAAATTTGAATTTTCGACCTTTGTTCGAATTCGGGTTAGGGGTTTGAAATTGATCGAATGGATGTCAGATTCGTGATCAGCGACCCCAAAAACCCACGGAAACTTGTTTTTTATGCCTTTTAACAAAAAAAAATTTATGGGGCCTAAAAAAAAACCCAAGACTTTTCTCGAGTCTAGACTCCTGAGTATCAATATTAAATTTTTTTTTAATATTTCTTTTAATTTTACTTTGTTTTTGTTGGATTGAATTCAAATTAATGCGTTTTTTAATGTATTATAAGAAAAGAAAATAACAAAATATGCATAATTCAATAACAAACATTATGATAAGCACTGTTAGCAAGGACCTTTAAATCTGCAAAAATGATCAGATTTATGCATATTTCTTCCTTCAAAAACTGGCCATATCGAATACGAAATTGGGCCCAAAGTTTGCCTCAATTTTGTCATCAAATGAACATAAAGAAATGAATGGAAAAAGTGAATCGGCAGAAAAGCAAGAATCGACGAATAAATCGGCGGTTTCTGAGAAAAAATAACACTTTTGTATTATAAAAAATGTGAAATTCAATTAAAATAGAATGATTTGGTTTAACAAACCCGAAAGAAGTCCATTTTTGGTAAAAATTAACTTTCGAGTGGACAAATTAGCGCCAAATCCTACAGTATCACCATAACCATAAGCATATTGGACATCTCCACTTTTCAAACTGTTAATCCAAAAATTGCCATTGCTTACGCGTGCGTAAGTGCCGGTGTTGCAAAAAAATCCTTCATTCAATCTTTCCTGGTTTTTGAATGCAAATCCAAAGAAAGTAGTGCTAAAAATTTGAGAAATTAACTTGGAAAGGAATAAGCAAATAAAAAGCAATTTTTGTTTTTTTTTAATATTTTTCTTACCTTTTCAAATTTAGGACCGAAATTTCAAAGTAAAAAATGTTGGAGGAATCATTTCTTGGCAAAATCGGATGTTTTGCGAAGACAGAACGCCAACACCAATCAGCATTTCCATTTTTTTAATAATGGACTATCGTTTTACTTGGATCAACAATTTTGATGTCATTGTGACAGGCGTTGACATCCAAATAGTTTTTGGAAAATTTCTAAAAAAAAATTTTTTGGTATATAAATTTTCAAATATTTCTAATTTTAACCTCAGCAATGATCGGCAGAGGATCATTCTGATGAACAGCTTTTACAAGCTCTGAAAATTAAATATTAATTTAGTCAAAAACATAGTGTATATTCAATTGCCTAAAATTTTTTAAAGAGTTTCCATAATTAATTATCTTTTAAAAAAGAATCAATTAGTAATTGAAAATTCGTTAATTTTTTTACCATTTGTGCGTTCCTTCAAAGTGACAATAAAATTGTCCATTTTCTTTTGCTGTTCCTCCAATAAATTGTTGACTTTTGTTTTGATAACACTCTCCAAATCGTGGCCATTCATCTTTTGCTGCGTCGCCAACTCAATTTCAATGTTTTTGATTTATGTAAAAATATTTATAAATCAAAAAATAATTGAAAATAAAATTGCAAAAAAAAAAAAAAAGAATTCACCCCATCAATTTTCGAACAAATCATTTTCTGTTGCTTTTCCATTTCGCCACCCATTTGAGCCAAAAGTTGTTCGATTTTTTCATCAATGACTTAAGCAAAAAGTTAAGAAAATTTTTTTAAATTTTCTATAATGTATAAAATTTTGTAATTTCATACTATAATTTTCATTACCGTATTCACTTTGCTCTCCTTTTTTTTGCCCTTTCACTTCTTTTTCCAATTCACCAATTCTTTCAAAAAGTGTCTTTTGCATCAGTTCCTTGTGATGCAACATTTCTTCAAGCAATTTCTTAAATACATTTTCCAAAATAAATATAGTTTTATCGGAACAACAGAAAACCCAAAATAATTTCGAATGGGAGGGCAAAAAATAAATTTTCTGATTTTCTTTTTTTTTAATTTCTGCATATTTTTAATCAATTTTAATATACAAATAAAACCAACCTTCTCGAGTTCCAATTTGGTAATTTTGAACTCCATTTCCATCTTGGCATACTTTTCACGAAACTCCTTTAAATTTTAAAATTACTACTTTAATATTATGGCAAATTTCATTATTTTTCGTACAAATTCTATTAGTAAATATTGGCAATTTTAATTGCTCACTTTCTGCTGCTGCTGATTAGAGACCTTTCCATCAGAGTGTCCATCGTTGTCCAAACTAATTGAGTCACAATTAACTTCTGAAAATTATATTAATTTAATTTGCAAAATTAAATTATTATTTAATGCAACTCCAAATTTAAATTTATTTCCTACGGGGTTTCTCTTTTTCTCATTACCTCCTTCTGTTGGTGTGAAATCGCCATTTGTTGAATTGGTCGAAATTGACATTTTAATGGCTTTGAAAATTTCTAAAACATTTTCAGATTTTAATTTTTTCTTTAATTATAATTATTGTTTCATCAAAGGGCAAACAAATAAAGAAATGATCATTAATTTTTTCGCTGATTTTGCTCGCATTTTTTGTGGTCTATTAATAATAAATTGCAGCAAAATGATGACCCATAAAAATTTTATTAATAATTTGAATTTCCCAATTTATTCGGCAAAATTGTGACCTAATAATGAATAAATAAAGAACAGAAACTAATAATCTTCTTTTTTGCCTTCGACTCGTTTTGCTATACAACAAAAATGAATAATTTTGCCAGTAAAATGATTAATTTAGCGAAAATGTGTCTATAAATTACCGAATATCGCTATTTGTTGAATTGGTCGATATTGACATTTTAAAGGTTTTGAAATTCAAATTCCTTTAAATTTCTTTTTCATTTTTTCTTTAATATATGTAATTTATTCATCCGTTGAATAGCATCGAATAAAGAAATGTGTCTTTATTCTACTCTTGATTTTGTGTATGTATTTTTTAGGTCAATTAAGAAAAAATTCCGGAAAAATTATGACACATTTTCGTATTTTAATGTTTTTGAGCAAAATTTGACCCAAAATTTAAGGGTGAATGAAAAGAAAAATTTGTATTCCGGGCTTTTAGAGGTTGCTGATCACGAATTTGACATCTATCGATGTCATGGCCCCATGAATCACAAGCAATAAATTTTCATGAGTATATAAAAAAATTTTGCAAACCAAAAGGGTAGGGTCCATCCCCCGGTTGTTTTTACTTTTTGATAAAATTCAAAATGACCACTTTAATATTTCGGGCCGAAAAAAGTAATACAAATATTTTATGATGGTTTTTGTCTCGTTTTATTTTTGCCTTCGGCTCGTTTTAATTTGTAAAAAAAATGATTAATTTTGCATAAAATGTGTCTACAAATTAGGGTAGGTTCTTTTTAGGAGTGTATTTTTGAAAATATTAAGGGAAAATTTTTAAGGATGTGTAGTATTTTTCTAAAATTTTTCTAGGTAAAAAACAAAACCTTATTAAATGTTGGGTATGAATTGTAATCAATGATTAAAAATTTTGTAAAATTAAGAAAACGAATTTAACTCATCAGAGATTTTTTTCATAAAAAGAAAACCTTCGCAAAATAAATTCAAATGAATAAACCAAAAAATAATGGAATAAAAAAAAATAAAAATCAAATTTTTTGTTTTAGTTTTTGTTCGCTTCTCTCTTGCGGTGATTGTGCACTTCGCCAGCATTCGAACAAATTTTGAAACATAACCAAATTTTTTAAAATTTTAAAGGCAAATAGAGGACACTTAGGGCTTTCAAAGATACCAAGATTGTTTAATTTGGATGCTTCTACAAAAAGTTATGGCGCTGATCAAAAATTGATTATATTTCGATTTATTGTTTTTATTTCCCAAACAAATTACATTACAGTGCCCAAATAAGTCTTAACTCAAACCTGAAAAACTATCTTATAGTTCATTTAAAAACTTGAAATAATTCATGCTTGCATAACTTTTGGTGCTGATCAAAAAAGTCTCTTACACCAACTTGATTAGATCACTCCTTCATAGTGACCGGGACACCCAAAATAAACTGAAAATCGGGGAAATTTTCGAAGGGGGTTGGGAAATCTTTTCCTCAGAAAATAGTCAAGCTTACACAAAATTTGTTACCGAATTGCCTTTTGAATAATGGGGCTACGACTTTAACATAAAAAGATATACTTGGTTGAATATTTGATCACCATAAAAATTATCAATTTTGATCAGCGCCATAACTTTTTGTAGAAGCATCCAAATTAAACAATCTTGGTATCTTTTGAAAGCCCTAAGTGTCCTCTATTTGCCTTTAAAATTTTAAAAAATTTGGTTGTGTTTCAAAAAAGTTGTGCTTGTAATTTTCAAAATTTATTTGATAAACCTTTTTGACAACAACTTCTTTGAAACGCAACGAAATTTTTTGAATTTTTACAGAAAAATAGAGGACACTTTAGGCTATCAAATGGTACCAAGATTGTTTAATTTGGTTGCTTTTAGAAAAAGTTATGATGCATGAAATTTATCAAAATAATAATATTACATATCGTGTTTTTTTCGTGGTCGTGTAAACTAAAATAGAGCCAGATATATTTTGTTATTTATTATATTGTTATTCATTATCAATAATTAATTAATTTAATTAATTAAAATCATTTATTCCGTACTGAAATGACCCGCCCCCTCCGATCACCCTTCACTCATACTTTCTTAGCTTCGTCATAGCACCATTGGCTTCACATAATTTACAAAATATGAGTGAATTTGCTTCCAATTCACGGAATCAATGGAAATTCGGCAGCGGATGAAAATGCAAAGATGACCAAAACTTCGGAGAATGGTCCGAAGAATTCTTTTCGAATTGTACAGGCCAAACATTGAAAAGGTGCACAACGAAAAATATTAAGACTCCAAGTTAGAAGAATATTATTTGTACATTTTTACTTACTTTATTTTTGTTTCGCTGTTGAGTACTGGTATCTTGCGGTTTTGCTAAAATTATTTTGTGCCAAAATTATACGAAAATCGACAAAATAGGTCCCTAAATTTCTGAAAAAATTAAAAGCATGTTTATGGCAAAGTCCTCGACTAGAAAAAATGGCAATACCAATTTAAAAATAAATTACAATTTTAAGCTAAATTAATTTCATACATAAAATTCCAACTCTAAAAAGCCACAATTAGCGAGTTTTTAGCACATATAAAAACATATTTTGGACTTTTGGGAATAAAAACATATTTTGGGGTCAGCGACCCCAAAAACCCACGGAAACTTGTTTTTTATGCCTTTTAACAAAAAAAAATTTATGGGGCCTAAAAAAAACCCAAGACTTTTCTCGAGTCTAGACTCCTGAGCTATCAATATTAAATTTTTTTTTAATATTTCTTTTAATTTTACTTTGTTTTTGTTGGATTGAATTCAAATTAATGGGTTTTTTTAATGTATTATAAGAAAAGAAAATAACAAAATATGCATAATTCAATAACAAACATTATGATAAGCACTGTTAGCAAGGACCTTTAAATCTGCAAAAATGATCAGATTTATGCATATTTCTTCCTTCAAAAACTGGCCATATCGAATACGAAATTGGGCCCAAAGTTTGCCTCAATTTTGTCATCAAATGAACATAAAGAAATGAATGGAAAAAGTGAATCGGCAGAAAAGCAAGAATCGACGAATAAATCGGCGGTTTCTGAGAAAAAATAACACTTTTGTATTATAAAAAATGTGAAATTCAATTAAAATAGAATGATTTGGTTTAACAAACCCGAAAGAAGTCCATTTTTGGTAAAAATTAACTTTCGAGTGGACAAATTAGCGCCAAATCCTACAGTATCACCATAACCATAAGCATATTGGACATCTCCTCTTTTCAAACTGTTAATCCAAAAATTGCCATTGCTTACGCGTGCGTAAGTGCCGGTGTTGCAAAAAAATCCTTCATTCAATCTTTCCTGGTTTTTGAATGCAAATCCAAAGAAAGTAGTGCTAAAAATTTGAGAAATTAACTTGGAAAGGAATAAGCAAATAAAAAGCAATTTTTGTTTTTTTTAAATATTTTTCTTACCTTTTCAAATTTAGGACCGAAATTTCAAAGTAAAAAATGTTGGAGGAATCATTTCTTGGCAAAATCGGATGTTTTGCGAAGACAGAACGCCAACACCAATCAGCATTTCCATTTTTTTGATAATGGACTATCGTTTTATTTGGATCAACAATTTTGATGTCATTGTGACAGGCGTTGACATCCAAATAGTTTTTGGAAAATTTCTAAAAAAAATTTTTTGGTATTTAAATTTTCAAATATTTCTAATTTTAACCTCAGCAATGATCGGCAGAGGATCATTCTGATGAACAGCTTTTACAAGCTCTGAAAAATAAATATTAATTTAGTCAAAAACATAGTGTATATTCAATTGCCTAAAATTTTTTTAAGAGTTTCCATAATTAATTATCTTTTAAAAAAGAATCAATTAGTAATTGAAAATTCGTTAATTTTTTTACCATTTGTGCGTTCCTTCAAAGTGATAATAAAATTGTCCATTTTCTTTTGCTGTTCCTCCAATAAATTGTTGACTTTTGTTTTGATAACACTCTCCAAATCATGGCCATTCACCTTTTGCTGCGTCGCCAACTCAATTTCAATGTTTTTGATTTATGTAAAAATATTTATAAATCAAAAAATAATTGAAAATAAAATTGCAAAAAAAAAAAAAAAGAATGCACCCCATCAATTTTCGAACAAATCATTTTCTGTTGCTTTTCCATTTCGCCACCCATTTGAGCCAAAAGTTGTTCGATTTTTTCATCAATGACTTAAGCAAAAAGTTAAGAAAATTTTTTTAAATTTTCTATAATGTATAAAATTTTGTAATTTCATACTATAATTTTCATTACCATATTCACTTTGCTCTCCTTTTTTTTGCCCTTTCACTTCTTTTTCCAATTCACCAATTCTTTCAAAAAGTGTCTTTTGCATCAGTTCCTTGTGATGCAACATTTCTTCAAGCAATTTCTTAAATACATTTTCCAAAATAAATATAGTTTTATCGGAACAACAGAAAACCCAAAATAATTTCGAATGGGAGGGCAAAAAATAAATTTTCTGATTTTCTTTTTTTTTAATTTCTGCATATTTTTAATCAATTTTAATATACAAATAAAACCAACCTTCTCGAGTTCCAATTTGGTAATTTTGAACTCCATTTCCATCTTGGCATACTTTTCACGAAACTCCTTTAAATTTTAAAATTACTACTTTAATATTATGGCAAATTTCATTATTTTTCGTACAAATTCTATTAGTAAATATTGGCAATTTTAATTGCTCACTTTCTGCTGCTGCTGATTAGAGACCTTTCCATCAGAGTGTCCATCGTTGTCCAAACTAATTGAGTCACAATTAACTTCTGAAAATTATATTAATTTAATTTGCAAAATTAAATTATTATTTAATGCAACTCCAAATTTAAATTTATTTCCTACGGGGTTTCTCTTTTTCTCATTACCTCCTTCTGTTGGTGTGAAATCGCCATTTGTTGAATTGGTCGAAATTGACATTTTAATGGCTTTGAAAATTTCTAAAACATTTTCAGATTTTAATTTTTTCTTTAATTATAATTATTGTTTCATCAAAGGGCAAACAAATAAAGAAATGATCATTAATTTTTTCGCTGATTTTGCTCGCATTTTTTGTGGTCTATTAATAATAAATTGCAGCAAAATGATGACCCATAAAAATTTTATTAATAATTTGAATTTCCCAATTTATTCGGCAAAATTGTGACCTAATAATGAATAAATAAAGAACAGAAACTAATAATCTTCTTTTTTGCCTTCGACTCGTTTTGCTATACAACAAAAATGAATAATTTTGCCAGTAAAATGATTAATTTAGCGAAAATGTGTCTATAAATTACCGAATATCGCTATTTGTTGAATTGGTCGATATTGACATTTTAAAGGTTTTGAAATTCAAATTCCTTTAAATTTCTTTTTCATTTTTTCTTTAATATATGTAATTTATTCATCCGTTGAATAGCATCGAATAAAGAAATGTGTCTTTATTCTACTCTTGATTTTGTGTATGTATTTTTTAGGTCAATTAAGAATAAATTCCGGAAAAATTATGACACATATTCGTATTTTAATGTTTTTGAGCAAAATTTAACCCAAAATTTAAGGGTGAATGAAAAGAAAAATTTGTATTCCGGGCTTTTAGAGGTTACTGATCACGAATTTGACATCTATCGATGTCATGGCCCCATGAACCACAAGTAATAAATTTTCATGAGTATATAAAAAAATTTTGCAAACCAAAAGGGTAGGGTCCCTCCCCCGGTTGTTTTTACTTTTTGATAAAATTCAAAATGACCACTTTAATATTTCGGGCCGAAAAAAGTAATACAAATATTTTATGATGGTTTTTGTCTCGTTTTATTTTTGCCTTCGGCTCGTTTTAATTTGTAAAAAAATGATTAATTTTGCATAAAATGTGTCTACAAATTAGGGTAGGTTCTTTTTAGGAGTGTATTTTTGAAAATATTAAGGGAAAATTCTTAAGGATGTTTAGTATTTTTCTAAAATTTTTCTAGGTAAAAAACAAAACCTTATTAAATGTTGGATATGAATTGTAATCAATGATTAAAAATTTTGTAAAATTAAGAAAACGAATTTAACTCATCAGAGATTTTTTTCATAAAAAGAAAACCTTCGTAAAATAAATTCAAATGAATAAACCAAAAAATTATGGAATAAAAAAAATAAAAATCAAATTTTTTGTTTTAGTTTTTGTTCGCTTCTCTCTTGCGGTGATTGTGCACTTCGCCAGCATTCGAACAAATTTTGAAACATAACCAAATTTTTTAAAATTTTAAAGGCAAATAGAGGACACTTAGGGCTTTCAAAAGATACCAAGATTGTTTAATTTGGATGCTTCTACAAAAAGTTATGGCGCTGATCAAAAATTGATTATATTTCGATTTATTGTTTTTATTTCCCAAACAAATTACATTACAGTGCCCAAATAAGTCTTAACTCAAACCTGAAAAACTATCTTATAGTTCATTTAAAAACTTGAAATAATTCATGCTTGCATAACTTTTGGTGCTGATCAAAAAAGTCTCTTACACCAACTTGATTAGATCACTCCTTCATAGTGACCGGGACACCCAAAATAAACTGAAAATCGGGGAAATTTTCGAAGGGGGTTGGGAAATCTTTTCCTCAGAAAATAGTCAAGCTTACACAAAATTTGTTACCGAATTGCCTTTTGAATAATGGGGCTACGACTTTAACATAAAAAGATATACTTGGTTGAATATTTGATCACCATAAAAATTATCAATTTTTGATCAGCGCCATAACTTTTTGTAGAAGCATCCAAATTAAACAATCTTGGTATCTTTTGAAAGCCCTAAGTGTCCTCTATTTGCCTTTAAAATTTTAAAAAATTTGGTTGTGTTTCAAAAAAGTTGTGCTTGTAATTTTCAAAATTTATTTGATAAACCTTTTTGACAACAACTTCTTTGAAACGCAACGAAATTTTTTGAATTTTTACAGAAAAATAGAGGACACTTTAGGCTATCAAATGGTACCAAGATTGTTTAATTTGGTTGCTTTTAGAAAAAGTTATGATGCATGAAATTTATCAAAATAATAATATTACATATCGTGTTTTTTTCGTGGTCGTGTAAACTAAAATAGAGCCAGATATATTTTGTTATTTATTATATTGTTATTCATTATCAATAATTAATTAATTTAATTAATTAAAATCATTTATTCCGTACTGAAATGACCCGCCCCCTCCGATCACCCTTCACTCATACTTTCTTAGCTTCGTCATAGCACCATTGGCTTCACATAATTTACAAAATATGAGTGAATTTGCTTCCAATTCACGGAATCAATGGAAATTCGGCAGCGGATGAAAATGCAAAGATGACCAAAACTTCGGAGAATGGTCCGAAGAATTCTTTTCGAATTGTACAGGCCAAACATTGAAAAGGTGCACAACGAAAAATATTAAGACTCCAAGTTAGAAGAATATTATTTGTACATTTTTACTTACTTTATTTTTGTTTCGCTGTTGAGTACTGGTATCTTGCGGTTTTGCTAAAATTATTTTGTGCCAAAATTATACGAAAATCGACAAAATAGGTCCCATAAATTTCTGAAAAAATTAAAAGCATGTTTTATGGCAAAGTCCTCGACTAGAAAAATGGGCAATACCAATTTAAAAATAAATTACAATTTTAAGCTAAATTAATTTCATACATAAAATTCCAACTCTAAAAAGCCACAATTAGCGAGTTTTTAGCACATATAAAAACATATTTTGGACTTTTTGGGAATAAAAACATATTTTGGGGTTTGGTCGTTTTTGCCACATATTTTAGCGATTTTTTGAAAAAATTGGGTTTTTTAAACAAAAATGCCTTTTTGGCATCAAAATTCTTGGGCAAATGCCCAAAAAAAATTTTTTTTCAATTTTTTTGCATTTTTTGACGTTTTCCTGACTTTTTTCATAAGGTAAAATTGGATTTTTTGCGAAGAAAATTTCGAAAAATGAGTAAATCTTTGATAGCGAGAAAAAAATTTATGCCAAAAAGCATTATAAGGTTTTTGGTTAGCATTGTGCTAGCGAAATTGGTAAAAAATGGGATTTTTTTAGTAATTCACTTATTTTTAAGCAGTTTTTTTTGGCACATATATATGTACATATTTGGCGTTTTTTAGCACATATAAATCCGTTCCCTGCAAATTACATTCAACGATTTGCGGAATCCAAGGGATGCGTCGTCGATACAGATAAAAATATATTTAAACGAAGATAATAAAAACGGACATTAAAAATGATCATATCACTCCCATTCATCCAAAATGATCGACCATTTCTCAAAATGCATAAATCACTTTCACATAATTGGACACCATTTTCGACGTGAAGACAAACGCCTAAAAATTTGGCAATTATTTAAACAAAATCAATTGCCTTTTTGTTGATCACCCAATGCATTCCTTGGCAGGGTAAAACACAAAGGCGACAGTGTTCAAATCGTCAAAATCTCCGATTTCCCATTTAGCCGCCGTCGCCGTTTCCCCATTTTGGCACCGTTTCATTATCCATCGCTCGTCCCAATGATTTTCGCTTTCTTTGGTCAGTGTCAGCTTTTCCTTGGTCCTTTCGTTCGCTAATTCAAATGGCACAATTTGCGTTGACGGCGGCGCGTGAACAGAAAATTGAATTTTGTAGTGGACGGAAGTGGTGGCATTGAGAAATTTCTAAACAATGGGGAAAACGGAAGTTAAAAGGCAATTAAAATCAGTTGCTTAACGAAAATATGGCCACACTGTTTTCAAAGTGTTGGCCCATTCGATATTTGGTGCTTTCAAAAGGCAAAGCAATCGCTTCGGTTGGCCATCTTTTCGCGCAGTGTGCAACCATTTTGACAACATTTGGCCAGCAGTTGGAATTGCATTTGGCCCATCAAAATTATCAGTCGTATCGGGCAACAAATAACCGGAATAGATGGAAATAATGTTGAGATCAGTGAGAATTGTGGGCGAAATGCGGCGAAGCAAATTGTCCAAAAGGATGCCACCGTTGTAAAAGCTCAAGTGGCGAATGTTTTGTGCAAAAATTGGCCAAATTTCATGGACAAAAACACCCCAAATTGGCTGGTCATCTAGTGCAAAAGGAACACATATGCTCAAATTGGTGCCTTTGTTCCAAATTTGATGATTGGCACGGAGAAATTCAATGACGGAATGGTCGATGTACCTGAAAAGGGAATGCTTTTATTGCCACATAATGCTTTTGTTGAATCACTTAATCTGAAGGTGTTTAAAGCGGATTTTGTTGGGCAGCGAATGGCCGGGCAATGGAAATGGCACAGAATTGATACCATCGATAAAAACAGATAATTTTGGCGCCGCTGTGTCCTGGAAATCATGGAGTTTACTGGTCGCGCTTTTTTGAAAATCTTGGAAACAATGTTCTAGCATTAGTTCAAGGTGCTTAGCATGAATCCGGCCTTATTATGACCAATTCTGAACCCCGAACCCGGATTCGGACATTTTTAGGCCGGGTTCGTGCTCAGCACCTTAAAATAGCCCTAGAAAATTAAAACGGGACCAGTAAATTCCATGATTGCCCTCTGTCCTTGCTAATCATGATTGGTCTCCAAATTGTCAATTCCCTTTTGCAATCGAAATGTTTGTCCACCAGCAAATTGAAGCGGGGCGAAAGAAGTGCCAATTTGAGGCCGAGTTGAGGACGGTCAAAAAACGGAAAAGTGTCCAACCAAACATCGCTGCAAACCCAACTGAAATTGTGGAAATTGTTTAATTGAATAAATGAAATCAATTTGTAACTTTTAAAATGCCTTACCGTCCGTTCATTTTTTGGCAATTAGCACAATTTGACGTATTTCGAATGATGTCACACAAAAAGGCTGAATAATTATTTTAGAAATATTTTTTATATAATGAGAGGAAAATCGAAAAAACAAACATTTTTATAGTCACGAAAAAAGTGGAAGGACTAAAAAGCACGGAACATGGTAAAAAGCTCAAAAATGCCCAAATATGGACCAAAATGTGGATTATAATTGCTCAGGGGTGCCGAAAAATGGCTTGAACTTGGATTGAGGTAAAATCCAGGCACGGATCGAGGTCCTGGTTAATCTTTAATATTGGCACTTACGCAGAACTGACCATCAATGTACTCAAAGTAAAGTTATCTAGGAGTTAAATGGCATCTTAGTAAAAAAAAATGTCTCGTCTTTAACTCCAAGGATAATATATTTATAAATGAACATATATTTGTGAATTTCTTCATAAAATGCATTTTATCACTGCTGAATTATGACCGATCATTTCTCAATTAATTAATTCATTTCTTCTGCTGATCAGTGATCACTGTTTGTTGTTGTTGTTGTTCTTTTGTCCGTCACTCATTTTCTCAGAAGGCGCCTCTTTTTCGACGCTTTGTCCCGCTTTTTCTTCTTGTGGCGGAGACAATGGCTCCCGGACTTTTCGACAGTGGACTTTTCGACAGAAGGACTTTTCGACAGCAAAGGACATTTCGACAGTGAAGGATTTTTCGACAGAAAAATAAAAAATAATGGACTTTTCGACAGTAAACATAAAAACAAGTTATGTTAGTCAGTTTTATTAAATTTCTTTTTAATTAACATATTAATGTGTATTGCTAAATAATATTACTAGAGATACCTTTTTTAGATTTTACCTGTTTTTTTCCTGAACTTTCAGTGGCCCGAAAGCACGGAGAATATATTTTTTGGTGATTGTTAGGCAACTTAGAGTTATTAGCACCTATTTTATCGGCTTTATTTTCTTTGAACCCTAAGAAATTTAACAAAACCTATTTTGACCTTTTATTGTGTTTTAATTTCAAAATTTATGAATAAAAATGTAATAAAAACAAAAATAAACCCCCTAAAAAATCAGCCTGAAACTTTTCAGAAGCACCCCTAAGAATCGACGCTTAAAATTATCCAAAATACACTACTAAAAAATAAAAAAATTTTCTAAAATTCATCAACAAAAATTTTTTATTTATTGATTTTTTTAATTTTTGGTTTTAAATATTATGTATCTCAATACTAATTTGGCTAATGTTTTAATTTGTGGGAAAAATTTTACGTTTTTAAACCCCTAAATTTGAAACTTTATTACGTTTTACTGTCGAAAAGTCTACTGTCGAAAAGTCCCCTCCCGAAATTTATAATGTTTCTGTCGAAATGTCCTTTGCTGTCGAAAAGTCCTTCTGTCGAAAAGTCCACTGTCGAAAAGTCCGGCGCCCGAGACAATGGCCTAAATTAAGCGCAATTTGAATTTTTGTTTATACAAAAACAACGTTTTTTATTTATTGCTCACCCAATGCAATTGGCAACAAGCAAATGAATGGTGACATCGTTCAAATTTTCGTACTCCAACTGAATTTCCGCCGTCTCCCCATTTTTGCATCGCTTCATTATCCACATGTTGTCCTCATCATTTTCGTAATTTGCTTTCTTCAATGTCAGCTTCTCCACGGTCTGTTCGTTCGCTAATTCAAATGGCTCAATTGGCGTAGACTTTGGATGAACAGAATTGAATTTTGATCAAAAATTTGCTGATTGGAACGAAGAAAAGCGATGACGGAGTAATCGATGTACCTGTAAAAAGCATGTTTTATAGCCCTACAATGATTTGATTTTGAATTACCAAATCTGAAGGCGGCATTTTTCGGTTCGCCCCTACTGAGACATTTTCGGTTCGCCCACACTGAGACTATTTTCGGTTCGTCTCACCACGGGCTAAATCGAATTTTGTTCGGCAGCGAACAGTCCGGCAGCGGAAATCCCAAGAATTGTCATTACCGAAAAACACACATAATTTCGGTAGCACTGCGACCCTTTCCTTGAGAATCACGATACATATGCAAGAGAAAATGCGACTGTATTTTTAAAAAAATTTCTCCCACTTTTCCTATCGTTATGTCGGACCTCTAAAATCTTTTCTTAAACATTTCTACAATCAATTACAATTTCAGGAAATCGCTTAATTTATCCTAATGGCAAATATACATATAATACAAATTGTGATCACTGCAACGATTTTATATACATCAGATGGGCTCAAATTCATTATCCAATTCCACATCAATTAAATAGATCATTTCTCAACAAATCGTTGTCATTTCTGCTTCTGATCACTTGGTTCAATCATTGCGTCAAGAGCCTAAAAAATCGAAAAGCAATAAATTTGGGTATTTGAATAATCCATCATTCACTGACCCATCTCAGATGTCGATCCGATTCCACTGGTCCATAAAGTTCCATCCAATCGCTTCCTCCTCCCATTTGGCCCATTTGCTTTCGTCGCGCACAATCGGACAACGGATGAGAAGAACACGGTTGATATCGTTCATCTTCTTCAACACCAATTGTTCCCGGGTCAATTCGTTGGTCAGCACAAATGGCAGAGGATGATCATAAGAAAAATCAATGCGAATGACAGCGATCAAATTGACGGGAGATGAAGCAGTGTAAAATTCCTAAAATAGGGAAAAATTGGTTAAGAAATACGAAATGATAAATGAATTTTACGGTTAGATGCCCCAATTTGGATATAATTATTTTGTCAGTGAACGCCAAAGACCGTAAAAATGCCAAATCAAAACAATCAAATCGAAATCACCGCTTTGAAGTCTTCAATCTCTGGCTCCAAATGCCAGCTACCGTAGTTCAACCAGCATTTGAACACCTTTGGCACATTGTCCGGACGTGGAGTGAAAAGCCATTTGGCCACCACTTGTCCATTCGAAGCATTGGCACTGTCATCGCATGGAAAATCGGTGAAGAAACCAGTGGAATTGGCATTGACAACGCGAAGCGATGGACAGTCGTCGAGAATTGACGGCACGAATTTGCGCAAACGGTAGAAACTTTCTTTGGACAATTGGATGCCACGAATGTTTGTCCCGATCATTGGCCAAATGTTGTGCCAAATCGACTCCAAAGTGCGGTCATCGAAGTACGTGTTGTCGATGGTCAAATGAATGGGACGGGCGGCCAAAATTGGACGGAAACGGTGGAGAAAAGTGATGGCATTGTTGTTGAAGTACCTGTGAAAAATGATGGAATCGTTTTAGAAAACAGAAAAGCATCAAAATCTCACTTCAATGAAATGGCTTTGAATCCGACGATTCTCTTTGGCAACGGCTTTTGCGTAATTCCAAACGATTCCCAATTGGCATTGACAACATCCATTTCCTTGGTGCCATCCGCTTCGAACTTCATTTTGATTTTCATCGATCCCAGAGTCCAGAAGCGAGTCTTGAAGTGTTCATCCACATAAAAGTCAAAACGGTGGCTGATCATCGCAATTCCGAGGCCAAGTTGTGAAGCCGGAAGCAGATCGTACACACAAAGCCAACAATCGGCGGAAATGAAGCTGAAAAAAAGAAAACAAATTTAAAATTGAAAATTGGCATTTTAATTTTACATTGCTTTCGCCATTTTCTCCTCCGCTTCGTTTCGATTGTCAGACATTTTGTTGAGAAGGAATGATTAAGATAGTTTTCGTCGGATTTCAATTGGCTTAGCAAAGATAAAAAAAATTATGTGAAATCGGCAGTTTCCTTTTTAAAATGTGTGGGCTTTAGCTGAATGGCATTTTTTCCCGGAGGTTTTCGAGGTCTCCTCTGATCGCGAAACAGATATCCATTTTGACCAATTCTAATCCCAAAATACGAAATGTAATTTTTGACTCTGTTCATTAATTCAAAAACACCCTACAGACCAAAAGATGGAAATTAAATGGCGAATGGAAAATGAAAAGTGGCGGAGGAGCAACCACTTAAGGTAAAATGCCGAAAAGAAATGCACAAAATGTACAAAGTAATTTTTGACGGAATTGTCAGGTAGAAAAATTGGATGAAAGCGACGAAAAGAATGGATAATAATGAAAAATGACGGAATAACAACCACTTTTATACTAATTATTTTGCCATTTTTACACAATTTTATTAAACGGTAATTCGTATTCAAAGCCTTACTATAAAAGCCATCACTCCCTTTCCATTTTCTTTCATTCATCAATCACTTTTTCCTTCATTTTCTCGGATTTTTTTTTTTGAGAGAGAATTAATGATTTTATAAAAATGTTTTTCTTCACCAAATTTTCATTATTTACTTATAAGGCACTTAATATTGCTTATAAAATTCCAATTGTTTTTCATTTTGCTAGTGTGTTGTTTAAATTGAACAAATTAAAATTGCTAGTTTTGTTGCTGTTGGTTGACACAAAAAGACGAAAACTATTCCATGAAAATTGACTATTTAAAAAGTTTTTTCTTAGTTTTTATTTGATTTCAACAATTTTAATAAGTAGCCAATTTAAATCCGAAACGAAACTGTCTTAATAATTTGTCTCAACTAAATGTCAGACAACCGAAACGAAGCGGAGGAAGAGATGGAAAAAGCAATGTAAAATTAAAATGCCATTTTAAAATTTCAATTTTTAATTTTGTTTTCCTTTTTTTCAGTTTCATCTGCGGCAACGGTTGGCTGGCGGTGTTCGATTTGCTTGCGCCTTCACAACTTGGCCTTGGCATTGCGCTGATCAGCCACCGTTTTAACTTTTACGTGGACGAACACTTCAAAACTCGCAAATGGACATTGGCATTTATTCGAATTCGACGCAAAATTGGAGAGAATGGCACAAATCAAATGGAAATTGTCAATTGCCATGGAAAACCATTGCCAACTGCGCAAATTCGAATGCCACGCGAAGTCATCGGATTACGATTTGCCAGAATCTCGTAATATTGACGATTAAATTAAAAATTTAGGCAACTTTTCCCCATTCATTTTTAGTTTCATCGACCAAAATGCCGTTGCTTTTCTTCACCATTTTCGTCCGCTTTTCGCCACCTGTCAAATTTATCTGACTCTTTGTACGTCGGATGACCGCACTTTGGAGTTGATTATACACAACATTTGGCCAATGCTCGGGAGAAATATTCATGGCATGGAAGTCGTGGCCAATGGTTTCCGCCGTTTGCGACAATTCGTGCCGTCATTCTCAGCGATTGTCCATCGCTTCGCTTTGTCTTCTCTGGCTATGTCAGCAATCTCTTCCCCGAATTCCCGGCCGATGACAGTGCCATGGCATCGGATGGCCAAGCGTTGGCCAAATGGCTTTTCACTCCGCTTCAAAACGGTGTGCCAAAAGTGTTCAGATGCTGGATGGGCAACGATGAAGGGACTTTTCCGTCGATGATTGAAGCTCTCAAATCGGTGCTGCTTACTAATTGATTTATTTGGCATCTTACGGTTTTTGGAGTTCGCGACTTAACCAAACTGTTGTTTTTCGCTCAATTAAAACAAATTCGAACCTTCGCCCAGTTGACTTTTCATTGGGCCATCTAAACTCGTAAAATCGTCCATCTTCGGCCTTTCGTGCCCTCCCCAACCTTAAAAGTCACATTCATTATCATTTTATTAATCATTTCTTAATTAATTTTCCGCTCATTTTAGGCTTTTGCCTCGGCTTCATCGCCCGTCAATTTCATTGTCGTCATTTGGATTTTTCTGCCGCATTTTGATCACTCCGTTGTGCCATTTGATCTGACCAACGAATTGACTCGGGAACAATTGGCATTGAAGATGATTGACAATGACAGCCATCCTTTTCTTCTGATCCGTTGTCCGATTGCGCGAGATGAAAGCAAATGGACAAAATGGGAAAAGGAGGCGATTGGCTGTGAAATTGATGAGCTATGGAACAAAATTTACATGCAAATTCATGATGAGGTTTTCTCATCGGGGACTGGTCAGCGAATTTTTTTTTCTTCAAAAATTAATAATTTAGGCGCTTCGATTTTTAGGCTTCTCAACGCATTGGACGGCCCAAATGTTGAACAACATGAATGAATGAATTGTTATAAATTGACCGATCTAATTTAATTATTTTGGAATTATTGACGTGCTCATAAAAATTGTTGTTTTTTAATTGGGATGATCATATTAGCACTTATTTTCTAGGTTTTTATTTTAGCACCTAAAAAACCTAAAAAAAATTTTAAAAACTTATTTTCACCTATTTTGGCGTTTTGCCAAAATTTGTTAACAATAATGCAATAAAAACGAAAAATACACCACAAAGAATCGACCTAAAATTTTCTTTCTAAAAATACACCCACTAAGAATCGACCCAAAAATTTTCAAAAACACACCCCTAAGAAATGAAAAATTTCTCAAAAATTCACCTCCAAAATTTATTTGGTTATTTTCTTGACGAGAATTGTAATTTTGAAAATTATGATGTCCTTAATAATTTGGCATAATATTTTTGCTTTTTGAAGAAATTTTTCGATTTTACACCCAATGCGAACACTTGGTCGAAATGTGGATTTAAAAACTAAATATCCATTCACTGTTAATAATCATTAATTAATTGCTTAATTGTTTTCCCACATTATTTGTTATTAATTTAAATTACAAATTCCACAATTTCTTCTGTTTCTCCTCCGTTTTGACCAGCACATTTCTCATTGTGAATGTGAAAACAGTCAAAATCATTCACATGATGAAAATGCGCTGGTATGAATCGATGGAATTGCAAATTGTGTTACTGCCGATGGTCCCCCACCCTTTTTGGAAGTCTGTTTTAAAAAGTCGTGAAAACACGTTTTATGGGGTTTTTAGGGTCGCTGATCACGAATCTAACATTCATTTTGATCAAACTCGAATCCCAGACCCGAACTCGAACAAAAAGTGTCAGATTCATGATCAGCGACCCTAAAAACCTCATAAAACGTGTTTTCACGACTTTTTAGAACAGAAAAAAATTTCCAAAAAAGGGGGGGGGGGACCATCGGCAGTATTACCGGAAAAAAAAGTCGAAGAATGCGACGAAAAGAATTGGTGAATGGAAAATAATGAAAAGTGACTGAAGAGCAGCAATATTTTTATACTAATTTTTCAGCACAGATCCATAAAATCGGAATTCATTTTTGTTCCCCCTTTTTTGAATTTTTCAGTTTAAAAATGTGGCCGAATTTTCCTGGCACTCCTCGGCTTACAATTAAAACATTTTAAATCAGAAATTAAATTTAAACCCACGAAGTATAGCATCAAATTGGACGCCCCTAATAATAATTTATCAAAAACAATATCGAACCCTGGACACGAATAGAACAAATTAGAAAAATTAAAATCGAACAAAAAATTCCATTTAACAAAAATTGAAATTCTCAATTTTTGATGAAAAAAAATCCGTTCAAAATGGCACAATTTCAGTGTACGTTTCAATTTTACTTTGATTTTACCGATAGATTTCGGTTTCAGCAAATCACTAAATTTATTCTTTAGACATAAATAATACAAATCCATGCTGATCACAAAAAAAAGAATATTTAATAAGCACAACAATTTCCAATTCCATAATTCATATTGGTCGATCATTTCTCAACAATTCATTCATTCATTTCTACGGCTGATCAATTGGGCCGGGATTTGTGTCGAAAAGCCTAAAAATAAAAATACATAATAAATTGAATTTTTGAAAAAGCATACGCTTACCCATATCCGATTTCGTCATTTCATAAATAAATGTCAATTTGATTCGACTGATCCATAAAATTCCATCCAATCGCTTCCTCCTCCCATTTTGTCCATTTGCTTTCATTTCGCGCAATTGGACAACGGACCAAGCAGAAGACAGTTGTCCCTTTTGTGAGTTCTTTTCAATGTCAATTGTTCACGGGTCAATTCATTGGTCAGCACAAATGGCACAAAACCAGCAAAAGACGAATGAAAAACCCAAATGACGACAATGAAATTGACGGGAGATGAAGCTGAGGCAAATGCCTAAAATTTGGAAAAATTGATTAAGCAAATACGATTATGATCAATGAATGATACTAACTTTAATGCGAAATTCTTCGAAAAATTGTGTTTCAATGTTTTATTCGGACCCAGGTTCGGGGTTTGACTAGGTCGAAATTAATGTCAGATTCGGATTCTCCTATCCTTACCACCCACAAATAAATCATGGAAAATCACCGCTTTGAAGGCTTCAATCTGCGATGCCAAATTCCTATACTCCGTGTCCAACTCGCACTTCAACACTTTTGGCACATTGTCCGGACGGGGAGTGAAAAGCCATTTGGCCACCGCTTGTCCATCTGATGCCATGGCACTGTCATCGCATGGAAATTCGGCGAAAAGATCGTCGTCATCAGCAAAGAATTTGACATTGCGTAACAACGGCAAATCGTTGAGAATTGACGGGGCAAATTGTCGCAAACGGTGGAAAAATGTGGAGGACAATCGCAAGCCATGAATGTTTTTGTTGAGCATTGGCCAAATATTGTACAAAATCAACGCCAAAATGCGATCACTCGTCGTGTTGATGGCCAAATTAATTGGACGAGAGGCGAAAAGATGGCGAAAACGGCGGAGAAAAGCGATGGCATTTTGGTCGATGAAACTGAAAATGATTGGGAAGTGTTGTCTATAATGTTTATATTTCGGCCAATCTAACGAGATGTTGATGCGTTCGAATCCGATGACTTTACGTGGCATTTGAATTTGCGGAATTGGCAATGCTTTCCAATAATAGGAATTGACAATTTCCATTTCCTTCGTGCCATTCTTTCCATTTTTGCTGTGAATTCCAATAATTTTCAGCGTCCATTTTCGTGTTTTGAAGTGTTCGTCCACATAAAAGTCAAAACGGTGACTAATCATTGCAATTCCAAGGCCAAGTTGGTAAGGCGTAAATCATTGGCATCAACCAATACATAGCAGCACCCGCATGAACACACCGCACCAAAACAGCAGCGATTCGCTGTCCGGATGCTCGCCACGTCCGAGAGACGAACTGTGATCGGGAAATGTGGGTATTTACAATTTCGCAGTGATAAAGTGATCAGAGTAATAATGATTTAATTGAATGCACTAATAATAGAGAAGAGAGATAATGAGAGAGAGCGAGAGAGAGAGAGGGAAGAGAGAGAGAGAGGGATGAGAGAGAGAGAGGGATGAGAGAGAGAGAGAGAAAAAGAGAGAGAGAGGGAAAAGAGAGGGAGAAAAGAGAAAGAGAGAGAGAGAGAGAGAAGAGAGAGGGAGAAAAGAGAGAGAGAGCGAGAGAGAGAGAGAGACAGAAAGAAGAGAGAAAGAATAACAGTTGAATTGAGCAGTGAAGAGAAGAATGCGTTAATGATCATTTAGATGCTCATATTCACAATGCTAAGGATAAAAATCCGCATATCCCTAGCTATAGCTAGGGTAGCTGCAGATCGATTAATCTACGGCTCAAAATCCGTATTCCCAACTCGGAATACGGCTGGGGATAGTTCGATCTCCAGCTACCAAGCCTTATATGCAGATACCTAGCCGATTATCCCCTTCTCCACAGATGATGGAGTTAGCAAAATATTTTTGACATTATAATTTCAGTGTATTATTTATTTATGGATAACTGCCAGTGATGCGACTACGGCCAACAACTTATGATGATTAAGAAGGAAGGCCGAACAAAGGAAAATAAATGCGAAAATATGTTTTCGATAATAAACATTGACGAATTGTTTTTTTATGATGATGATGAGAGAAGAAAGAATTTTTTGAATTGCATTTAAATTTCATATCTTTTAGGCGATTCGGGTTATCCGTGCAGAAAATGGCTGTTAACACCATTTGGTAATCCTACAACTGATCAGCAAAGACGTTATAATGACGCGCATTGTAAAACTAGGGTTATTATTGAGCAAACTTTTGGAAGATGGAAAAAAAGATTTCATAGTTTGCACACCCCAATTCGTATTAAACTTGAAAATATTGGCATGTTCATTGTTGCTGGTGCTGTATTGCATAATATGCCGTTTTTCGTGCTTATCTGTGCGTATTAAGTGCGCAAAAATTTTAGGCATTTGCCTAAAAATCGCATCCCTAGAAATTAATAACAAATAATGAGGGAAAACAATTAAGCAAGCAATTAATTAATAAATGATTATTAGCAATGAACGCATTTTTAATTTTTAAACTATTATCATTCCATCTGTCAAATTATTGGATCATTGTAATTATATGATTTAATTTGATCGTTTTGACTTTCACAGTGAGAAACACCCTCATTAAAACGAGCGAAAAAAGAAGTAAAACTAATTAATTGCCAAATGAATTTAATGGAATTAATAAACAAACTCCAAAAAATAAAATAAAAAATTCTATCGGCAACTTTTTGGAGTAAAATTAGAAAATGCCATTCACTAATTGGATTTTTTTGTTCGAGCCAATGAACAAGTTAATAATAAAAGTGATAATTACCGATTTTTTGGACTTTTCAACCAAAACAGCTATGCAATCTCAAGAAAACCTCAAAAAAGTTTTTAAAATGCCTGGAATTTCAGTCAATTTATCCTAAAGGCATATTTATATAATACAATTTGTGATCAATGCAACAAAAAAGAACAATTATATCAAATGGGCTCAAATTAATTATCCAACGCCGCAATTTCAAATTGATTTGATCACTTCTTAACAATTCACTTCTTTTGTTGATCACTTTGGCCAGGAGTTTCGTCAAGAAGCCTAAAAATATAATATAATAAAATTGAATTTTTGAAAAAGCATTCGCTTACCCGTCACCGATGTTTTCCTCATTATCGATATGAATGTCAATTTTGTTCCACTGATCAAAAAATTGCCAGCCAATCGCTTCCTCTTCCCATTTTGTCCATTTGCTTTCATCTCGCGCAATTGGACAACGGATCAGCAAAAAACGTTGGCTATTGTTCATCCGTTTCAACGTCAATTGTTCACGCGTCAATTCATTCGTCAGATCAAAGGGCACAACGAAGGCAGCAAAAGACGGAAGAAACCAAATGGAAACGATGAAATTGACGGGCGATGAAGCATTGGCAAAAGCCTAAGACAAAGGAAAAATAACGAATTAATCAAATCGAAATCACCGCTTTGAAGGTGTCAATTTTCAACGGCCAATCCTCCCATTCATTCCTGACAAACTCGCATTTGAACAATTTTGGCACATCGTTTTGAAATGGGGTGAAAAGCCATTTGGCCACCGCTTGTCCTTCCGATGCCATGGCACTGTCATCGGCAGGGAATTCGGGGAACAGATTGCCAAAACAGGCATTGAAAACGCGAAGTGGTGGACATAATTCGTTGAGCATTGAAGGCGTGATATGGCGCAAACAGTGTAAAAAACAGGGGTACGATTCGATGCCATGAAAGTTTTTTCCGAGCATTGGCCAAGTGTTGCATACAACCAAATCCAAAATGCGGTCATTGTTCGTGCCGAATGCCAAATTAATCGGACAGAATGAGGCGAAAAGTGGACTCAATCGGTCGAGAAAAGCGATGACATTGCGGTCGATGTATCTGAAAATGGGAATATTGTATAATTGTTTTGCGTTTAATCGCCAATTTTACTGGATGATGATTCGTTTGAATCCGATGACTTTGCGTGGCAATTGGATTTGCGCAATTGGCAATGCTTCTCCATCCAAATTGGTAATTTCCATTTCCTTCGTGCCATTTTCTCCAATTTTTCGTCGAATTTGAATAAATTTCAGTGCCCATTTGCGCGTCTTGAAGTGTTCGTCCACGTAATAGTCGAAACGGCGACTGATCATTGAAATTCCGAAGCCAAGTTGGGAAGAGGGCAGCAAATCGAAGACACAAAGCCAACAATCGGCGGAGATGAAACTGAAAAAAGGGAACAAAATTGAAAATGGCATTTGAATTTTACATTGGTTTTGCCATCTTTTCCTCTGCTTTATTTTGGTTGTCTGATGGCATTTCGTCAGGGCAAATTGTTAAGACAGTTTCTGGCATTCTTTCAATTGTTAAGACAGTTTCCGGCACTTTTTCAATTTTGTGATGGCCTCGTTGTTGTTTTGGTGGTTTTTTGATGCGGTCCCAATACGAAAGAATGGCACAACAGATAATGGCAGAACAGATGACGGGGTCAAGACAGTTCGTACAATGGCGTTTCGTACAATTTGAAATGGGAATGGCCATAACTTTTTTGTTCGTCGGTTGATTTCTTCAAAATTGGTATCATTCGAAAGCTCTACGTGTTTAGAAGCTATCATTAAGCAGAAGCTAAGTGATTAATCATCTTAACAAAAAGTTATGATTTATAAGACTTAAAAATTCAAGAAAATCCTAATTTTTTCTAAACTATAAACCATAACTTTTTGGTGCGATGATTAATTGCTTAGCTTCTGCTTAATGCTAGCTTCTAAACACGTAGAGCTTTCGAATGATACCAATTTTGAAGAAATTAACGGACAAACAAAAAAGTTATGGCCATTCCCATTTCAAATTGTACGAAACGCCATTGTACGAACTGCTATCGACCCACAGATGACAAACACGGGCACAGCGATCAGACTAAGAAATGAGAAGGAAAAAGGTAAATGTCGAAAAAAAAATGCAAAAAACGTACAGAATCACTTTTAAAGACATTGTCATGGAGAAACAGTCGAACAAAGAGAGACGAACACAAATAAATGGCCAATGAAAAAATAAATAATAATAATGAAAGTGGCGGAGGAAAAACAACCACTTTTATACTAAATTATTTTCCCCAATTTTTCCACAATTTTATTAAACGGTCGTTTATTGTCGCATTGCTTTAAAACAGGGTTACCCTTTGTACTTATTTGTAAGTATTGTACTTATTTGGAGGGTGCAAAACTTACAAATTTAAAATGTACTTATTTGTAAGTATTGTACTTATTTGAGCTCAAGGTACTTATTTTGTACTTATTTTTGGGACTCAAAGGAAAATTCCGATTTTTATAGCAATATTTGAAAGAATGTTATGTTTTGAAGCGAATTTTATAAACAAAATCGTAACAAGACTCGCTAAATATTCTAAATTTCGAAAGAAAGTTCTATGATCACATTTTTTAGAGCTTAAATTACGTTAATGGCTCCACCAAACCGCAAATATAAATTTCACGCTGATTATGAGCGTGAATTTCAAGGCATAAAAAGGAGCAAAAAGGGGGATTTTTGAACATATTTTTTTAATAAAATTCATGAAAAAGCCAAAAAAAATTTTCCCATCGGCGCCGCAGTGCCACAAAATTCCGCTGAGATTTCAAAAATTGACTTAAAATTTGCCATTCAATATTGGCCTTTTTGGTGAAAATTTTTACCAGTCGCGCTAAATTACAAAATTTTTTCCGGCGGCGCCTACCGGCACCGCCGGACCCCATCCTCTCGCCCATTCCTCAAAATTTTTTGGAAAAAGCACGCCGCAAAAAATATTAAAATCTGATTTTTTGATCCCGAATGAACTGATAATAATTTACAAATTGCTTATGTTTTAAACAAAATTGTTAAATTCATTTTCGGAAATATTCATTTCTTAGCCGGAATTGCTCACAAAAATAGTTGGCGTCGAGAAATATGTTGCTAATGCTTGATTTTGTTGAATAAAAATGTGATTTAAAGTTTGGAAGCATATTTGAAAAAATGTACTTATTTTTGACCCTTAAAACTTATTTTTGACCAGCGAAATACTTATTTTGGGAAATTTTCAAGGGTAGCCCTGCTTTAAAAGCTCTTTCCTTCCTCTCCCATTCTCTTTCATTCGCTCCTTTTTCGCACTTTATAATTTTTGTGTTATTTCGCCATTGATTGTTTCATTAATTTTTCAATTTTAATCAGCTAATTAAATCCACCGAAAACCATCTTAATAATTTCCCTCAACAAATGTCTGATAATGGTAAAGATGCGGAAGCCGAGAGGCTCCCGGACAATCCGACAGTGGACAATTCGACAGTGGACAATCCGACAGTTGGACAATCCGACAGTGAGGACAGTTCGACAGAAGTGGACAATCCGACAGTGGACATTTAAAAATATTTTCTAGTCATTTAAACAGATTATTTCATATAAATATCTCAATTTAAATCAATTTGTTTCGTGATTTTCAAGCCACTGATCAGGAATTTTCATTTGGTAGCAGATTAGCAGGGGGTGATGAGATTTGTGGATTGGGTTGGATTGCTTGGATTTGTGGAATGGGTTCATGAATTTCTCCTTCTTCTGAGGACGACGAATCCATTTGAATAGGTAAACGGAATGGTCAATATTTTTGGCAAACATTTTGATCAGCAAAATCACTTTCATTCTCATCACTTTGGTTTTATGGGTCACTCCAAATTTATTTTTGCATATTTATTTATTTTATTGTACTTTAGTTACTAGTATACCAAACTAATTTTAATTTGTTAACAAGTTTAAGCTAAATTGATTTGAATTGAGATATTTATAGGAAATAATCTGTTGAAATGACTAGAAAATATTTTTTAAATTTAAATTTACTGTCGGATTGTCCACAGTCGGATTGTCCACTTCTGTCGAATTGTCCTCATTGTCGGATTGTCCAACTGTCGGATTGTCCACTGTCGAATTGTCCAATGTCGGATTGTCCAGTCACGAGCCGAGATGGCAAAAGCGATGTAAAATTTAAAAATGCCAATTTTTAATTTCAATTTTTAATTTTGTTTCCTTTTAACTTCAATTTTATCTCCAACGACTGTTGGCTTTCGGTGTTCGATCTGCTTCCGGCTTATCAACTTGGCTTTGGAATTGCGATGATCAGCCACCGATTCGACTTTTATGTAGACGAACATTTCAAAACTCGCAAAAGGACATTGCAACCTATTCTAATTTGGAGCAAAATTGGAGAAAATGGCACCAAGCAAATGGAAATTGTCAAATATTCCGATAGAAAGCCATTGCCAATTCCGCAAATTGAAGTGCCACTAAAACATGTATTCGATGGCTTTGTCTGACAGTTTTTTCGAGTGTTTGCGACAATTCGTCCCCAAAGATGTTCAAATGCTATTTGGACACGGATGGTCCGAATTTGACGTCAAAACTTGAAGCATTTTGATGACTCCGATGTGCCATTTGATCAGACCAACGAATTGACTCGAGAACAATTGGTGTTGAAAAGAACTGTCTACAGCAACCGTTTTCTGCTGATCCGTTGTCCAATTACGCGAGACGAAAGCAAATGGACAAAATGGGAAAAGGAGGCGTTTAATTGGCAAACTTATGATCTGTGGAACCAAATTCAATTTTCAATTATTAATGAGGACGAAATCGGGAAAGGGTCAGCGAATGTTTTTTT
>SIJG01000091.1:391547-413489 GCA_023374025.1 Heterodera schachtii | reverse complement strand
CCCTAAAAATGGGTTTTTTAGAGCCTATTTTGCATTTTTAGTGCCTATTTTTAGAGCCTAAAATGTAATCCCTAGTAATCAAAATATAAAGTGAATTTCTACTTTTCATTATTAGTTAAAAAACTTCAAAAATTTCGACTTTTTGCAATTTTCATGTATAACTTTTTAGGTAATTGTCTAATCGCGAATCAATAGCTTAAAAAAAGCTTCTAAACATGTTAAGCTTTCGAATGATATCAACAATATTGGGTTTGGATGACAAAGAATGGAAAAATATGCTGGCGCCGAAACGTGAGTGCCGAAACGCAGTGGACCCCGCTTGAGAGCCCTGTAATTAGAGGTCAATCAATAAATAATAATTGTAAAAGATTAACCGTTACCTCACTTTGTTCTCCTTCAACGTTTTTTCTCCAACCTTTTGTCCCCTCCTCCTATACACCCGATGCAATTTTTTATAATTAATATTACGATTTAAATTGCCAATTGTAAGGGAAGCCATTTATATTTATTTATGGAATTTGTTTTCATGCATTGAGATTTAAAATTGTCAGTTTTTTTACTTTTTTAGAAAATAATTCGGTCAAAACTTTCCCCTAATTGTTGAGCAGAAGACTAGGCAAATCCAACGCCAGGCCATTCCGATCAGTCTTCAAAATTGGGACATCATCGGCGTCGCGGCGGAGACAGACTCCGGCAAAACTACGGCACTCCTGATCCCGCTGCTTGTCTGGTTCACCACCGTGCCGAAGAAGCAGGCGCAGGCCATCGACACCATTGAAGATGATGCCGACTATGAGAGGGTCCGTACGCCGTCATTTTCGCGCCGACGCGTCAGCTGACCCAACAAATTAGGTGGAGACGCACAAAACATTTTTTAGGAGGAAAACAATTTTTAAATATTAAATTAAAAGCAATTCCCATGACTAGGGCCCGGATTCTTAGTTTTTTAACTATTTTTTCTGCGGCTTTAACTCGACGAGAAATGCACGAAAAACACATTCTTTTTCGAAAATTTTTCATTTTTAGTGCCACTATTCATCACTAGGAATCACTATTTTGGAGCTTCGCCATTAAAAAAAACTATTTAAGTTGGCCACTAAAATAGTTTTTTGCCACTATTTTGGCATTTTTTGGAAAATTTCCCCAAATAATTTCGCAAGAAAAGATCTTAGAAATTTTTTTTATAGAACTCGAAAAAAATTTTCAAGCAATTTTTTTGAAATTTTTTTCTTCGAACTTTCTTAAAAAATTTTTCTAAGTTTTTTAAAATTTTCTATGTTTAAAAATTTTTTAAATTTTTTCTTGGCGGAGTTTCGGCGGTGGAGTTTAGCCCTGCTCCAAAACCATCTCAGTCCAGTTTGTTGCTGTAATGTTTTCATTTTTCGCATGGCTCTCGACCTGGCATTCATTTTTTGTCCCTTTTTTCATTTTAAGTCGTATTTCGTGATTTTTGTGCCATATTTTATGGCCATATTTCTCGATTTATATCCATATGCACGGGTGAGCATTCTTATGTGTACTTTTTGGTATGGGACGGAGACGCAAAAGAGGCGACATTAATTTACAATTTTAATTTCAATTTTATGTTTCAATTAGTAATTAACCACATTTTTAAAGGTTTTGCCCGCACATCAACTCATTTTGAAGAACGCTTCCGATGTTTTTGAGGAAATGTTCCGTTGTAATGCCAAGAAAAAAAGAACGGAGAATGGTACAAATTTTTACTTTACTAGGAAAATACAATTATGATTAATTCTTCAATTAGTCTCTGCTAATTTCCCTAATTACTTTAAATTAGCTTCTGTTAATTGCCCCGTTGTGGAGGTGCCCGACGTTGAAGCAGCAGCGTTCAAAGTGATGTTGAGCTTCATTTACATAGATGATTTAAATGAATTAAACGGAGACAATGCAATGGCAGTGCTTTACGCTGGTGGATTTATTTTTTAATTTTGAATTATTAATTAAATAATTAGCCAAAAGTACAATATCCCTGGCCTTGTCCGTCCATCCTTACAAATTCCCTTCTCCGAATTGCGCAATGTTTTCAAGGCTTATGCCCAGGCTCTCCTTTTCAAATTGGAGGTGAAAGGACAAATTTGAGGCTTTTTCATGCCTTTTTCCATTTTTTGTGCCTATTTTTGGGGTTTTTAAGACTTAAAATCTGTTTTACTCAATTTTTAGCTGAAAATATGTCGCTATTCTTCACTATTTCAGACGTATTGTCACTATTTTGGCATTTTTCCTCTGTTTTAGTTAATTATTTGAGATTTTTCTTAACTAAAAATCGCGACCTTAATTTGTCTTTGTTTCTGAGGGTATTTTTATACAATTTTTCGGTAATTTAATAAATTTATTAAGGATTTTACCAGCAAATGTTTTCGTTACATTTGCCAAAATGCGGTGCAATTGTTCGGGTCAGATGAATTTTTGCAAATTGATCAGAAAATGTTGTACAATCTTCTCGATAATGATCGTTTATTGCTCAATGATGAGTTTGAAATTTGGAAAGCTGTAATTTCGATTTAAATTTTCATTTACATTTTTTATTTTCGTTTTTTTTAATTCAAAGGCACTCCGTTGGGCCGATCAAAAATGTCGTCAGAATGGCATTGAATGCTCCTCGGGGAATCGTCGTTCTGTACTTGGGCCGGCACTGTTTAAAATTCGCTTCTTCCCAAATATCCTGAGAAGGATTTTACAAAATGCGTCGGTAAAATCTTTGAATAAATTTCTCTTGGATGATATAAAATTTGACTTTATGCTTGAAATCATGGTTAATACACCCATATGCATGAAAAAACTCATCTTTAAAATTTATTTATTTTGTCTTGACAAGAATTTTTTTTTAATTTTTTATCTCAATACTGATTTGGCTTAATTTTGTCGCTTTATAATAAAACCAATTTTACATCATAAATTTTCCCTCTAAGGTTTTTAGAACCTAAAAACTAATTTTTTTGGCAGTTTTTAGCAGCTAAAAATCGTATCCCTAGCTGACTACGAATTAGACATTTATTTTCAAATAATTTGAAAAGGTTTCATTGCTTATTCAGGATTTAAAACATTTTGAATTGCCTTACGTGCGTAAGTGCGCATTTCGAGTGAATGGACTGACTTAAATTTTTCGATTTTTTAGCTGCGTTTTTTTCTTTTTCTCTCTCTCTCTCTTTTAAAACACAAAACCTTTTAGCAAATTGTGCATCAACTTTTTCAAAATTTTTCCCGGCGCCTATTTTTCCAGAAGTTTTTTTAGAAAAAGCGCGCCGAAAAACTGTTTGAAAAGTCAAAAAAAAATTCTAATGTTTGTATGACTTGAACAACTTCGCAAATTTGGACACTGACCGACCACTCCCCCCATCCAGTACTGTCGCAAATTTTGTATGGCCCGGGATTTTAATTAATTTTTTTAAAAAATTTAAAAAAAAGCTTAAAAATGTATTTAAAAAGTTGGAAAATTTGAGTTTTAATGCTCCAACGCGATGCGCGATTTGCGGCAATTTTTGGATGATCCGCGACTGCTGGATTTTTTTGTTCATGTTTCACCCTTGACGCAAACAAATACTTCTAAATATTAATTTTTTGCTTTTTCCCTTCACAGGTTGTCAGTGCGACGCTCAGCCGTCTGGTCGATGTACTACGTGTCGCCGAATTTGTGCTCTTACGTGATCATGGACGAAGCGGACAAAATGTTTGACATGGGCTTCGAGCTTAGGTGGGCAATTGGGGGGATCAATTTAGTAAAATTCTCGGCAAAAATCGAGAAAGCACTGGTAAAGAAGGGAAAATGCTACTAAATTGAAAAAAAAATCAAAAAAATTTGTTATCAAAATTCAAATTATATAAAATTATTTTTATAACATGAATTGGTATGGGAATTTCATCCAAATTTCCAAACGCGAAAAGTAAAAAGGGTCGTCGCCCGAGGGCGCGCCTCTTCCAGGCCGAAAAAATCAATCAAAATGTCCCTTCGTCGGAATGTCCCCGCGTCTAAATGTCACCCAAGCTAAAACGAATCAAAATGTTCCTTTGTCGGAATGTCCCCGCGTCGAAATGTCCTAGAGCCGAAATGTCCCTGCGTCGAAATGTCCCAGTAGAAAGTCCTCAACTAAAAATACCGAAAACAAAAACGAAAATTAATCTAATTATAAGTTTGAAAAATTTTCAATAATATTTCTAGTTTATTTCGTGCATTTCAGTTCATTTTATCAATGAATTATAGAGTTCAAAATTGAGTATTTGTCATTTTGTTTGAATCCGGATTTCAAGTTCATTAAGCCCGGCTCGGTTGTCAATTCGAAAGGCCCAGTTTGGATCTCGTCACCAGCCACATTGGGCGAAATGCCGATCACCAGCAGACCTTTTTCCGCAAATTCCCCAACACCATTGGCCAGTGTTGCAGGACTCATCCGAACATTACGCCCCTGCCATTGGCTGCAACAGGTAAAACATTCCCGGATTGAGTTGAATTGATGAAATATTAAAATTTTTCTTAACAAAATTGATCAAAATTTTATCAATAAAATTGGGGATGAATTTTTGAGAACATTTTCCATTTCTTAGTGGTGTTTTTTAATCAAGTTAGAAATTCGTTTTTCATGCTTACTAGCCCGCCCGAGTTAACAAAAAATTCAGCCAAAGCTGCAAAAGCCGTTCTATTCATTAATGAGGAATTTGCAATTTTTATTTTGTTTGATTCCGGGTTCAAATTTCAGAATAGGCTAACATAGATGTCAGATTCGGATCCTAACACGGAAATCCTTAAAAAATCTCACGAAAATTTTTATTTTTTAAAGTCTAGCAGCTTGTTTTATCCTTTGAAAAAACTCAAATATCGGTTAATCTCGTTTGAAGCGAACAACTGAAAGCTAGGTTTATATGCATTTAACCTTGTCTTGAATTTGAGGCGAAAAGTTTCTGGCCGTTGCGAAGGTGTCGTCATGTCACCTATGGCTACATCACCATTGTCCCCGTTGGTCGTCGGTACGACGTGAACGCGTGGGATGGAGTTCTCTGCGCGTACATGCACGCAACATGGCTCGCCGAAGTCGCCGGCAACGACTTTTTTGTTCACAACAAGGTCACGGTCCAAATCGTGCCGCGAGATCACCGCCCGATCAGCGGACCATCCGGCGCAGCTGCCATGCTGTGCGCATTGATGTCGCTGGCGACTGGACGATTGTGCCGTGCCGACACCTCCGTCACTGCTGGGCTGGGTGGCGCCACGCACCAACTGGCTGGGGTTGGAGGGCTGCGGCCGAAGACGGAAGCTGTGCGCGATGCACGCCTGGGACGCCTCCTGATGGCGGAGGTAAACGCAGTCGAATGTAATGCGCTGTCGGCTGTTGTGAAGGGTGGGGTGGGGCCGATATTTGTGGCGAACATCTCGGACTGTGGGTGCTTATTTTTTGCTTACCGGGCTACTAGGATTGGCGGGTTTTAAGCAGGGCATGGTTTTTTTGGATTGGTCGACCGGCCAGGGCTGTACTGACCACGGGAAACAATAATGAAAGAACTAAAGGGTGCTAAATAATTTCAAATAAAATTTTAAAAAATATAAGAATGATTTTAGCTTTAATGATTATGGTCTGCACTTTATGTCGTAAATACAACTATTTCACAAATTTTGGGAGGTGGACAGTTTTAATTTTGGGCTAATTTCGGTGATACTAAAATCAATTTTGTCCCTTTACTATCTTACAAAAACTTAGCCATATATGCAAATATTTTTTGGTGCATATTTTTGGGAAGGTGTGTTTATCATCCTTTGGTTAACCACACGTTCGTTGCAACGGGTGTTACTTGTATGTCGTTTCAGGCGAGGCATACGTGCTGATTGCCAAAGAGACGGTCAGTGTGCAGCACGATGACCTGACCGTGCTTGGAAGAACCTACTCCATGGAAGCATGGGATGGATTCTTTGCTGCTTATGTCAATGCCAACACGCTGACGACTGTTGCCGGCAGCTTGTTCATCGACGCCAAAATCACGCTCCAGCTCCACCCGCGAGACAACCGGCTCGGCATTGTTTTTTGGGATGGGTCGACGTCCAGGGCTGCAGTAAACAAGGTCAATAATAATGGAAGATAAAGGGAGCTAAAGAATTTAAACAAAAAATTTGACAACTGTTGAAAAGCAAAAATATTTTAGAATCTCTTTTTTAAACTCAAGTAAATTTTTTAAATCACTGATTATTTATGGAAACAAATCCCGTTTGAGCATCCCTGGTTATTTTTGCAGATATATTCCTTCACCCATTATTTTTAAAACATAAAATAATTTAGGCGAAGCCTAATTCGACATCGCTAAATCGACGCAACGCATGGGACGGTTTCTTCGCAGCGTACGTCCACGAGAACATGCTTGTGACCTTCGCATGATGCGGGTGAATGAATATCGATTTCTTGTTGATCAGTCATATTATTTATTTTGTTGAAATTTTGATTACCAAAAAGTTTGATATTATTATACTTCTCATCGGCGACCAAAACCCTTTTTTTTTTTTAAATATGCGCTCAAAAATCAAAAAATTTGCTCATTTTGGACAAAATCTGTTAACAAAACGTTTTATTTTCGTTTAAATTTAACAAATCTGGCATCTTTGAATGCTCTATGTGTTATGTACATTACATGCCAAAAATGAAAAAGTTATGGCACGCGGCGCCGAAAAAGCAAGAAAAGGCAATTTTTAAGGTTTTCAGGCCATAACTTTTTTGTAAACTGACGAAATTTTTTGAAATTTTGCATGCTAATACCGAATCTTAATAGCTATCGAATAATACCAAAAATATTTAATTTGGTCGATAATGAGAAAAGTTGTTAGAAACGGCGCCGAAAAGGCCGGCGCCGAAGTGGGCGGTCCCCTCCCGAACAGGGGAATTTTGGTCCGAATCCGAATTCTTTGGATCCAAGGATTTTTAGCTCGGGTGAAACGAAAATTTGCTTCGCTACACTTCGCCTACAATTCTGTCCGGCCTCGACATTATTTCAATCGATTCCGATGAATTGATGCCCGATTTGGTCGCTGATGATGGGCCAAATGCATCTGCTGGCCAATCGCTGTCCAAATGGTTGCAAATTCCAACAAAAAATGGCCAACCGAAGCAATTGATTTGCTGTGGTGATACGTCAGAAACCATTGAATTCATCAACAATTTCAAAACGGTGTGGGCACATTTTCAATAAAATATTTGGATTAATTGCCATTTATTTGATTTCGGTTCCCAAATGTTTAGGCATTTCTCCGTGCCACCACCACTTCTTCGGCCATATACAAAATTCGACTTATTTTTGAACCAACTCAAATTGAGGGATTTGAATTGATGAACGAACGGACCAACGAAATGCTAATAATGGAGAAAGAAGACGAAGATGAATATAATGATGTTTCTTTGGTGTTGAAGCGATGCCAAATTGGGCAAATGGTTCAATGGGAGGACAAAACGACGGACAATTTGAACAAAGTCGATATAGGGCATTTCGTGTTCGTATTTCGTATTTACTGTACGGCCTAAATGAACTGTGTTCAGGATTTGATTGCGACTATTTTCACACTATCTTTTTACCCATAAAATATAATTTACACCTAAAGCCCTTTTAATGGTAAATCCCAATCTTTTTTTTATAATTTTTACCTCCGTTCCATCTCCACATATTCACTAAATAAAATTTCATTTTCTTAATTTTAAATACTTCCTAATACAAACAAATTATTTTTTAATATTTAATAATTGAATTTTACTAGCATAATAAACATTTAATTTTTAGCAAAATTCACTTTTCTAATTTGACGATTTTTGGTATTTTTTTTGACTGAGCCGGTTAAAATAGGTTAAACGTTTGAACGATTTGAAGAGATTTCGGTTCATTTTATGTTGTTTTTTCAAAATTCTCGACGCTTCCTCCCCCCGGGCCGAGTGGTCAACATCAGAATGAATAATTAATTAATTAATTGATGCGAAGTGTTTGTGACACGGAAATGTTGTCTTTTCGATATTATTAATGTATATTTAGATACAGTTATATGTACTAATTTTTACTCTTGCTTTCTCACAAATTCGTCCATTTCAATTGTATATTTGATGCGATTGTGCGTTATTAAAAATGGAATATTGGGTTGGTGCATAAGTCATGTTTGGGGATCGGATAACAAAAACCTTGACTTTGAAAAAATATGAGTTCAGATTCGTAATCAGCGCATTTCTTACCCAAAATTCAGCGGAAATGAATTTTTACAATAAATTTTTTTTGAATAAGTCAAATACTTGATAAAAAATCATAGATAAAATCAATTTTTTTTGCAAAATTCGAGCTCGTATTCGTGATCAGCGCATTTTTTCAGCCTAGAAAATGTGCTTCTTAATTTTTTTTTATTTTTCGAAGAAACCACAAAACTTTACCATTGCCGAAATTCGAAAGAAATTTCCTTACCGTCTGTTCTTTTTTCATGGCCAACGAACACTTCGCTATTTTCCAAATGATGTCACAAATGAGCCCAACGTTTAAAAAAAAAATAATATTTAGCCTAAAGAATTTAAAACTCATATTTGTTACTTTTGCAATTTGTATCATCGTATTTTAGGGCCAATTATAAATTCAAGACCACAAAATTGAATGAACATTCCAATAAAAATTTAAAAAAGCGCATTTGCTTTTAAAGGGGTTTAAAATTAACAGGAGGGGAAAAGTGAACAAGAAGTGAACGGAGCTCCCGTCTTTTTCCGTTCTGACAATGAGTAGGAAAAGGATTTTAATGCAAAAAAAAACGACAAAATAGAACCAAATGGGCAAAAAAAGGGGTTCTAATGCAGGGCTCGGATCTGTCCTTATTTATAAGATTTGTCCTTATTTGGAGGGTCCAAATCTTACAAAATAAAAATGTCCTTATTTGTAAGATTTGTCCTTATTTCAGGCTATTGTTCTTATTTTGTTCTTATTTCTTAAATATATTCATAAATTTCGAAATTTATGGCATAAATGTTCTTATTTTACTTATAAATTTAAAAAATTTTCCCCGGCGGCGCCTATCGGCACCGCCGGACGCTAAAATACTTTATTTTCTTTAAAATTAGCTCAAAAATCACCAAAATTGGGGCAATTTTTAGACAAAATCTGTTAACAAATGGCATTAAAAATTACAAAATTTTTCCCGGCGGCGCCTATCGGCGCCACCGGACGCCCCTTTTGAACCCCAAAAATTTTTTTAAAAAATGTTGCAAAAAAAAAAGCTTTTTGAATGTAAAAATGGTCGCCAATTGTCTCAAAATCGCAAAATTGACAATTTTTGATGAAAATCTGTTAACAAATCAGAAAGAAATTAAAAAATTTTTCCAGCGGCGCCTATCGGCACCGCTGGACCCACTCCCCTCCCCCGTTCTCCAAAATTCCTTGGAAAAATGTGCCACAAAAAATTTGTTAAAAATCTGATTCTTTAGATAAAATTTGCTAATTTACTTCCCAAAATCGTTAAATATGATACATGAAGGTGAAAAATACAAAAGTTGAAGCGATTTAAGCAATTTTGCGAAATGTCCTTATTTTTGACCCTAAAATCTTATTTTTTGGCCTTGATGTTTCTTATTTTGAAAAATTTTCGATCCGAGCCCTGTTCTAATGCACTTTACGAGTCCAAAGGTATTTTATGAGTCCCATGGATTTTATGATTCCAATCAAAGTTTATGAGTCCAATCGAATTTTTTTAAAGTCAAATCAGAGTTTATGAGTCCGATCAAATACTGGTGAATCCAAACATTTTAAAATTTTGATTCAACTTAATCAAAAATTCCATTTTCCAAAATGTTTCAAAAAGGACACCGGTGGAACAAAAGCATAAAAATTTTTCCCATTATTTTTACTATTTGTTTAAACCCATCATTCATTTTCTGGTGTAAAAGTCCAAAAACCCAAACAATATCTAAATGTATTTAAATGAAAGAAGCAACAAATAAATGTGAGGAGCAATATCAGATCACTTTCCATTTGTAATTATCAATCAGAATCTCATTTCCTAATAATTCTTTCACTTTTTCTTCCGCTGTCCGCTGGGCCCGGCATTCATTTTTAGACGATTTTTTGCGTTAATTTGGTCCGTTTTTAGTGGAGACAATGGCCTTAATGAAGTGAGATTTAAATGTGACGAGATCAATAAAAGCAAAAACATTCCTCTCACCCAATGCTAAACTCTCCATAAAGCTTAATATCGACTTTGTTCAAATTGTCCGTCGTTTTGTCCTCCCATTGAACCATTTGCCCAATTTGGCATCGCTTCAACACCAAAGAAACATCATTATATTCATCTTCGTCTTCTTTCTCCATTATTAGCATTTCGTTGGTCCGTTCGTTCATCAATTCAAATCCCTCAATTTGAGTTGGTTCAAAAATAAGTCGAATTTTGTATATGGCCGAAGAAGTGGTGGTGGCACGGAGAAATGCCTAAACATTTGGGAACCGAAATCAAATAAATGGCAATTAATCCAAATATTTTATTGAAAATGTGCCCACACCGTTTTGAAATTGTTGATGAATTCAATGGTTTCTGACGTATCACCACAGCAAATCAATTGCTTCGGTTGGCCATTTTTTGTTGGAATTTGCAACCATTTGGACAGCGATTGGCCAGCAGATGCATTTGGCCCATCATCAGCGACCAAATCGGGCATCAATTCATCGGAATCAATTGAAATAATGTCGAGGCCGGACAGAATTGTAGGCGAAGTGTAGCGAAACAAATTTTCAAGATGACTACCCTTGGCAAAATTCAAATGGCGAATGTTTGGCGCAAAAATTGGCCAAATTTCACGGGCAAAAACACTCCAAATTGGCTGGAGATCCTTGGCTTTATAGGAGAAAGGCGGCATGTCCAAATCCAAATTGATGCCTTTGTCAAAAATTTGCTGGTTGGCACGGAGAAAAAGCGATGACGGAATGGTCAATGTAACTGAAAAGGGAATAGTTTAACCGTTAATCAATGCTTCTGAATTGAACTACCGAATCAGAAGTTGCTTAAAGCGCATTTTGTTGGGCAATGGACGGTCTGGCCAAGGAAAATGCACAGATTTGCCATCAAACCGTACAGAGAATTCTGTTTTTGTTCCATTCTTGTCAATTTTGATTGGTCTCCAAATTGGCAATTCGCTTGTGCTATCGAAATGTTTGTCCACCAACGCATTAAAACGTGGCGAAAGAAGCGCCATTTTGAGGCCGAGTTGGGGACGGTCAAAATGAGGGAATGTGTCCATCCAAATGTCGTTGCAAATCCAACTGAAACATGGGGAAATATGTTGAAGCGGTATTAAAAATGAAATTTCATAAATTTTAACCAAATAAATTCTAACATTTTCTTCAAAATTCTATGATTCTTTTTCATGGCCACGCGGAGACTTCGCCGATTTCCAAAAGTCACAAATGAGCCCAACGTCTTCTTCTGATGATTTGTATCAGTTGCAGAAATGGGGCGGTTGTCGGAGGAGGAAAGTTTTTTCTTTTTTTTGACGGGTGCCATTTTAAACAGAATAATTTAGCTTAAAATAAGGAAATTTTTTTTTGAAAAAGTTACCACAAAAATTAAGCGTAAAATAAAACAAAATTCCATTTTTCTGGCAATTCAAATTTACAAAAATCTTTTAGAATTTTCGGGTGGAAATTTTCTTTTTATTTTTTTTTTGCAAACTAAAGGCCATTGGTCAATTTTTAATACATTATAAAAAGAGAGAAGAGAAAAGATTTAAGGATTTTTTTTCTCTGTTTTCAATTTCCTAATTTTCCACCTATTTTTTCATATTTTTTTTTTGACTATAAAAATATTTCGTTTTTTCCTTTTGCCTCTCATTATTAAAAACATTTTATAACGCAATTATTGTGCTATTTGTGACATCATTTGTAATACGGCAAATTGTGCTAATTGCCACAAAATGAAGCGACGGTAATTAGTAGGGATACGATTTTTAGGCAAAAGCCTATTTTTTTCCTGAGCTCCCCGTGGCCTGAATTATACTCATGGGTTTCCTATCGACAAAGTATGATTAATTTACATATTTTTATCATTTTAAAATGAAAATCCATACAAATTGAGCCTACTAATCCAAAAACCAACCTTTTTTCTTGAAAATCTGTTAACAAATTATACTCTCAAATTTTCAAAATTTTCCCGGCGGCGCCTATCGGCAACACCGGCGGACCGCCCCGCCCCGAAAAGTTTTTAGAAAAAGCGCATCGCAAAAAAGTGGTTTAAATAGCAATAAAAAAAATTTGGCAAAATAGAGCGTTTATTTGTAAACATTACATTTGCATGCTTTTTTAAAAGTATAAGCTTTTATTTTCATGAAAAAATTTTAAAAAAATGGATTTTTTTGGATTTTTTAATACCCGGTTTTACGGGGTACCCGACCCGGTTTCAAAACTAACATTAATTGTTATACTTTTTAGGATTTTGCTCAGCAATGTTTGCGTTACATTTGTCAAAATGCGGAAACATTGTTTAAATCGCAGGAATTTTTGCAAATTGATCAGGATTTTCTTTGTGAAATCTTCGAACGTGATCAGTTGATTATCAGCAATGAATTTCAACTTTGGCAAACTGTAATTTAATTTGTAAATTTTGCGGTATTTTAATTGATTCGTTTATTTCTTTAGGCACTCCGTTGGGCCGACGAAAAGTGCCGTCAAAATGCCATCGAATGTTCCGCTGAGAATCGACGTGCTGCGCTTGGCCCGGCACTGTTCCAAATTCGTTTTCCTCTCATATTAACGAAGGATTTTACCAAAAGCATCGGTAGAAACATGTAAAAGTGAAAAAAATTAATTTAATTTTTTTGTTTTGCAGTTTCTTCTGGCGTTTTGACAAACGAAGAATTTGTCTCCATTTATCAATTCCATTGTCACCCAATCTCCGTGATATGCCCGGGCTTAAACCGTTGAAATTTCCATGGCACGGACGAATTTCTGATTGGAACACAGCCAAGGGAAACTGGGCGACACTCGCATTGGAAATTGAGAAATTTTCGGAATTTGCGGGAGAGAAAGTGGAGAGCTGGCGAAACAGCGAAGCCATGCAAATGAACGGATTTGAATGGAAAATATCGGCAGAAATAAAAACTGAGGAAGAAAGCAACGACAAATGTTTGGGCTTTTTCCTTCTGTGCGTCCCTCCAACGAATGGTGATAAATAGGAGAATTTTTAATTGCATTAATTAATTTTGATTGCCAAAGATGGAAATTGGAGCTGCGAATGTTCGGCAACCCTTCGAATTGTTTCACAAAAGAGCGGAACGGAGGATTTTACGAGAAAATATGACAGAGTTTTCAATAACAAATCGAACGGCCGGGGATTCTCAAATTTCGGTTTTATGGTGAGCGGCAGTCAAAAAACCTTTTCTTAGCTAATTTTTGGTAAAATTGAGGAATTTATTATGGATCCGGACGAGGGATTGTATGACAGCGATGAGGACAAAGTGACGTTGACCATTGATTTTACGGTTGAAGAAGAAAAAACGACAAAAAAGCGCAAATTGGCCGGTGAATAAGCCCATGCAATCACTTTTTTGCTGATTTGATCATTAAATTTTAACCATAAAATTGGCTGCAATGATTTTTTCATAAGTATTCATTAAGAAAGTTTTCTCAAGAATATTAATATAACTATTACATTAGCCATTTTCGCGGCTTAAATTTAATTCAGTTAAGTAATAGGTACTTTTCCTTAATGCTTCCACCCATAAAAATGGCATGGTCACGATAAGTGATGGAAACCATAGGCAAACACTGGGTAAATTCGACACTGAACTATTTCAAAAACTTTCACTGTTTTCCTGCATTTTCGACACTGGACCATTTCGACATTAAGTAAATTTGACACTATAGAGAATTTTTTAGAAAGTAATATAAAAAATTTGAAAATGTTAGTACATATTTATGATTAGGGCCGCAACTTTTAGTGACTAAAAATCTCGAAATAGTTAACTAAAATAGTGAGTAAAAATGGCAAAATAGTGACAAAATAGTGAAAAAAGTCCAAAATAGTGACGAATAGTGACATAATTTTCAGCCAAAAATTGAGCAAAAATATTTTTTATTCACTATTTGCAGTTGCAAATGAGTAGGACTGGGATTTTTAAGAGCAAAAAACCCAAAATAGTTACCTAAAAAAAGTTTTTAAAATAAAAATTTTGCCAAGAAAGTAAATTTTTGAAAAAAATTTTTTTTCATTTCATAGGAGTATCTTTTGAAAAATTTTAGCTCGATTCTTAGGGGTGTATTTTTTTGAAATTTTTTTAGGTCGATTCTTAGGGGTGTATTTTTTGGTTTTATTGCACTTTTGTTAAGGAATTTTCCAAAAAATGTCGAAATAGTGAAAAAATAGTGACAAACGCCAAAATAGTGATTTTTAACTATTTTAGTGACAAAACCCCAAAATATAGTGATTTCTAGTGACCGATAATGACATCAGAATCGAAAATTTTTAATGCAGAAATACGTTTTTTGAGCTCCTTTCTTCAAATCAATTGAGCAAAAAAAAAGTTTTTTCACTAAAAGTTGCGGCCCTATTTATGATAAATTTTTCCATTACATTTTCTAATTCGTAATTTTTAAAAGGCTTGGTGGTATAACTATTGGTCAAATCAATGTTAGACAAATCAAATCCAGTGTTTGACAAAACGATTAATAATGCCAAATAGCGATATTTTGGAGCGCTAAGTCAAAATATATTTGTCAGTGATCAGTAGAGTTGGTCGGGACCGGGACTGGTACTGAAAAAACGGGTAGAACTGAGTACCCAGTCCCGGTTTTGACAAATTTTGACCGGGACCGGGAAATTCCCGGGTTTTTCCCGGTTTTCCCAGCCAAAAAGACCTCGGTTTTTCAACCCGAAAATTCCCGGTCCCGGTTTTTGTCAAAATTCCCGGTCCCGACCAACCCTAGTGATCAGTGATCACTGGTCACTGCCTTTTTTTGAAATTGGTTGTTTTGATCATCAATAACTCGCAGCATCTCCAAATAATCAAAACAAAATTGTTCGGCATCTAATTTTTTTGAAAAGAAGCGAGTGCTAAAGAATTTGACAATCAAAAAATTGTTTGATTTTTTAGCCACATTATGTCCTCATCAGTCATTTACGTGAAAAAGCACCATTGTTTTTTATACAAGCCGTGCGCAACAATTTTAACAATGTTCTTTAGCGGAATGGGAAAAAGTGCTACATTTGTTCTGAAAGATAATGCTTAAACCTTTTTGATTGCTTTCTGAATTATACCTAGAACTAAGAAATTTATATTTGGACTTTAGCTCTCCCTGGGGCAATACGACGGATGTTTAGAATGGCCCAGTGTCGAAAATGCAGGAAAACAGTGAAAGTTTTTGAAATAGTTCAGTGTCGAAATTACTTATTGTCGAAAATGCTCAGTGTCGAATTAACCAGTGTTGAAATTACCAGCCACGGCAAAATCATATTTATCTCAATTTCGCTATTTGGATTCTGCCCAATTCATTTATCGCTATTAGAGACCTGACGGGGTCCCGCTGGTCATTTTCGGGATCCGTCTCGATTCCATTTTCTTATTAAGATCTTACAATTTTCAAATACAAAGATGTAAACTAAAAAAATAATAATGATTTACAGGGAATGGATTTTTAGGTGCTAAAAATCGCGAAACAGGTACTTAAATAATTGCTAAAAAAGTTGCCAAAAATTGGAAAAACATTTAAATAAATGAGTAAATTTTCCAAAATTGATTCATTCTTTATCCATTTCGGTTGAATAATTGTAAACCAAATATATCATTTCATTATCCGCCAAATCATGGCCAGGATTTTTGCTTTTTGAAAAGTCGATTCCTAGGGGTGCATTTTTGTTTTTATCGCTTTTTTCATAAATGACCCGCTTCTTCCGATCACCCATCATCAATTTGTGGTAAAATTTTCCAAAAAATTCTGGGAACAGGGTGTCCAGCAGAGACGGCGAATTTTTAAAAATTTGAGTGCAATTTGTGCACAGATTTTATACAAAAATGGCCAAATTTTGCGAATTTGCCAATTTTTATAAAATAATAAACTTTTGTAGTCCGGCGGTGCCGGGAGGCGCCGCCGGGGGGAATGGTTTTTTGTTTTTGATCTATAACATATAGTTGCCCAATTATTAAGAAAAATAAGGGTTATAGTGGGCAATATTGAAAATTTTTTTGGGATTTGTTAACTGCTTTTGCCCAAATAACCTAATTTCGACCAAGTTTTAAAGAAATTTAATGAGTTTTTATTTAAATGGAGTCATCCTTGAAACTTGACTTTTTATTTGTTTTCGCACAATATTAGTAGTTGACTTTGTTCAAAAAGTTTCAGGAATAGAGAGGGGGCCGGCGGTGCCGATAGGCGCCGCCGGGGAAATTTTTTGAAAATTTTGCTGTTTCTTAGCAAACTTTGCCCAAAAAATGACCAAATTTCTCTATGAAAATAAAATTTATTTCATAAATTTTCAGTTTTATCCAGTGTAAATTTTTCACGGAATAACCGTGAATTGGTACCGTGAATCGTGACCGTGAGTGAAAAAACCCGTGAAATTCACGGTAACCGTGACCGTGATTCACGGCGCATCTCTACAAAATTCCACTTCAAAATTTGACAAAATTGTCCATTTTTAAATAAATAAAATTTTTTTCCTGAATTTTTTGCTCAGCAGTTTCTCGACGGAGTTTCGGCGGCGGAGTTTTGGAGTTCCCTGTCACAAATTAGCTCAAAATATGTTACCCCTGAAAATGATTCGTTAACACTCAAAACTAAATGCTTTATTGTATAAAAATTAAAATCAACAGAAAATGGGTGATTTGATCTGATTATTCATCGGCCAATTTGCGCTTTGTCCCTTTTTTTCTTCCACAGCAAAATCAATGGCCAATGTGACTTTGTCCTCATTTTCGTCATACAATCCTTTGCTCGGATCCATCAGATCCTTAATTAATTATACCATTTAATTGCGAAAGAATTTTTTAACTTTTCCTCACCGCAAAAGTGATCAAATTGTTAAATCCAAAAAATCCTTGAGCGTTAAAAATACACTCATCACATTTTTGCGTCCAATGCATCGTTCCGCTCTTTTTTGAAAAAATGCGAACTTTTGCTGAACATTCGCAGCTCCAATTCGAGTCTAAAAATGGCACAAAAATGTAAATATTAAATTTTCTTTTTATTTTTGCACCTTTGGGAAAACACTTAAGGCCAATGCCCAAATACTTTTTTGTTTTGTCTTCTTCCTTCGACATTATTCGTGCCGATACTTTCCATGACAATCCCATTAAGTGCACGGTTTCGCTGCTCCGTTCACTCCCACAAATTTCTCGCGAAAATTCCGACAATTTGTCAATTTGCATCTCAATTGTCCCGTTAGATTTGTTCGATTTCGATTTGATTGTCTCGGTTTTTCGCTCCTCCACAATGGCATCAATGGCCAAAGTGACTTTGTCCTCATTTTGGTCATATAATCCTCTGCTCGGGTCCATCAATTCCTTAATTTTTAGACATTTTAAGATAAATGGCTTAATTTGGCTGCTCACAGAAAAAGCAATGAAATTGTTAAAGCCTTGAACGCCATTTTTTGTCTTGGTAATGCGTTCATTGAATTTGCCAATCAAATCCTCCGTTCCGTGCTTTTGTGACAAAATTCGAAATGTTGCCGAACATTTGCTTTGCCAATTTCCATCTTAATCCAAATAAATATTTGTTAAAAAGCATATTTCTGGCCATATTCCACCTTCTTTTGGAGCGGTGCAACAAAGGTAAAAGCCCAGCCATTTTTGATTGCTTTTCGGCTTTATTCCTGCCAATATTTTCCATCCAAATCCATTTATTCGTATTTCATAATCACTAAAGCATTTACTCCCCACTTCCTTTTGTGTAAATTCAGAAAATCTCCCAATTTCCATCGCCAATGTCCCTCTGTTTCCATTGGCTGTGTTCCAATCGGAAATGCGTCCGTTCCATGGAAATTTCAGTGGGTTGAGCCCGGGAACACCACAAAAATTCGGATGGCAATGGAACTGATAAACACCGACAAATTCTTCCATTGTCAGAATGCCAGAAGAAACTGCAAAAAAGGGCAAAGGTCGAAAAACAATTAAATTTCTACCGATTTGCTTCACAAATGCATCTGATGGGATGAGAGGGAAACGAATTTTGAGCAGTGCCGGCCCAAGCGCAGCACGACGATTTTCAGAGGAACATTCAATGGCTTTTTGACGGCACTTTTCAGTCGGCCCAACGGAGTGCCTTAATAATATTTTGATTATGAGTATTTTATATAAATATTCTTTCAATTCAAATTACAGCTTTCCAAATGCCAAATTCATTGCTGATCACCAACTGATCACGGCCAAATATTTCACACAACAAATTCTGATCAATTTGCAAGAATTCCTCAGAATCAAACAATTGGCCCGCATTTTGACAAATAAAACGCAAACATTTTTTGGCAAAATCCTAAAAAAAGTAAAATTATTTTAGTTTTTAGCATAGAAAAATTGGCTCTATTCCCCTTTAAGCGTCCAATCAGTGACCATCATCAGTTTTTTATACCTTAATATTTTTCTTACTTGGTCAATCCATACATTCTTGGTATCAATCGAAAGTTAGTAAAATTCTCGGACAAAGGCAAGATGCAAAAAATTATTCTTGAATATACATGAAAAATGATGAATGTTGAGTTTTTTTTCATTGCTATTTTTTAATGCATGCACAAAGGTGTCTCGACCGTGGTGCGACATTTGAGGACTTGACATTTGAGGACATAGACATTTTCAAAAAAAATAAATGAAAATTTTATTTATATCATTATAAAAAAGAGAAAAAGCCTTTCCCGAGGGCCAGGGAAGCAAATTATAAATTGTACCAAATGCTGGTAAGATCAGAAAATAATTATTTTTCCCACCTCCAAATTGAAAAGACGAGCATAGGCATGGGCCAAGAAAACATTGGACAGATTTTGAATTGGAATTTGCACACAATGACTGACCAACCGATCGATGCCGTACTTATCAGCTAAAAATCAAAAAAATTTATGAGATTATTAAAAAAATGAAAAGCGGAAGGGATCTGTAATTTGATTTTCATAAGTGAAAAACACGGGTCGCAAAAGATTAAATTAAATTAAAAATTGACTTAATTTCCATATAAATTAAAATATTTCCGACCCGCGTAAAGCACTGCCATGGCATTTTGTCCGTCCAATTCGCTCAAATCGTCCGCGTAAATGAAGCTGAGCATCACTTTGAATGCTTCTGCATTCAACATCAGGCACCTTCCACGGGATTGTCGGCAGATGCAAAAGCAAAAAAAAAATAAAAATAAATACTTTTTTATTTTCGAACTTCAAATGTAATTTTGTTGTTAGCACTTTTTCACTTTTACCATTTTCCGCTTTTCCATTTTGCGAGTCAAAACGAAACATCGCCTCAAAAACGTCGGAAGCGGACACCAAAATGCCTTTATGGGCCGACAAAAGCTTAAAAGGTCAAAAAAAAGGGTTAAAAATGTCAAAAATTGAAATATAAACTCGCCTCCTTTCCGTCTCCGTCGCCCACCAAAAAGTAAGCATCCGCAAGTTTAGCCGTGTCCAACAAATGCTTCATCCGATCCGCCAAAATGCCCGATTTTGATGACGCCATGTAAAAATTGTAAAAGAAAAATGAATTTTTTACTGAAAAAACAAGAAAATTTTAAATGAGGCAAATTGCCATTTTTGATTAAAGAAAAAGATTCTGCCAGAATAATGCGCTTACGGCACCGCTGGGCGCTATCCCTTTGAATTTGCATAGAAATAATTCATTATATCATAAATGTTCAATGGCATCAATGGCCGGTGAAATATAATTGAAGGTTTGTGTATCTTTGTGTGTGTTTGCAGCAAATGCGTCTTTTGAACAATTTTTTTTGCGGCGCATTTTTCAAAAAACTTTCGGTGAACGGGCGGGGGGTGGCCGAACGTTTCGTCACTGAACCTTTCGTCACTAAACTTTTCGTCACTAAACCTTTCGTCACTGAAATAAAATAAAGAATTTTAAGAGGAAAAAAATTAAATTTAAAGTAATGTACATATGTAATATTATTGGCTCTATTACAGTTTACGCGTCCAATCAGTGACAATACTCACTTTTTAAGTCATAACTTTTTACTTACTTCTTAAATCCAAACATTATATCATTAGAAAGCTTGAATACTACAGAAGATTTTATTGGAATATAGGCAACAGACTAAAAATATTATTCTTTATTATACGCGAAAAAAGATGAATTTCGGGTTTTCTCAGTTTGGGTTGACCAAGTAAAAAGAAAGTTATGATCTAAAAAAATGAGGATGGTCACTGATTAGACGCGTAAACTGGAATAGAGCCATAAACTTTAACCCTCCTCCCGGTTTTTTGACATTTGACTAATTAAAAGTGATTTTTAGATTATGAAATTTCGATTTTTTCGAGTCCAGGTATGACAGGTCGAAATGCATGTTATAGTCGTGATCAGCGACCTAGAAAACCTCATAAGACATGCTTTACAATTTTTTAAAAATTTTGTCAAAAAAAGGTGTGCTTCTACCTAAACTATTACTGAAATTTCATACCATTTGGCACGAATTTAATGCTTTTTGATTAAAAAATTAAATAAAATGTTTGGCATATTGTTTAATTTTTAAATTATTTCAGTGACGAAAGGTTTAGTGACGAAAAGTTCAGTGACGAAAGGTTCAGTGACGAAACATCAGGGAGCCGGCGGGGGGAGGGGGTCCGGCCGAAACGGGCCAGTTGCGTCTGGCCAGTTGCGTCTGAGCCAAGTTTAGAGCATCATAACTTTTTTCTTTGTTGACCAAATCCAACAAAGCTGATATCATTCGAAAGCTCTTAACAAGCTCTATCGGCTTCCTAAAAATCACAAAGATATACTGACATATAAAAAAGTTATAAATTAAAATATGCAAAAATTCTGACTTTTTGGCAGTGTTCATGTTGCAACTTTTTTATAAGTTGTTCAATCGCTTAGAAATAGCTTATCAAAAGCTTCTAAACATGTAGAGCTTTCGAATGATACCAAATTTATAAAATTTGACCAGCCTGAAAAAAAGTTATGATGTATTAAGCTTGGCTCAGACGCAACTGGCCAGACGCAACTGACCCCTACCGGGTCCGGCGGTGCCGATAGGCGCCGCCGGAAAATTTTTTGTATTTCTTTCTGATTTGTTAACAGATTTTCACCAATAAAATGACAATTTTTGCAATTAAAAGTCAAGCAAGTGACAATTTTTTTAAACCTTTAAAAACCCATTTTTACGGCGCGCTTCTTACAAAAATTTTGAGAGACAGGGGGGGGGGGGTAAGGTAATGCCGATAGGCGCCGCCGGGAAAGATTTATGATTTTAATGCGATTCGCTAACAGATTTTGTCCAAAAAATTGTTTAAATTTTGCAAAAAAAATCTTATTTTTTGATAAAAAAGTGACATTATGCCATAAATTTCAAAAATTTTGAGTTTATTTAAGAAATCAGAACAATTTTTGTTCGCTACCCCAAAATCAGAACATTTCTGACAAATCAGAACATTTTTATTTTATCAGATTTGGACCCTCCAAATCAGAACATTTCTGATAAATCAGAACAGATCCGAGCCCTGTCATAATGCCAAATGCGATATTTTGGGGCGCTAATTCAAAAATGTACTGATCAGTGTTCACAACTTTTTTGCATTGGTTGTTCTGATCACCCATAACTCGCAGCATCTCCAATATATCAAGAAATAAAAAAATTTTATTTGGACTGTAGCTCATTCTGGGCAATACGACATATTAGGGTTGTGCCCCCGACCATCTGGGTTGGATTCGAGGTCAGCATGTTCGGGGTCGGGGTCGACCAATTCGTTCGGGGTCGGGATTCGGGGGCACAACCCTATGACGGATGTTTAGGATATTCTTTACCAATTAGTAT
>SIJG01000091.1:133993-383797 GCA_023374025.1 Heterodera schachtii | reverse complement strand
AGTTTCTTGAACGAAGGCTTAAACCAAATGGTGGAAGAAGCAAAACTAATGGGCAACATCAATTCGGGGGAACACCCTCATTATGATCAGCTAACAGAATCTGAGAAAAAAATAGGTACGGTACAATTCAACCAGCACAACAGAAATTCAGCCGAGGACAACTCAGCTGACAGACAACTCAGCTGATGGGACAATTCGGCTAATGGACAACTCAGCTTAAAGGCAACTCGTACAATGGCTTAGGCTAGGCCTAGGCTCAGGCTTAGGCCTAAACTTTTGGGCGAGGCCTAGGCTTGGGCTTGCTTGGGCCTAGATTTAGGTTTAAGCTTAGGCTTTATTTTGTAAGTTTTATTGTACGGCTGAGTTGTCCATCAGCCGAATTTTGTCCTCAGCTGACTAGTCCAAAAGCCAAAAAACGCTCAAAATTTTCAATAAAAGTTTTTTCAAAGAAGGGAAACAATACGGGGAGGGGAACTGCTGATCCCGGCGGGGCAACTTAATACCGGGGGGAAGGCGTACTTGAATTAATGAATTAAAAATATATTTAAATAATTAAAAGTTTTAGCGCTGCACGCACTGCTCTCTGAACGCACCCGTCGGCTGTTTGCTGCGGGCCCCGGGCGTGTCTTTCTGCGCGCAATTTCCGTACTGAGCAAGCAGATGACCGCGAATGAGATACGCCAATTCACCGCATATTTTACATGGTTTCCGTTCTGCAGCGTGCATGAGAACCCAGACACAATTGAGGCGAACGGAAATGGCGAGACGGCGGCGTATGGCACGCAATTTGACGTGGAAAAAGCGGAAATGGATGACGCGGCGGATTTCGAGCAGTTCATGCAAGAAATCAAAACAGAATTGTTGAAGGACAGCGGGCCGAGGCACAGTTTTGATGGCAGCGTCAGCGGCCGGCGCCGCAGTGTTGATGGCGCCAGTGCCCGGCGCCGCAGCATTGGTGGCGCATGCAGCGGGCGCCTTAGTGTTGATGGCGCCGCCAGTGCGATGCGCAGCAGCGTAATAATTATAGAATTAAGCCTCAACTTATCATAATTAAGCCATAATTGATATGTAAATTTTAATATAAATTGAAAAAAGTCAGGGCCCTGTGATTGAGTTTATTGTTCATTTTTTAAATGAAATTAAAAGAAAAATTCCGGGATTTAAATATTTAACTTTTTATTCAAAAAACGAGCATCGGTTGGTGTGTGTTTTGGGGTTATAATTTATTTTTTCATTGTCGAATTTTAAATTTAAATTTTAAAAACTTAATTTTATAAATTTTAATGTTCAAGAAAATGTTTTTTTAATTTTCAAATTTCCCTAAATAATTAAAATGTCAAAAGCGCACGTTCGCGCACAGGTGTTTGAATGCCCATGCCGATTGGATGGGTGCAAGAAACCCTTTGAAGTTGCCGGCCCATCCAAAACCAATTGGGGGGGGGGGGGGGGGGGGGGGGGGACTATAACCGTGCCCCCTTTTTTGACACTTTGTACTGTACTATTTCCCTACCGTAATTTCTTGCTCGCTTAGTCTGGCAACCGTTTGATGAGGAGCAAATCCGTGTCTCTGCAGGCACCAGCCCGCTCGCTTACAACGTCAAAATTGAGTGAGGTAGATGTGGTTTCGAAGATTTTGATTTTTGTATTTTGAAATTAAAAAAATATATTTAATTTTTTTCAATGCCTAATTTGGACAAAAAAATATTCCAATTTTTTAAAGAAAAAATAAAAAATAATTATTTTAATTTTTAGAAATCCCATATTTGGACAAAAAAATATTACAATTTTTTAAAGAAAAATTTTGATTAGGAAACCATACAACAACTTGTTGAGCGTTATTCACCGCCGAAATGACTCCTGAAAAGGCTGATTGATTGGCTTTGATTACAAAAGAACATCCTCTCTATCCAATCCTAGACGCATGAGATTTGAGATTTTTTTTTCGAGAAAGATTTTTACGAAAGTTTATGATTTTGTGCATTTCTTCGATTTCCTATAAATCTTTGGCATATTATTTTTTGTGTGCATAAAACTTAGTCAAATTTTTCTTAATCATAATCAAGCCAACATGGGCCATAAAATCCGCCATTTTAGTGAGTTTTTCGACAAAACATGGCATAACTTTGCTTAAAGGCAATCAATTTTTACATTCGTTTTGGTACCATTCGATAGCCAAGCTTTTTTGGGAGTTTTATTTACAGTTTTTAAATTTCGAGTTATTAGCACCTACCTAAAAAAACTTAAATTTTGAAAAAACCTATTTTCGCGTTTTGCGCAAAATTATTTACATAAATGCAATAAAATGAAAAATACAACCCTAAGGATCAACTGTTTGAGAATTTTTCAAAAAATACACCACTAAGAATCGGCCAAAAAATTTCAGAAAAATATACCCTTAAGAATCGACCCAAAAAATATCTGAAAATTTTTTTTGCATTAGCTTTATTTTTCGGAATTTTCTTCGCTAAAATTCAAATTTTGCCTGAAAAAGTCATAAAAATACCAAAAAGTATTAAAAAGTAAAAAAGTCAAAAAATGCATGTTAGAAGCTTCAAACAAAGTGTAGAACACTTTTTAAGTCATTTTAAGGCTATTTTGAGTCAGCAAAAAAAGTCATTTACTTAAATTCCCAGCCCTAATTATTATCATATTTCTCTGAATAGTAGGAAAACATTTTTTTATATTTACGAACAAAAGTTTGGGACTTTTATTTACATATTTTTTTTACATATTTCGGGGGTTTTATACATATTTACCTATTTTCGATTTTTTAGATATTTAAAGCAAATTTTTGATTTTTTAAGCATTTTTCCTATATTTTTTGCATTTTTTGAAGATTTTTAAGGGATTTTTTTATTAAATACCCAAAAATCCAAAATTTCGCAACTTTTCGTACATATTTTCATTTTTTTTTTTTGCATATTCTATGATTTTTGAGAATTTATAGAAATTTCAAGTGAAATACTAATTTTATTTTTTGAAAATGAACCCCTAAAAAATCGGTAAAAAGAGATATCAAAAATTTTTAAAATACTAAAAGGTGATTCTAGGCTATTTAGGTCATTTTTGTGGCATTTTGTGCCTATTTCATCCTTTTACGAAAGAATTTTTTCCAAAAAATAAACATTTATAAATTTTATTTACATATTTTCTTACATATTTCTGGACTTTTGTACATTTTATACATATTTCGGGCTTTTTTTATATTTGAGACAAATTTTAACTTTTTTTGGAAATTTTTTTAAAGCCGTCATCATAAGAAACACAGGCTAAAACCAATTTTATGAGGCTAAAACAATTTTACATATTATTTAAAAAAAGAATAAGAATAGTCCCTGTATAATTGTATTTGTATAAATATGTTTTTTAATTTTTCGATTCTTTTTTTTCATTTAAAAATATTTTTTCCTACCAACATAAATAAATTGTTTGAATTTAAGAAAATGTCATGTAAAACTAAGTTTTGGCCTAAAGCAGCGGAATGGAGAAAAAAATTTGATAATATTTATTTGCTTAAAATTTATTATTTTGGGTTAATAAAATTTTTTAATTCAAAAAAAAATCATTTTATTTTAAAATAAATTTATTATTATTTTATATAGATTTAAATTTTAAAAAAAAACATAAAAATTAGGACATTTGTGGGGAATCGCATAAAAAAAACTTTGCAGACGAGCAGGAATTATGACATTTACTTTTGCTCCATTTTTAAAATTAAAAATTTGGCATTTATTGCCAAATTTTAGTATTTAGTAAATCTCTTTAGTCGTCATCATAAGACAAACAAAGGCAAACAATCAATTTCTAATCCATTCGTTGCTGCTGTATGCTATAAGGAATAATGTTAAATGCAACATTAATTTTATTTATTCATACAATTATTAATAAATAAAGATAAAAGTAATAATGCCTGTTTAATTGTATATATTTGTATAAAAAAAATTTCAATTCCTTTATTATTATGAAAAAAATATTTTTAACTACGATAAACTATAAGAAATTTAAGAAAATGCATATAAAACTAAAATTTCTAACTTTATCAATGCCACTGGTACTTTTGGCCATAAATGTTGTCATCATTTCGTCATGGCAATTTGAGAGTGGAACTATGAAAAGGGGTAAAAAATTATTATTTTTTAAAACACCTAATTAACCTAATTACCCAACAAATTTCACTCAAGATGGTGGTGGCATTTCTTCTCGGCATGACATCGCTTTTTCCAATTCATCGTCATTTTCACTTGACACACCGACAAACCATGTTGGCATATTACACTTTTTTAATTTTAAGCCGTTTTTAGTGCCAAAAAAAAAGGATTTTTTTTTTTTTTGGAAAATCTTACACATATGATTATTGCCTTTTATGGTTATTTGGAAATTTTTTTTTTTAAATTTCGGCTTAAAAAACGGGACTAAATTTTTTTGGCTACTTATACTTTTGGGCTTTTACTCCACATTCTTGGCATCATTCGGCTGCCTTAAGTGTCTTCTATTAGCTTGTAAAATTTCAAAAACGTTAATTAAGTTTCAAAAAATTATGGCCAGAAGAATTCAAAAAACCGGGTTGTTCGAACATTTTTGGCCTTAATTTTTTTTGAAACAGTGAAATTTTTTGAACTTTTGCAGGGCTAATAGAAAAGGAACGCCGACATTTGCGCCGCGGACATTTGCGCCGCAGACACTTGCGCCGCCCAGCCAAATCGACATTTGCGCCGCAAAAAAAATATTTTTTTTTAATTTGCAACAATTTATTAACGCTAATATTTGATAAAACCATAATAAAAGTTAGCAAATGGCTAATCACAAAGATAAACGTTCACCCAAGTCGATGGAATCAGCATGATTCTGTGATATTTGATCAACAAAGGAGAAATAACGGAATAGAGGGGTCAAAAAATTTCGTGAATAATAAAAAATTATTTGTAAAAACTTCAGATGGCACAATACCTTCAGAAAAAGATTCTTTTCCCCCCATCCAGTTTTTTCCAAGTAATAAGTCAAAAAATTAAATAAAAAATAACTTTTATCTTTGTGATAGCCATTTGCTAACTTTTATTATGGTTTTATCAAATATTAGCGTTAATAAATTGTTGCAAATAAAAAAAAAATATTTTTTTTGCGGCGCAAATGTCGATTTGGCTGGGCGGCGCAAGTGTCTGCGGCGCAAAAGTCGCGGCGCAAGTGTCTGCGGCGCAAATGTCGATTTGGCTGGGCGGCGCAAGTGTCGCGGCGCAAGTGTCTGCGGCGCAAATGTCCGCGGCGCAAATGTCGCGCTACCATAGAAAACATTTAAAGCTATCGAATGATGCCAAGAATGTTGAATTTGATCGTTTCTAAGAAAAATTATTAAGTGTCAAAATGCGCCGCACTAAAATGATCCCACCGTCCTTCATTGAATTTCTTTTTGTAAAAAAAGTATCTCTTCTTCGTGGAAATTGTTTTCACAATGCTTTTCCTTTCATGAATTTGGCACAATGCCAAAAATTAGATGGCCCTCCCCCACCCCTTAAAACATTGTTGGCACAATGGCCCCCAAATTTCTGGCACAGCGCCAAACACATTGATTTTGGCCACCACTTTTTTAAAACATAAAGCATGACACTGCTGCTGGTCGTCGTCGTTGGCGCCGCGGTGGTGGTGATGGAGAGCCTAGCCTTGCCCGCAGCAAATCGGTGCGCCAACTTAGCAGAGCGCCGTCACATCGCCGTTTGCAAGAAACATTGGTGGAAACGAAATCTGTGGAAAACTTTGGCACCAAAATAAGAAAAAGGTCCTGTGCAATTGCATTTTTGTCGCCCGCCCGATGGGACTCGAACCCACGGCCTTTCCATACCGCGTGGGAATGCTCTGACCGACTGAGCTACGGGCGCACTCCGTTTCACAAATTCTCTCTTGTCCTTTAAGCTACTTTATCCCGGGAACAGTTCTTTCCGGCCACGAAATCATCCCCCCGAAAATTAAAAATTTCAAACAGAAATTTTCAAAAAATACAACTTACAAACTTTTTTATAAGAAATTTCAAGAAAACATTTTTGTCTAGTGATTTTTGCAAAAATTTTTCCAAAAAATCACTGAAAATTTTATTCTTTTTTTTTCTTTAAATTTTCGTGTAAAAAATTTAAAGTTTTTGTGTGGGGGGGAATGTAAATGAATTACGCCCCTGCTGAAAGCAGCCAATTGTTACATAAATATGTACAATTCTCAAAATAAAAAAAATTTTTTTTTTTGAAAATTTATTTTACTGGCAATTTTCCTTTTTAGTATAAAAAAGACGTTTTCACAAAACGAAAGGCAAACATATGCACAAGCCATAGCGGAGGTTGGAAAAACCACGAAATTTTATTGTATTAAAAATAGTGAATTTAATTAAAAGGTGGACAAAAAAATAAAATATTGTTAAACTAATTAATTAGTTAAAATCAATAACTAGGGCTTCCTTTTTTATGTAAATACATTTTTTCCTGGGTTCTCCATAGCCTAGGTTTTTCTACCTATTAAATATGTACAATATTTTTATACATATTTTGGACTGTTTCGCATTTTTTGTTAGCCCCAAAAATACAAAATTTGGCAATTTTTCGTACAAATTTCCATTTATTAAAATATTTTGAGGATTTTTGGAGATTTATAAAAATTCTTGCGAAAAATAAAAATTTTTCTAAAAGGCACCCCTAAATTTTTAAACGGATTTTTAAAATATTAAAATGTGATTCGAAGCCTATTTAGGTCATTTTATGGCGTTTTGTTCCTATTTCATCCTTTACAAAAAAAATAACTATAATTTTTTTTATATATTTTAGTTAGAGATCGACATTTTGAAAAAAGCCTGTACCTGTACCTGTACCTGTATTTCCCGAATGGCCTGTACCTGTTTTTTCTGTACAAAAGTACAGGAAAATACAGGTACAGGAAAAATACAGGCTCCTCGAGGCCTGGATCCAGGCCTGTATCTGTATTTTTTAAAATTAAAAAAAAAAAAAGCTTTTTTATTAAAAAATTAACATAAAAATACCAAAAAGTATTTATTATCTATTAAACAATAAATATTGCTATCATTTTTTTAAAATATTTTGAGAATTTTTGAGAATGTACCCATAAAAAATACCAAAAATTAATTTTAAAACTACTAAAAGATGATTATAAGCCTAATGTGCATAATTTTGACATCCATAATAATGACGCCTTTTGATTTTTTAAAGGGCGCTTTTTTCAAAAAAAAAAATTTTTTTTAATTTTTAATGCAATTTGTTAACAGATTTTGTCCAAAAAAGACAAAATTTTGCATTTTGAACCAATTTTTTTTATAAGAATTTTAGGGGCTACCGGAAAATTTGTAGATTTTACAAATCGGAATTTTGATTAAAAAGTTTTTGCTCATAAAAAATTAATTCTCTTTGAACCATGACACTTCGCCAATATTATTAAATTTTTCAAATTTGACACTGTTTCACTGATAAAAATGGTATTTTTTTGAATTTTTCCATCCTTTTTTAAGACATTTCGCCAAAAATAATGATTAAAAATTAATACAGGAAATATAGGATTTTAAGGCCTGTATCTGTACCTGTACCTGTATTCCAAAAATGGGCCTGTACCTGTATTTTCTGTACAAAAGTACAGGAAAAATCCAGGTTGCCGAAAAATGGCCTGTACCTGTACTGTACCTGGATCCAGGAAAAATACAGGCCTGGATCCAGAGGTACAGGTCGATCTCTAATTTTAGTACATATTTGGGTTTTTTTTATACATATTTTAGCATTTTTAATACATATTTTATTTACTTATTTCGCTTTTTTTCTCACATAAAAAAGGAAGCCCTGATAATAACAAATAAAAAATTTATGCACATTTTGCCATTTTAACGCATACCGTATTTTCTCTAATTATCCCCCAATCTCCATTAATCCCGCATTCTCCAATTATCCCCCCTCCCCTTTCGGAGGAGGTTAAAAATAATCCCCCATGGGGGATAATTAGAGAAAATACGGTAGCTTAAGAGCGGTTTTTAACGAATTTTTATTTATATTTTAAAGGTACAAAAAAGTCAACTCTTATTTATGCCAGTGAAAAATTTAATTTTATAAAAAAAATTTCTATTTTTAAAATTTGTGTAAATTGAAGATAACGCAGCAGCAAGTCAGTCTTGCACTTGAAATACTCAGCACCGAACAGCCAGAAACAGTAAAAAAACTGAAGGAGGTACTGAAACTAGCAATTTACAAGGAGCAAACACTCACTTTGTTTAAAGTAAAATAATTAATTAAAGTTGAAATTAAAAAAATCAAGAAAAATTAATTTTTAATAAAAAATTAAAATTGAAAATTCGTTTTTAAAGTTTACCCCCTCCCCAATATTTCAAGTTCATAAATTTTCAAGTTTTCAATGTCACTAATCTTTTTTTTTTGTTAGGCTACGCGATTTACAGATGTTTTAAAAAGCCAAAAGAGGCAAAAAATACGCCATGGAAGAAAATATTAAAATTTTCCAAAAAGTTTTTTTATCAAAAAAAAAATGTTAAAGAATTTTACTTAGGTACATTATTAATTATTAAAATTCAAAAGAAAAAATTAATTCAAAATTTGAAAAAGATTAACAAATCATCCAAATTCAATTGTGATTTGCTTTAAAAAAGGCCAATAAATTAATATTTTATTAAAGAAAAATTAATTTGTAATTAATTAAATTAATTGCCAAATTTCAAAAAAAAAAAGAATGAGCAGAAACAGGCGAAAGAAAAATATGCTAAAGCCTACCACCAATATCATTATGATGATGGATCCAATGACAACAAAAAGGCAAAGAAGGAATGGGAACGAAAAAAGGAAGAATTTCAGAAAATAAAACGCAAAATTAAAAAGTAAGCATTTCAAAATAAGAAAAAACTTTTATAAATTTAATTAAAAAATGTAATTTATTTTCTTTTTAAAATTTTTTGAGCTGTCATAATTAGTGCATAATTGGTGCTAATATTTTTTAGGTTTTAGCCTATTTTTTCCAGTGCTCCAAATGGCCTAAAACGCCACGAAAAACAAGTTTTTTTGTGGGTTGTTAAGCTACTTTTCGAGTTATTCATTTTTAGCTAAAGTGGGGGGTTTTTTAGAGCCTAAAGCCTAGCTATTTTGGCTTTTTAGAGCCTAAAAATATTAGCCCTAATTATAATATTTATTTAAATTTTGAATTTTTTAATTAAATTTGACCCAAATAAACAAACTTTTCTAAATGTAATTCCTTTCCATAAGCTAAAACGAGAAATTTTATTTGTTTTGGTTGGATAATTATATTATATTAATTATTAATTATTTTATTTTTCAACAGTTTGCTGTTTTGGCATTTTTGGAATTAAAAAATATTTTAATCAAAAATTATTATAAATTTCCGATCAATTTTGAATTCATATGCCTATTACTGCTTAATTGAAATAAATTAATCCAAAAACCCATTTTTTAAAAATTAAATTTTAAATGAAAGAAATTAATTTTAAAATGGCAATTTCCAAATTAAGTGACATTTTCGATAAGACCGAAAAGGGCGCTGATTTTTCATTTGGCAATCACATTTTCAATGCCATAGAGCGCAAAAATGAAATAGTGGGAAATTTGTTGTACAAATGGGAGAAGAAGAAACTGTACGAATGGGACCGTAACCAAATGAACATTTGGGTGGCAAAACAGTACAAAAATCCGGATCCGCCGGAACACAGTGAGTTACAGACAGCATATTACTGTATATGAATGAGCATAATGTTACTGTATGTAAAATGAATAGGAATGAAATAAATAAAATATTATTGCACATATTAATACACCTTTTTGGTTACGTAACACAGTGAGTTACAGACAGCATATTACTGTATATGAATGAGCATAAGGTTACTGTATGTAAAATGAATAGGAATACCAATTAATACTACTGAATAGGAATAATACAAATCGATATCATTGTACATATTAATACATTTTTTGGATACGAAACACCGTGAGTTACAGACAGGCATACTACTTACTGTATATGACAATAATGATACTGTATATAAAATGAATAGGAGTAATATAAACTGATATTATTGCACATATTAATACCCTTTTTTCTAGATACGTGACACAGTGGGTTACAGTATATTATTGTACATTAGTAGAATGTTACTGTATGCAATGAAAAGGGATATCAATTGTCTCAATTGAACACTAACGAATAATACACATTTTAATAAAACTTTTTTAGGGGTGGGGGGAATTTGTAACTCCAAAAAATTTCATGACAAAAGCTTTTTAACTTTGTTTGAGGCTTCTGGCTGCAGTTAACATTCTTGCTCAAATATTTGTTCGAAATTTCTTTTTTATTCACAGAAAATTTTAAAAAAGGCCTGCAAGTGTGAATTTTTTTTTATTAAATATTTCTCAATTTAGGATTTTTTTACCAAATTATTATTGCCCATTTTTTGCCATTTTAATTAGTAAGGCTTCGTTTTTGAGGCAAATGCCTAAAATTTCTGCGCACATAATACGTGTTGAAAAGCACGAAAAGCGCATTTTCCGCTTGGTTTGGGGTGTTTATAATGCCTAAAGGACTTTTTGTGCTTAATGCCTATTTGGTGCCTAAAAAACGAAGCCCTATTAATTAGGGTCTGCTATTATAAGCACTCCATTTTAGAATTCTTCTACCAAAATTACAGCCATTTAATTTCAACTTTTCCTTTTTGGCAATTTTTTTTTATTTAATTTGTGCCTCATTTTCGTAATTCATTTTTAAATTCCATTTCCTCGCTCTTTTATCGGTCATTATTCATTTCAGGGCACAAATTGTACGAACATGGGCTAACAAATTCGGACAATCACGAGCGCATCCACATGATCATCCATGTGCTGCTGGTGGACGCGGTTTTTGATCGTTTGGCGCGCGACATGTGCCGCAAGACGGCATTTGAAGTCCAATTCCGCAACTGGGCTGCGGTGGCCAAACAAATGGAGGAGGAGGAGATCCGCAACTACGTGTGCACACCGTTGAACAATGTGAACTGCTTGCTGACTGTCTGGTGGTGGTCATGCTTGGCCCAAGGGTTTATGGCCAAATTTTAGCGCCAATTATCGGGCCCAAATCCGCGGGGCTGGCAAAATTCGGCAAAATGGGCCGTTTTTCGGCATAAAAAAATTATCATAATTTCCAGGATATCACGGATGAAGCGAACCCCGGCTTACGACCCCAAAATTCGGGAACAACAACCTGAAATCCATTCCCAAAAAAGCCTAAAAATTAAAAAAATTATGTTGTTCGAGGGATTTTTTCAAAATTTAAATTCAAATTTAATCTTACAAATTAATTTCTTATTCACTCAAATACTTCAAGTTAAAGAACAGAATGCATGAATATGTCAAACTGATTAAATTAAAACTGAAACTTTGACGAAATTATTAAAGAAATTAAATTCTCATTTTTTTAGGATTTTCATGGGTTGACTTTCGAATTCGACCCTCAAATGCATTCGACATTTGACGAAGACAGAGATGATTGGGAAGAATTAAACAAAAAGCCAAGAAAAAATTTTATCAAAGAAATAGTGAACGATTTTCGCAACCACAAACGGTCAGCGAGAAAGCATTTTGGCACAAATTGTGCCAACTGAAGTCGGATGCGGGAACGGCTTATGTGCGGGATTTTGCATGATGCCGAAGGCCACAATTTTTGATATGCGAAACCCAAGCCCATAAGGCCATATTTTTGGTTGCATTTTGCGAGATCTCCAAACACCCTAATGCCAAATTTTTGATCAGATTTTTTGAGATCCCCAAGTCCTTAAGGTCACAATTTTTGGTCAGATTTTTTGAGATCACAAGCCCTAAGGCCACAATTTTTTAATATTTTGCTGGACTAAAAAGGTCTTAATCCAGCAAATTTTTGGGATTTTATAGGAATGAGTCTCGCGTAATTACGTCCCGCAAAAAATTTCTTTTCGATTCCTACACTCGCTTTATTTCTAGGGGAGAAATTATTTGTTTTTTGAATTATTTTTAGTAAAATGATTAAAAATTACAGCCTTTGTGCCGAAATCCATGAGACCGTCCCTGCCCCAGGCTGTTTAATTGTCCGTTTTATTTTTGTTGTAGTGATACCAAAAGCCCCCAGGCAAAGATGGAAGCGGAAACGGAAGAGAACAAATGGGAAATGTTGAACGCGCGGAGCAGGGAGGAGCGGAAAAAGGCCATGGATTGTGTCAAGGGCTCGGAGTTGGTCAAGGCGTTCCAGCACAAAATGTTCTCGGATGAAACAACATCGGAGCAACTGGGAAAGCCTATAAGTGAATGAATTTTGTGTAATTTAATTATATTAAAAATTACCCTCCGGCTGCACTGGGTGGTATCCAGGGCTGGACGAAATTTCGTGTCGTTTTCGTTTCGTCCTACATTTTCGGCACTTTTTGAGTTTCGTTTTCGTGTTTCGTTTTCGTCCGCTAAAATTTTTTCGTTTCGTGTTTCGTTTTCGGTTTTCAAAATATTTTTTTTCGTTTCGTGTTTCGTTTTCGTATCGAATGCACTTTTTCGTTTCGTTTTCGTATACGAAAATTTTTTTTTGTGATTTTCGCACAGCCCTGGTGGTATCCCAATCATATGGACGAAAAATAAGGTTTAAAGACCTTAGAAAATTCGTAAACAAAAAAATAATAATTTTTTTCTTTAATTTTTTATTTAATATTTTATTATTAATACTTTTCAGAAAGTTATATCTATTTTTTGAATATTTTAATTTTTTATGCCAGAACTTGTCAAGAAATCACCCTCCTAATACTTGGCATTTCAGTTTTTCGTTTTTTTCGTTATTCCGATCTTTGTAATTTAATTTTTTTTTCCCCAGAAAATATTGCCGAACTCAAAGGTGATGTTAAAATGATAAAAAAGCTGGACAAACAAAATAATCGCCCAAGGCGATTGCGTCGGAATGATGAAGATGCCGATGATCCGACCAAACAATTAAAACGGAATTTATCTCGGCGAGGAAAATTTTCATACGGACCACCACCACCATCACAATCATCCTCATCATCATCGTCACCATCATCATCATTGTCATCACCATCACCATCATCATCATTCTCGGCATCGCATCGTTTACGTCCACCGTTGCCGCATCGGCGCAAGAGTTCACCACCAGCAGAAGTAAAAAGAATTGATTTGTCATCATCCCCTGTTGCTGGCACATCAAGCGGTCCCTTTGATGTTGCCGAAAATGTACATGGCTTACCTATTTTGGATGAGTCATACAAATTTCTGCGCTCTAACTCGGTGCGCGAAGCGGAGGAAAAGCGGCGACAACAAAGGCAGCAATATGAAGCGCTTGTGCGCCGTAATGGGTCAACAAAAAGTGCCAATTGTATGGGAGGAAATGGATTGGATGATGAAGATGGTGATGATGTTGAGGAAAAGGTGGAAAATGATGAACCCGACTTTGAAATGGACTCACCAAGAAATGTCCAACAACAAAGTTACCACGAGGGTGGTCATCGCCGGCTTGACAAAAAAGAAAGCAAAAAAATGCTGGCAGACAAGAAGCAACAGCTCGCGGAAGCTGAAGCTGAATTAGAAATGCAACTGAGTGGGCTCAAACAAACACGGCAGTAATTTTAATTGTTTTTTAATTAAGATTTGATTGGCCAAAAAATTTTTTGCCCAAAAACGGGTGCTAGATCGTTTCCAACAATCCGCGACCTTTGGGCATTTTGTAAAATCCGCCAATTTTTTCGACAAAATATGGCATAACTAAATTTACTTAAAAGCAATAAAAATTTGCATTTCTTGGTATCTTTCGGTAGCGCTGGTTTTTGCTCTATTAGCCTGCTAAATTTCAAATAAAATTCACCAAATTTATTATAAGTTATGGGATAAATAGATAAATAGTATAACCTTTTCGAAAGTTGACAGAAATTTTTTGAAATTTAATAGGCCTAACAGAGAAAAACCTGGGCTAAAATGACGAATTTACGAAAAGACAAAGCACGCAAAAAATGATTCATTTTGAAACGATTTTTTTTTTGTCAACAATATAATTTAGGCCCATTTTACTTGAAAACTTAAATAGGAAGAAACTTGCATAAATTTTGCACCAATTTCAAAATAAAATAAAATACTATTTTTCTCATGGCAAGACATTTGCGCCTCGGACATTTGCGCCTATGCAAACTTAAGTATTTCAGTCTCTGATCGCCTAAATAACATTAAATAAATGATAGAATGTGATTAAGTCTAATAATCCAAACGTCAGAAAATTTTTGAAAAAATCGTTAATTATTCAAATAACATAATTAATGTTCATAATAAATCAAATTACTAATGCTTTCTTAATTTTAATGTTGTTTAGGCTATCAGGGATTGAAAAAAATTAAGGTTTGAACCCAATTTTAGACATAGCCGCAAATGTCTGGGCCAAATGTCCGAGGCGCAAATGTGGGGGAAACTTTTTTGCTTGCGCATTAATTACTTTGAAATTTTTTTATTTTTCTGCGCCACCCCCAAAATAAATTTATCCAGTATTAGCGAACACTATGAACGCATGCGGCGCAGTTCGGTCAGTGACTTCTCCGACTTTTATGACGAATTCTTGAAGGATATACGTATGAGCAACAACAAATTCTTGGCGGAAGGCTTAAACCAAGTGGTGGATGATGCTAAACTGATGGGCGCCAACAATTCGGGGGGAAATCATTGTCATGATGCGCTAACTGACTTAGTCAACGACGGACAAAGTAAGTACGGTACAACCGAGGTTGGGCGATTCCTAAAAAAGTGCAAAAACCAAAAATCTGATTTTTCCTATGAGTTTTTATCAATTTTTTAAATTAAGAATATGTTAAAATTTAATTAAATTGATGCTTGATGCTTAAATACACATTCGTTTAAAAAGTTTTTTTAGATTTAGAATAAAAATAAATTAAAATTACCTAATATTAATAAAATTATTAACCAGATTATTTTGCATTTTTTAAATATTTTAAATTTCATTACAAATGGACAAAATTAAAAAATGAACTCAAATTATAGAAAAATGATGGGTATATAGAAATATATCCGCTTCAACTCAAGCTTAATTGCTTGTGCCTAGGCCTATGCTTAGAGTTTATTTTGTAAAATTTATAGGCGCCATTGAAACTTTAATTTTAAGTAATCTAGTTAATGATTTTATTAATATTAGGTAAATTTTAATTATTTTTATTAGAGACCCAAAAAAACTTTTAGAAGAATGTGTATTTAAGCATCAATTTAATTAAATTTTAAAAAATTATTAAAAATCATAGGAAAAAGCAGATTTTTGATTTTTGCACTTTTTAGGAATCGACATAGCACCGGTACAACTAGCAAGGGAACCTCGCGAACTGTGAGTGTCCAAATCGCATTTTAAAATCACTTTTATCATGTAGAGCATAAGCGGTTTGAATTTTCTCCGCTTTTTTGGCTCAGGTGCCAAAAATGATCAGAAAAAAAAACCGGTCAAACCAAAAAAAAAACGAGCAAAAATTCATTAATTTAATGTGATTATTTTCCATTTTACCATAATAATGACCATTTGTCATGGGTTCGGATCCGCTCGACTGATGCTGAATTTATTTTTATTTTTTTTTCTTCAAGTTTTATTTATTTTGTTTTACGACAAGCTATCTGATAGAGAATTATTTGCTAATCTTTTTTTTTAAAAAAAGGTATTTATGCCTCTATCATCCCTTTAATATTTGTTTTTTTGAACAATTGACAACTTTTAACGATTTTTCGAAAATTTTTGATCGATTTTTCTGATCATTTTTGGCGCCGGAGCCAAAAAAAAAATCCGAAAGTTCACAATAGCAAATCGCTTATGCTCTAAACGATAAAAGTGGTTTCAAAGCGATTTGGATGCTCACAGTTCGCGATGTTCCCTTGTAAGCCAGCATTGGGTAGTACTGTGCATTTTTGCATTGTACAGTTTTTCGGCATGATGCAAATTTGTGCGGTAAAAAGCCGCGCAAAACACAGGGACTTATTATAATTATTAATTAATGAACACCTGATTTAGAAAAAAAAATTTTATTTCGGGGCGAGGGGGGGGGGGGGACGGCTAATAAACGGAGGGGGACTGATCCGGGGCAACTGATACGGGGGGCGGGAGGCGGGGGAGGGAGCAGCATGCATCCGTGCTGGCGCGTTTCTTAAATTCCGCCACCCATGCGCATTTCTTAAACCCGCCAAAATGGGTTTGCGCGTTTCCTAAATCCGCCAATGGGTTTGAAAACACAAAATGGGTAATATATAAAAATTCATATCTTGGCTCAAATTCAACCAAATTATATCTTTATTGTTATCATTCAATAGCTTATGTGTTCACTATCAGAATATGATTTTCCAAAATTTTTTGCTTAAGTATAAAAAAAAGTTATTGTCATAAAATTTCAAAAAATCTTAAATCAGAATTTTTTGTTCAGAACTTTTTTGAAACTCAATAAAATTTTCTAAAATTTTAAAGGTAAATAGAGAATTCTTAGGGCTATCGAATTTATAAATTAATTTGGCTCAATTGCATTTTAAAGACTCAAAATTTTAAATGTTTATTATTATATATGCATGACCATTGCAAAAAACATAGCATGTTCAATGCTTTATAACTTTTTTAATACTTAAGTTAAAAATTTTAGAAAATCATATTCTGATAGAGAACAATTAAGGCTATTGAATGATATCATGAAATATTAATTTGGTTGAATTTGAGCCAGGCTATGAATTTATATATATTACCCATTATTTGTTTTCAAACCCTTTGGCGGATTTAAGAAACGCACCAGCACCCATGCATCCTCTGGGGCGTGTGACTGCACCTGCACCGATTTAAATTAATTAAATAAAATATATTTAAATAAATTGAAATTTTGAGATTTGAAAGCACTGATTGAAATGCGCACCCGCCTGCGGTTTGCTTCGGGCCCTGGGCGTGTCTTTCTGCTCGCAATTTCCGTGCTCAGCAAGCAGATGACTGCGAATGAGATACGTCAATTCATCAAATATTTTGAATGGTTTCCCGCGTGCAGCGTGCGTGAGAATCCGGACACAATTGAGGCGAACGGAAATGGCGTGAAACCGCCGGCGGCGGATGACATAAAATTTGACGTGGAACAAGCGAAGATGGATGACGTGGCGGATTTCGAGCAGTTCATGCATGAAGTCAAAAAAGAATTGCTGAAGGACAGCGGTCCGAGGCACAGTTTTGATGGCGGCGCCAGCAGCCGGCGCCGCAGTTTTAGTGGCGCCAGCGCCCACCGCAACAGCTTTGAGGGCGCAAGCAGCGGGCGCCGCAGTGTTGATGGCGCCGCCAGAGCGCCGCACAGCAGCGTAATCATTTATTCTATAATTTTGCCATAATTTATTTATAAATTATTAATTATAGCACATTTAAATAAATAAGCGGCTCTGTTTGAGTATGAATGTTTTTATTTTTTTCTAAAAATGAAACTAAAATAAAAGTTCCGAAATTTTATTTATTAAAAATGAAATATATGTTGAAGTGTTTTGGGGGTTTTAATTACTTTTTTTTTATTGACCAATTTCAATTTAAAAATAAATAATGATTTAAAAATTTTTAAATTTAAATGCTAAAAATATGTTTTTTTTTAATTTTCAAATTTCCCTAAATAATTAAAATGTCAAAAGCGTACGTTCGCGCACGCACAGGTGTTTGAATGCCCATGCCGATTGGATGGGTGCAAAAAACCCTTTGAAGTTGCTGGCCCATCTAAAAACTAATTAGGGCGCTAGTTTTACCGCAAAATAACCGTGCCCCCTTTTGACACTTTGTACTGTACTATTTCCCTACCGTAATTTCTTGCTCGCTTAGTCTGGCAAGCGTTTGATGAGGAGCAAATCCGTGTCTCTGCAGGCACCAGCCCGCTCGCTTACAACGTCAAAATTGAGTGAGGTAAATGTGGTTTCGAAGATTTTGATTTTTGTATTTTGAAATTAAAAAAAATTTATTTTTTTATTTTTTAGCAAAAAAAATTATTTAAAGATTTTTAAATACAAAAAAAAAAATTCACTTTAGGATGCCATAAAGCAACTGGTTGAGCGCTATTCACCGCCGAATGAGTCCTGAAAAGGCTGATTGATTTGCTTTGATTTTCAAAAAAACCAACCTCTCCCTATCCAATTCTAGACGCATGAGATTTTTTTTCGAGAAAGATTTTTACGAAAATTTTATGATTTTGTGCATTTCTTCGATTTCCTATAAATCTTTGGCATGTCATTTTTTTGTGCATAAAACTTCATCAAAGTTTTCTTAATATTCATAATCCAAAATTGTGAATAGGTAAAAGCATTCTTAAAAGTTAAAAAAATCATTTAACGCGTTAATTGCAAAAAAAAGAAAAAAAATTTTTAGCTTTTGTAATACAATTTCTTAGAGACGCAATTAAACACAGTGGAATTTGTTTTTTTTATATAAATTCAAAAAGAAAAATGCTTAGAAGCAGTGTTTAACTGATTCTAAGTATTTAAATAGCTCTTAAAATATTTTAAATATTTAATAAATGAAATAATAAATTTATTAAAGGAAATTTTTTTTTTATTAAATAATATTTTTTTAATAATACCGCTTTTATGGAGAGAAATACTTCTTGCCCGTTTTTTGTTTTTTGAAAAGCATATTTCAATTTTTAAATATTATTATCGTATAAGGATTAAGCTCTATATTAATTTTTGGGAAGCATATTCAAGGTTACAGTCAGATTGATTTGTTCTAATGGGAATGGCTCGTTTCGGCGCCGACGTTGCGGCTCCAGCCCGAGTTTTTTCCAATAAATTCGACATTTTTGTAATTTTCATGTATAACTTTTTTGGTAAATATTGAATCCCCAAGCAATAGCTTCGAAATAACTTCTAGACATAACAGCTTTCGACTGGTACGAACTTTGTTGAATTTGATCGACACCAAAAAAAGTTACAGTCAAAAAACTCGGGCTGGCGCGGAAATGTCGGCGCCTAAATGACCCCCGACTCGTTCCAAGAGGTGCTAGTGCGTTTCGTAAAAACTGCCACCCATGCGCGTTTCGTAAAACTGCCAGCGCGTTTCGTAAAACTGCCAATGGGTTCCAAAACAAAATGGCTAATATATATAAATTCATAACTTGGCCCAAATTCAACCAAATTAATATTTCATGGTATCATTCAATAGCTTTAATTGTTCTCTATCTGAATATATTTTTCGTAATTTTTAACTTAAGTATGAGAAAAGTTATTGTCACAAAATTTCGAAAATCCTAAGTCCGAATTTTTTGCAAAAACTTTTTTGAAACTAAATGAAATTTTCTGAAATTTTAAGGTTAAATAGAGCATTCTTAGGGCTATCGAATATATAAGGCTCAATTACATTTTAAAGACTTTAAAATTTTAATGTTTATACTTCTATTTGCATGATCATTGCAAAAAACATAGCATGTACAATGCTTTATAACTTTTCTCATACTCAAGATAAAAATTTACGAAAAATATATTCAGATAGAGAACAATTAAAGCTATTGAATGATACCATGAAATATTAATTTGGTTGAATTTGGGCCAAGTTATGAATGTATATATATTAGCCATTTTGTTTTGGAACCCATTGGCAGTTTTACGAAACGCGCTGGCGGTTTTACGAAACGCGCATGGGTGGGGGTTTTAAAAAAATACCAATTTGGCTGTTTTACGAAACGCGCATGGGTGGCAGTTTTTACGAAACGCACCAGCACGGTTCCAAGACACTAATGTTGTTTATAGCTTAGACAAAGTGTTGGCACGCCCTCAAATTTTGTTGCTACAATTTTCAAAAAACCCTATTGCATCTTAACACATATAAATTTTAGAAATATTCATGTTTTTGACTACGAACTTGGAACATATTAGCGCCGACCAAATGGGCGCCAGCTCGGTTTTAGGGTTTAATTCCTTTCACATTTGTCCTAATTTAATGCATTTGATATCAATCGAAAGCACTAAGTATTTTCTATTTGCTTACGAAATTTTGAAAAATTTGGTTAAGTTTCAAAAACTTACGACTAAAAAACTTCAAAAAGTGTGGTTTTCCAAACCTTTTTGGTCATAACTTTTTTAAAGTTAACCAAATTTTTTGAATTTCGTAGGCAAAATAGATAACATTTATGGCTATTGAAAGATATCAAATTCATTCAATTAGGACAACTACAAAAGGAGTTATACCAGGGCTGGTATCGCCCAAAGTCGGTTTCCAAGGACGGGTATGCCGATTTGCAAGGACATAGTGGGGAAAATTCAAGAAATCCAAGGACATTTAAAAAAAAATTTTATATGCAAAGAAAAATGGTTAATATTTATTCAAATGGCTTGTATTTTTCACCGGAATGGATTTTTTACAACATTTTTTTGTTTTCACTGATCATTTTCCTATTTTGCGACGACTTTTTTTCTGCTTTAAAAACGCTTTTTTTGCGGCGCGCTTTTTCCAAAATTTTTGTGGGACAGGGGAGTGGGTCCGGCGGTGCCGACAGGCGCCGCCGGGGGAAAATTTTGAAAATTTGAATGCAATTTGTTAACAGATTTTCACCAAAAACTGCCTAATTTTTGTGATTTTAAGCCATGCGACGACTTTTTTTGTTGATAAAAAAAGGTTTTTTACGGCACGCTTAGTATAGGGGAGGGTCCGGCGGCGCCGGAAGAAATTTGTAATTTTAATACTGTTTGTTAGCAGATTTTGTCCAAAAAATGACCAAATTTTGAGATTTTGGGCAATTAAATTTGCATTTTATTGACATATGCCATAATTTAATCCAAATATTGTTTAAAATTACAAAAATTTATCAAATTTCTTTGAATTTTTTATAAACTTTTCCAAATGCTCATTTCCAAGGACGTCCTTGGCATCCAAGGACATTTTTTATTTCCAAGGAAGAGAGTCAAATTCCAAGGACGTCCTTGGCATCCAAGGACGGATACCACCCCTGAGTTATACTCTAAAAACCGAGCTGGCGCCCATTTGGTCTGGCTAATTTAACAGTTTTGAATAATTGTCAACTTTCCAGCAGATGTTTTTCTCATATTCCTTGATCTCTTTTCAAATTTAATGCTAAAATTATTAATTTCAAATTCTGTACAAAAAATAATTATACATTTGTTTTTGATTTTCCATCATTTGTCATGCCCAATGATAAATATAAGCGGCGCTGGAATTGATTGGCATATGCCAAGCCTTAAAAAATTCCATCAAAATTAGGCAAATGCCACGCCATGCCGGGGCATATGCATGGCATTCGGCATTCCAACCCCATATTTAATAGCGTGGGCTAACATATTAGTTTTTATTTAAAAAATATAATTAATATAATAATATTTTTACAATTTTTACATGAATGTCATGCATATTTTTTTATTGAATTGGTTTGTATTAATTATTCTTCTTCTTCTCCGATAATAATTTTTTTTTTATTATATATTTTTCAATTGCATAATTTTTTATTTATAATTTAATTAATAAAATTCCTAAATTATTATTTAATATGCATAGATAAAAAAATAATGATGAATAAGTTTGTAATTCTATCAATGCCATTTGCATGTTTGGCATTAAATTTCATTGGAATTGCACCGGTGGGAACAGCAGCAGAAAGCCAACAAACAAGCAAAACAGGTAAAAGATAGTGCCAAATTGGTTTTATGGAAATGTTAAATTATGTGAATTTACCGCTTTGGCAATATAATCCATAAAATTTTAATTATTATTTATTTAAAATTTAACATATAAAATTATAATAGTAAAATTGAGCATCAGCAAAAATAGAAGTATAAATTTATTTTAAATTTTTTAATAACGCAAATTTAAAAGCAATCGCGAGCCTAATTAGGCATACCTATTAATTATGTTATTGATATCTATCGTAGTGGGTTAAATTATTGAACATTAATTAAACTCATATTTATTCCCTCTCTTCCGCAGGAAGTGGCATTTCTTCCGCACATCGAATTGACGTTGGCACTGCCAATGCAATGGTTGCGCATGACACAACGCCAAATTATGTTGGCACATTTTAGCGCTTTTAAAAATAAAATTTTATTTTTTAATCCATCAATGCTCAAAAAAGTGATGGGACCAAAAAAATTAATGACCTTTTATTGCATTTTAAAACCGCGACAGTTTTTCTGTAATTAGTGGCCAATTCAGTACAGTAGTTTTCGGCATAATGCTAAATAGTTGATGCGGCACTTGTAAGGGTCAATTTTCAATCCCTTTACAGTACCCGTACCAGCGAAAGCACTACGGTAGTGGTGGTGGTAGTCGACGACAGCGTCGTGGTAACAGCGAAAGTAACGAAGATTCGCCGCGACTGAAGCAGCAGCAGGAGCCCCTAAACTTGCCAACCCGTGGCACCACATCGCTCCGACGCAATGCGAAGGCCAAGTCGGGCCAACTTTTGGCCATCGAATTGCTGACGGACAGAGAGGCGGAAAACCGTGCAGCGAAAAAGGTAAAAAAAAAATAGCGAAACAAAAAAAAAGAGGGGGGAGAGACGAATGATTAGCCAGCTTACTGTAGATATAAGCCAAGATTTTTTTATTGATTACAGTAAGATATGACAAAAGATTGGCCAATCTGTACACTGCTTTTAGCTAGCCTACTGTATATATAAGCCAAGATTATTTTATTGGTTACAGTATGATATGACCAAATATTGGCCAACCTGTCCACTGCTGGTGGCCAGCTTACTGTAGATATAAGCCATGCTTATTGATTGATTATAGTAAGATATATTTATAAAATTGGCCAACTGTACACTGCTGGTAGCCAGCCTACACATAAGCCCAGATTTTTTTTGATTACTGTATCATATGACAAAATTGGCCAATCTGTACACTTCTCGTAGTAGCCTACTGTATTTATAAGCCAAGAGTATTTTATTAAATTCTTTTTTTAGATTAATGAACAATTGTCTAACCTTACGCTTGGTGTTGTGCTTGCAGAAAGTCATGAACAACTGACAAAACTGAAGGAACTGCTCAAGTTGGCACTGTATTTTGAGCAATTGCTGGAACTTTTTAATGTAAAATAAATTGAAAAATTTTAAAATATAAATTAAAATTTTACAAATTAGAAAGAATGGCTTAATGAGAGGGAACTGTTAGAAGACGCCAAAACAGTACTGATCCAAATGGACAGTTCAAAGAAAGGCCAAATGGCCGACCAGCAGAAACTTGTGGCCGATTTGCAAAAAAATATGAACCAAATGGAGGAAATCAGTGGAAAAATTAAAAAGTAACTAATTAATTAGTACATAATTAATTTAATTAATGATTAATTGATGAATAATTTGTTAAATGAGTCACTAGTCACTATAATTCGGTAAATAATTCTATACTTTAAATTTTATAATGGTTATTTAAATTATTATTATTATTACAGAAATGAATTCAAATATTTTTAATTTATTTTGCTTATTATTAGTGTAAATTTGGTAAATAAAATTATTATAAAAATTAATCAAAATAATTAAAATGTATTTATTAAAAAAATAAAAATTTAAATTGAATTCATAAATTGATTCAAAAAATATATTTAAAATATCTTTTTTTTAATCAAAATCCCCCCAAAAATTAATTTAAATTAAATATTTAGGCATTATTTTATAATCGTTAATTTAATTTTAACATAAATAATTAATTTTTAATTCTTTTAGTGAAATGGACGGATTATTAAAAATGGCGGAAAGTGACGAAGAATTTTACTTCGCCCGGCACATTAACCGTATGAAAGAGCGTGACAATCAGTCACCGTTTTTGCACTGACACAATTGCCAATTGGGAGAAGCAGAAACCGTACGAATGGGACCGTCACCAAATGCGCATTTGGGTGAAACGGCACTCCACTAATGAGGCGGCTAATGAGCGTGAGCAATTAGGTGCTAATAATGTCAATCAAATGACCAAAAAGCGTAATTATTTTATTTAAAAATTCAAAAAACAATTAACTTAATTTGTTTTGTTTTCGTTTCTGACAGGAAATCGTTTCAAAACAAAAAAAAAAACATTTTCATCGCTGGTAAGCCAAAAATGTGTGAATTTAGTGTCTGTTTTGGTTTAAATTTTAGCAAATTTTGACTTTTTGGTTATCTTATTTATTAGGTGGACTTTTTTTTGTTCATATTTTTGAGTTTCTGGCATTTTGTTTAGTCATTGCAAGCCTACATTTTGAATTGTTTGGCAATCCATCATGAATAGAGCCCGGATTTGTATGGATTTCCATATTTTTTGTAAAAATTTATTTAGGCCTAAAAATCATGTATATTTTTTCCTCCTTGACAAAAAATTTTATGGGTTTATGAATTTTTTTTTTTCAAAAACAACCAATTTTCACAAATTTTTTTGTCCGTATTTTCGTATTTTTTGTCCATAAGTATTTAAGCGTTTTGCCCTCGTCCATATTTTGCGATTTTTTTTTGTCCATGTAAATCCGGGTTCGAATCATGAGAATAAAAAATTTTTAAAAATGCCGTCAGTATCTCTGACGAAATAAAGTTGGCTACAAATTGCTAAAAAAAATTCAAAATTTCAAAATGCCAAAACTGTTTGGTGTAAATGCCAACAAAAAATTTTCAATTTTCACATTTGCCAAATACGCTTTTCTGCAGTGCATCCGCTTTACCCACTTGCGAAGCGGAACGCTACCAATGAACGTCTGGTGCGGAATGTAAGCCATTTGCTGATGCTTGACGCGGCATTTGACCGCGAGGCGCGCGAACTGTGCCGGCAGTTCGCCGCGCGGGTGCCCTTACGCAATTGGGCCGCAATTGCGAAGAACATGGACGATGAAGCGATTAAGAAATTTTTGGTTCGCCCATTAAAAGTGAATTTTCCTAAATTTTTCACTTATTAACCAAACAATGGGGGGGGGGGCCTTCGGCAAAATTTAGGACCATTCGAAAATAAACCTTGAAAAAATCTGGAAAATTTGTAAAAACAGTTTTTTTAATGGAAATTTTGTAAATTTTAACCCCTAATATTTCTGTTTGGTTACAAATATTTACATTTGCTCAAGGTAGTGTGCTTCCAGAACCTCGGATGGGAAGACAAAAGTCGGGAGGAAATTCCCGACAAATTTGTCAGGGATGGTGGAGAAAATTTTAAAAATGTCGAGGAGAAACACCTTCGTCGGGGGAGTAAATTTGAACTTTTTCTAAAACTTAAAATTCTTAGAAACTCATTTAAAGAAGCATTTTTTTTTTCAAAATTTTCATGAAAATATTTTTGGCGCCTCGCATTAGTGCCAAAATTTTCCCCCCAAAAAATGGATCCATTCGACCGTATAATGTGACTTTATACAAATTACTTTTTTAAATATAATTTGATCGCCTTAATGTTTTATTGGGATTTTGGCAAATCCCACCAAAAATTTGTGAATTTTATCAAAAACATTTTTCCAGCAATTCGAAGGGTTAGATGTCGAATTTAATGCCAAAATCCAACACGAGCTCGTCGATGATGCTCCTGCTGATCAGGTGGAAGAGAAACATGAGCAAAAGCACAATGCCATCAAGGAAATGTGGCACAAATTTTTGCATCTTTTCAACCCCTACGACGCACGGTCAGTTTGGAAAAGAAAGTGCCGTCTTCACCAAGGGGGGGGGGGGCGGGGACGGCACTTCTTGGCCACAACTTCCGGGACGGCCGCTAAGCTCAAGCTCATTCTTGGCACTTATTTTGGCACAGCTCCATTCTAAGTTTTGCTCGGAAGATTAAGAGCCTTATGAAAATGGCACCAAATGTTTGTTTGGGTTAAGTCAGCAATTGAAAAGTTATGTTGCCACAAATTCGTTGGCTCTGACGGAGTTTGGCCAGACTGAGTTGTCCCGCTTCGCCATGTGCTGAGCGGGCGATATGTTGAATCTCGAGTCCATTGCTTAACTGCTTGCCGTCCTGGACCAATTTTGGGCGCCTTCGGCACTCGTGGCCAAGAGTCTCTTGGATCCTTGTGTGTCGGTGCCATTTTCGAATGGCACCCATCACAATTGCCATCAAAACAATAAATTTTGCTTGTAACTTTGCTCTAAATCACCAACCATGTTTTTAATACTTGATATCATTTGGTGCTATTACCCTGCCAAATTTCAAAAAATTGTTAACTTTCAAAAATTAATGGCCAAAAAAAGTATTCGAAAAACACGAATTTTTGAGTTCTTTTGGCCATAGCATTTTTGAAATTTAATGAAATTTTTTTAAATTTTGCACACTGATAGAGAACACTTCTGGCTATCTAATGATACAATGAAATTAACATTTTATTGCTTTTAAGCAAAGTTCTTATAATTTTCATCAAAAATTTTCATAATTGGTTTTTTAATTACGATTGGTTTTTTAAATTACGACGACTCCGCACCTTTTGCCAGGGATGTGGACACACATCAGCGTGAACTGAGTGCGCAGCAGGAGAAGTGTGTGTGGGGCATGTTGAACGCGGTCAACAAGTTGGAGCTGGACAGGGCCAAGGAATGTGTGAAGGGCTCACTGTTCATTCAGCTGTTCATTGAGCAAGTGTTTTCGGAGGAACAAGCACAAAAATTACAAGAGGCCAAAGGTGCCATTTATGCAAAAAATTATAGAATTTAAATTAAAAATTTTTTTTAAAGATTTAATTGGTTGAAAGAAAAGTTTTTTATGAAAAATTGTAAAATTTAATTTAAAAAATAATAAAAATTAAAATATTTTTAAAAATTTTATTTGGATAATAGAAATGTATTTATTTATTTTTTGTATTTTATTTAAGGAAATAAAAAGTGAAAAATTGTAGAATTTAATTAAAAATTAATAAAAATTGAAATAATTTACATACACACGGTTGACAGAAATATTTTATATTTTCTTTAAAAAATAAAAAAATAATTTTAATTTAAAATAAAATATATTATTTGAAATAATTAATAATTTCGACAATTATTATGTTTTTCATTTTTTAGTTTTTTACATTAGTTGAATAATTTAAATTCTCATTCAATAATTTTCTTGATTTTTTTTACAACAAATAAAATATTGTTTAAAATTCATTTAAATTCTTTGAAATTGTCTGAGCCTTAAAAAGTGTATCGATATAAGCTCCAGTTGCATATTTGCTTTTCAAGTCCTTGAAAATCTGTTCTGATTTGTCCTTGAATTTTTTGTAATTTGTTTTAGACAACGTTGACGAACTCAAAGAAGTGCTTGCGCAATTGGAGCGCAAATTTCAAGAATTTAAAGCCCAACAGCAGAAAGCGGAAAGAGATGCCAAAGAAGTCAAAGAAGCCTACGAACGGAGACGAAGAACTCGTCGCGCCATTGGCAAAAAAAGTGGGGAAAAAGTGCCGAATTCGGCAGGCCAAAAACAAAGGCAAAGCCAAAATGGAAGAAGCGCCTTATCATAATGATGATGATGATGATGATGAAGATGATAGTAATAATGATAGTGAAAGTGACACCACGGAAAGTGGTGGTAATGAGGAAGAAGCGGAATCATCGTCGGCAAAGAACAAAGGGCGCAGTGCCACCAGCAAGTGGGTCCACAGAGCGGTGGTGGGACGGACGTTAGTCAAAAGCCATTAAATGGAAATTTTTTTACAGAAAATTATTTAAAATTTCGCCCAAAATGAAACTAAATTTTTATTACTTGATATCATTCGATATCCCTAAGAGTTTTCTATTTTCATGCAATTAAAAAAAATTTTTGTTTTTGTTTAAGTTTCAAAAAAGTTATGACCTGAGAAATTCAAAAAAAAAAAAAAAATTCATTTGATAGTTTTTGACAGTGCTAGGCCGTTAGTCAACAACCATCAAATGGAAATTTTTGACAGAAAATTATTCATAACTTCGCCTAAAATGTACAAAATTTTAAAATTTTGTTAGCTTTCGATAGCCCTATGTGTTTCTATTAGCCATGCAAAATTTCAAAAAAATTCATAAGTTTAAAAAAAATTATTACCTGAGAAACTCAAAAGCTAAGTTTTGTTTGAATATTTTTGTCATAACTTTCTTGAACCTTAATGAAACATTTCGAAATTTTTCAGGATACTAGAAAACACTTATTTCTATCAAATTATATAAAGAATTTAAAATTTGGTTGCATTTGAGCAAAGTTATCAAAAAATATATTTCATTTGATGGTTTTTGACTAACTTCATAGCACCGACCCAGCTTAGAACGTGTCCCAGACATTTGTGCCTTTTGCCCAAAATCGGATTCAAACTAAACTTTTTAAAGCTCTGAATGCCTAAACAGCATTAAAATTAAGAAAACCTAGTCTTCTAGTTTATTAGGAGCATTAATTATTATTAGGGCTCGAAATTGCATGGATTAACATATTTTTTTGCGCATATGTTATGAAGAAAAGGGCTCAAAAATAGCATTTTTTACTGTTTTGGCTATCAGGGATTGAGAAAACTTAAATTGGAACCCGATTTTGGACATGGCGCAAATGCCTTGGGCGCAAATGTCGGGTAACCGCTTCGAATGGGACTGATCTCGAATTAAATGCACTTTTTCGTAAACTAATCCCTCCGGATCCAATTCAATAAATCTTAAATTATTGGACCGGGTAAGTCCAAAAAATTTAGCAAGTTTATGACGATATTTTTAAATCATTGAAAAATGCCCATTTTGGCGGGCAAATAAATGCCTGTATTTCGGGCACCGATCCGAATCTCCCCCGACCCTTGGCTTTGAAAAAATTTCTTTGCCAATCACATGGAAATTGCCCCTAAAGGTTTAAAAGAATTATGTCGGGAATTACGCCGAAGCGAAAAACGAAGGCGGGCAAATCATCAAAATCAAAAGAAGAGGAGGAAAAGCATGATGAAATGATGATGGCATCGGGAGATGAAGAAAAAATGATGAAGAAGCAAAAACAAAAACAGCAGTGGAAAATGCCGACATTTGAGCCGCCCCCGTCCGCCCGGCGGAAGAGCAGCAGGCAAAGAAATGGTACACATTTATTGAACGCGGACTTGCAAAAAATTCCGGATCAGGATCGGGATTAGATAATTTGACCCGGACCGGGTTTCGGGATTGGATTTAAACCCAAGTTTTCCAGGACTTCTGCCTGATCCGGGTCCCAAAATTTTGATCCGGATGCTGGCCCGGAGTGGGAGAAGTGGAATAAAGGATAAGATAGGATCCCTAAATAGGGCGTTAGTCAAAAACATCAAAATGGGCGTTAGTCAAAAAACCATCAAATGGAAAATTTTTGACAGAAAATTATTCATAATTTCGCATAAAATGGATCAAATTTTATAATCTAGATATTTTTCGATAGCTCTAAGTGTTTTCTATTATCCTGCAAAATTTTAAAAAATTCTTTAAATCTTAAAAAAAGTTATGACCTGAGAAGCCCAAAAAACCAAGTTTTTTTGAACATTTTTAGTCATAACTTTCTTGAAGCTTAACGAAACTTTTTGAAATTTTCTAGGCTAATAGAAAACATTTAGGCCTATCCAATGATATCAAGAATTAAAAATTTAGTTGCTTTTGAGCAAAGTTATATCAAAAAATATTTTCATTTGATGGTTTTTTGACTAATGCCCATTATGATGGTTTTTGACTAACGTCATAGCACCGATAGGATCCCTAAATGGGGCGCGCCCCGTGTCTCAGTCTGGAAATCAGAATCCCGAGACCTAAAAATGTCGAATTTTCTGCGATTGAATAAATTTAGAAATTGCAAAATAACTGCAAATAGGTTCACTGGCTCCCTGAAAATGGGTCAGTGAAAATTTTAATGTCATCAAACCATGTTTTTTGGCTTTTCGGGGTCATTTATCACGAATCCGGTGTCCATTTTGGCAAACTCCAAGGCCCGGGCCTCGATTTCGGGTCCGGGGTTTGGAATTCAGAAGAACAATGTTCTAATAGCATTTTGCTTTTATACTATGTACAAATACTTAATGCTACGGAATATTATTTTAAATTTTTGTATCACTGACGCATTTTTCCACTGACGCATTTTCCGGTCACGGGGACGGGTGCACCCCAAAATCACGCCGGCCGAAATCACGCCGCTGGAAATTTAAAAAAAAATTTTCAAACCGAAAAAAATCTTAGAAAATTTTTTATAAGAAAACTTAAAGAAAAATTTTTTTTGGTAATTTATCATAAAATTCCAAAAAAAAAAAATCACTGAAATTTTTTAAATTTTCTTTTTCTTTAAATTTTCTTATAAAAAAATTTTCTAGGATTTTTTCCTTGAAAAATTCTAAGTTTGAAAATTTTTTTAAAAATTTCTAGCGGCGTGATTTTGTCTCGGCGTGATTTCGGCGGCGAGACTTTGGCGACGTGATTTTGTCCTGTTCCCTTGGGTACTCTACCTAAAATTTTAAATTGGCAGAATTTTGTTTCAAAATTTTAAATTAAATTGTACTCCCCCCCCCCTCCGAGAAAAAAAAAATTCTTTTAGCATCATCAACAAGCAGCAGAAACACCAACCGCCAGCAGCAGCATGAGCCGTTGAGACAAATTGATGAGGACTCGCGGGAGGGGGTGCACAGCTCGGACGGCAGTGGCACCAGCGCCGCCGGCGCCGCCCGCCGTCGCCGGCCTACCGAAAACGATAATAGCACCAATTATTATGTTAATGAGTGGATTGATCAGCAGCCGGAAGGATATGATTCATATAATGATCGGATCAACAAATTGCGTGCCGAACTCCGAGAGGCGGAGGACGAGTACAAAAAGCAGGAGAAAGGGTTGAAGGGAATGCTCAAGTGAACATTTTGATTATTTTAATTTATAAAAAATAGAATTTTTAGCATTTGCCATAAAAGATAGCTTACATTAAGCCATTAAAAGTTTCAAAAACAAAAACAAATGTAATAAAAAAGGCAAATGATCTAAAAAATATTGAAAATTTTTAAATTAAAAAATGAATTTTTTCTTCATTTAGTTTAAACTCAATTAATTAATGTTTTCAAAATCAAAATTGGATAAATGATATGTCAGATTCATGAACAAGGACCCAAAAAACCCCTCAGGGAACAAGTTTTCATTAATAGACATTATTTTAGAAACAAAACAAAAAACAATAAATTAAAAGCGTTTCACCGCCCCTTAGGTTTTTATAAAATTCAAAAGATACGGCGGACTTTTGCGCTAGTTGAAAATGTACCATCTTGAAAATGTTTTTCAAAATTTACAGTAAATAGAAATTTAAACTAAAAAAAATAAATGAAACTTTTTTCTTCATTTAATTTAATAAATTTAATTAATATTTCTAAAAATCTAATATTTTGTAGTTTTCAATGGGTTTAAGCATTGCGAATGTCATCTATTGCACTCCAAAATCGAATGAAAATGTGTTTAAATGAGTTTCTAAGAATTTCATTTTTGTTTTAAAAAATTTCTATAATATTTTTTCTCATTTTTATGAAAATCTAACGGTGCTGGTACGTTACAAGGGAAGGGCGTGAACTGTAACTCGGAAAATGCACATATGTTATATACCATTGGATAGAGCAGGGTCGACTTCTATTGTAGATTTTTAATTTTACGTTCCCATAGGGATTGGTTTTATTTTAACTTGAAATTTGTGGCTCAGTTGGTTAAATTCGCTTTTTTGGAGCGCGGGTTCAAATCCAACATAAAAATAAATAAATTTTAATTAATCTATAATATTTAAATTATTTAATAAATTATTTTTTAGACAAAAAAAAATGTACGATAATAATTCTTTAGTAAAAATAAGCAAAAATAATAATAAATGTAAAGGTTGAGATTAATAGAAAGTGAAAAAAGCTTGAAATCATCCCTTAGGCGCCTAAAATTTCGTTTTTCGAGGCCCCATAACTTTTTGATTTTTCGCTATGGGGGCGTAATATTAAAAATTCACAATAGAAGTCGACCCTGCTCTATCCAATGGTATATAACACTTATGCATTTTCCGAGTTACAGTTCACGCCCTTCCCTTGTAAATGTTTTCTATTACAAAATTTCAAAAAATTCGTTAAGTTGAGAAGCTCATAAAACCAAGTTTTTTTTTTGTTGAACATTTTTGATCATAACCTTCTTGAAACTTAGAGAAACTTTTTGAAATTTTACAGGCTAACCGAAAATACTTAGGCCTATCGAATTAAGGAATTAAAAAATTTAGTTGCTTTTAAGCAAATTTTTTTTTTCATTTTATGGCTTTTTGACTAACGTCATAGCACCAAATTTACTCCCCGTCTCGGACATTTTTTTAAAATTTGTCCAGCCATTCACGACGACAAATTTTGTTGGGCAATTTTCTCCCCGATTTACGGAATATCATAAATACTTTTATGTATGATCAATTTATTTAAAAATTATTATTTAATTAAAATTTCCTCAAATTTAAATGCATAAAATTCAATTTTTGCTGACAGTGTCCGAAAACATTACCGCCGCTTGCGCCTGAACAAAAAGTCCAAATCGAACAGCAGCCAACAGCCGATTGTCAACTTTTTTGGCTTACACAACGAACTGATGGCCGAATGGGGCACGAATAGTAACAGCAACAACAGTGCGGAAGAAAAGGCCATTTTCATGAAAATCTACGATGATGTGGTGGAAAATGCGAAAAAGCAAATTGAAGAGCATTTGCGGCGATGCAAAAAGCGTAAAAAAAAATAATAATTATTAAATATTTTTTAATTAAATTAACTATTAATAATTAAAGAATTTTCAAATAAAATATAAATAATAAATAATTTTCAATTAAAATATATTGATTAAATAATTTTTATTAAATATATTATTAAATTAATTAAATAATTTTCGATTTAAAAAATAATTAAATAATTTTCAATTAAAATATACTGATTATTATTAAATAATTTTCAATGAAATATATTAATTAAATAATATTCAATTAAAGTATACTGATTAAATAATTAAATAATTTGCAGTTAAAATATGCTGATTAATAATTAAACAGTTTGCTTAAAATGTACTGAATAAATTAATTAAACAATTTTCGAATAAAATAAATAATAAACCATTTTCAATTAGAATAAACTGATTAAAAAAAAATAATAATTTTCGTATAAAATATACTATAGTTGGTGTGATATATGAAAAATTAAATTTAAGAAAAAAAGATTTAATTTATTGAAAAATTGATGATAAATAGGGGATACGAATTTTTGTTTTTTACCTATTTTTTCCTAAGCTCCTCGTTGGCCTGAAACGCACGAAATAAAAATGAAAAAATACAACCCTAATTTGTAAGGATCAACTTTTAGAGAATTTTTCAAAAGATAAACCACTAAGAATCGGCCCAAAAATTTCAGAAAAATATACCTTAAGAATCGACCCAAAAATACCTGAAAATACAGCCCTAAGAAATGAAAATTTTTCAAAAATTCGTCTCCAAAATTTATTTATTTATTTACTTGGCAAATTTTTAACATTATTTTGGCTTAATTTTGTTACTTTTTGTATGAAATTTTACATCCCTAAATTTGTAAGTTTTTGGCACATTTTTGGGGTTTTTTAATTACAGCAATTAAAATGATAAAAAAAACTTTGTAATAAATATATATTTAACTTCATTATTATAAAAAAATCATTCTGTTTTCTGTAGCCGCTCTTCTGAACGAATACCTTGAGAAGCGCGCCCGCGAGTTGTTCGCCGCCGGTCCGGGCCAAGACTTTTTGCGCAACATGCTGCAACTCAGCAGCCAAATGACTGCAGCGGAGAAAAGCCTGTGCGCGCAAGAATTCCGCCGGCTAAACCATTGCGCAGTGTACGAGATTCCAGAAAAAATGGAGCTGAATGGAAGCGGCGTGAAGCCGACGCGCAACGCTGCGCATGCAGCGGCCGGGATGATGGAGCATGACAACGACGTGGACTATGCATGCTTCTTCCATGACAAGGTGCAGGACTGCAACGAGGAGGAGGATGATCCAGCGCTACTGCAGGAGTGGGAACAGCTGAAGCAGCAATCGCAGTCGGACGTGCAGCAGAAGCGGCACAGCGGCAGCATCAATAGTGCAAGCGGTCGCGCTAGCGATGCAAGTGTGGCAAGCGATGGTGCAGCGTCATCTCCGCTGGTTAGTGAACATGGTGACAACAGCCCACCACCGATGGTGACGGAACAATTCTATGACAGTGGTAACCGATTTTGCTACTGATTTGGACAGGGAACACAATTCAGTGAGTTCTAATTAATTAATTAAATGCCCCAAAATTAGCATTTATTAATATATTATTTTTTTACTTTGATGTTCTAAAGGGGAATCAATTAATTACAGTTAATCAATTAATTACAGTTAATCAATTAATTACAGTTAATTAATTCATTTATTTAATCATTTGTCAGTTGCTTCGTTAATAATTATTCTCTTTTTCTAGTGAAACATAATTAATTCCCCCAAAAAGCAGCTTTTCATAATATATATTTTTTTTTAATTTTGATGTTCTAAATAGAAATCAATTAAGGAATCAAGTAATCGCATTCATTAATTAACTAATTAATTAGTTCATTTACTCATGTGCCAGTTGCTTCGATAATAATTAATTATGCTCTTTTTCTAGTGAAATATAAATTAAATATTCCAAATAGCATTTTTAAATATATTTTTTTTATGTTCTAAATAGGAATCAATTAGGGAATCAATTAATCGCAGTTCATTAATTAACGAATTAATTAGTTTATTTATTAATTGGATTGTCTAATTTTATTCGTAATATTAAAAATTAAATCCACTTTTATTTATAGTTAAAACAAAAAATATTAATATTTATTAAATATTATTAACTGATTTTCTTAATTTTTTACCAAAATATTAATATTTAAATAAAGTTCCATAATTAAAAAAAATTATATTCGCAATTTTGACAATGTTTTAGCTCAATGAAACCATGAATGCCGAATTGCCCGGGACTGAATCGAGCAGCAGCGATTCGGCCTTCCCGGAAATTGAACTCGAGAACAAAACTGAGTCCCCGACCGTGCAGAAAAACATACGCACTTCGCAAACGCCATTGAGAATTTCGACGCGACCCGTAAGGGTTGAAGCCAATTTTTGGCGTTTTGAAATTTTTTAATTCGTAAATTAGGATGGTACTGAATTTGTCTCAAATTTTTTAATTCGTAAATTAGGATGGTACTGAATTTGTCTCAAATTTTTTAATTCGTAAATTAGGATGGTACTGAATTTGTCTCAATTTTAGGAGGAAGTTTTTTTTTACAATTTTTGGAATTTGTCATGATTAGGGATTCGGATTTCTATGGACAAAAGAAAAAGAGCAATGGAAATCCATATAAATCCGGCCCCTTGTCATGGTTTTATTACTTTTTTTTTTTTGAAAAATTTAGAAATATTTTTAAAAGAAATATTTTTAGACTCGATTGAATTAAAACATTAAATCAAATGTCCTTTTATTAAATTTGTTTTAAATTTTTAATTGGTTTTAAATTTTAAATTTTATTTTCTTCAGCAAAACACCAAAGTGTTGGAAAGATATGACAGCAGAGGAGAAGCGATTGAGACGATAAAGCCGTCCAAAATTGGAAGGAAGAAGACACTCCCGAAATAGTAAAACAAACAAACATATAAATGGATCATTAACCCCCCCTTAATTTGACGGTAATTAATTCGCTTAGTTTTGGCTCAATTAGCAACAAAAATGGACTAATTTTCCCACAGTTTTATTTATACATATGAAAAAATGAGCTTTTGATTATGTGATTGATAATGGATGGATAAATTGTTGCTGACAAACTTTGTTATTTTCACCAAATTTTAAAAATTTATTTAAAAAAACACTAAATTAATATGAAAATTTATTAAAATAATATTTTTTAATTGAGCAAATTGAACACATACATAATATATTGAGTGGGACAAAGGTTGAGTTGAGAAAGGGGAAGTGACGGATTTTCAGAGATTAACTTTTAGATTTCGATTTTCAGCGATGAAATTTTGGAATTTTAGCGATAAAATTCTGGATTTTGAGTGATAAATTTTGGGTTTTCAGAGATTAACTTTTGAATTTTTAGCGATTAAATTTTGAATTTTGAACGCTATATTTAGGATTTTCAACGATTAAATTTTTATTAGCGATTAAGTTTTGGATTTTTAGTTTAAATTTATTAAACCATTTTTTCCATAGATTTAAATTTATTTTTTATGTGTAAAAAACATGAAAGTGTCAAAAATACGCCACGCTCAAGATCATGGAATTTTGGCATTTGAAAAAAAATCGCTTTTATATAAAAATTTATTTGTAAAAAAATTTATAATATAAATTCCGCCGCTTCAAATATTTCATAACAAAATAATGGAAAGTGGAAAAAATTGTTAATATTTTAAATTTATTTTTATTTTTTTGTGAAAATGGAGCAAAATAAGGGTCAGCTTCTTCGTGTGCCATCATTTTGTGCCGGGTGAGGTTGGCCAACAGAAGCTTCCCGGGAAGGCGCATAGTTTTGCATTTGTCGATTTGAATTTTGGACCAATTCATCGGCCACTGAATTTAAATTTTTTAATATATTTCAAATTTTATTACTATTTGCTATTTGCTAATTTTTAAATTAAAAAATATTTTTATTCAATTTTAATTGCAAATGTTATTTTTTCTTTAAAGACAGAGACATTTCTGACCTAAAAATAAATCGGCTTCTTATTGATTTGTTTATTTATTTAAATTAAAATGATCAAATTGAATTAAATTAAATAAGCGATTTAATATTTTTAAAAAAAATTTCGAATTAAATTTCAATTATTACCCTGCAAAAAAATTAATTCTTAAAAATTCAAAAAATATTAATGATTTATTTTACATTGTTCTTCGCGCTCCAACTCCTTGACCAATTCGCTCATATTTTCGGTGATCGCATCAGCCGCCTATTTAATTGTAAAAATAACATATAAATTAAATATATTTAAATTAAAAATTTATTTAAAAATAATTTATTGAGTCCGCAAAAAATGCCTGCAAAAGGTCGCCCTGCAATTGCTTCTCCGCCACCGCTGTCCGCGCAGCGCCAAACGACGGCATTGACAGTTGGCCGAGCGGAATGCCGGCGGACGCGGACCGGCTGGCACGAGCCATGGAAGTGCCAGCCGACGACGCTTGCATCATTTGTTGTTGCCGAATTGGTGAAGTCTGAGAAATTATTATTATATAAGTTAATTAAATCAATTAAAAATATTTTTGGGGGAATTATTTTGCCCAAATTTTTTAGCCCTTTAATTATTACCCAATATATTTATTAGCTATAATTAAAAATAAATAAAATTCGTAGACATTCCGTGTTTTAATTATAACAAATTTTTGATTTTTCTATCCATATTTGTCGTGAGTTTCACTTTTTGGCAGGTCATTATGTCCGTGGCACAATTCAAATAATTTTTTAGAAAGAAAAATGCCATTTTTGTGATCATTGTCTCGAGTCCCGGATTTCTGGTCTCGAGAAATAAAATTTTATGCCATTAAAATCTTTAAAAAAGCTCAATAAATACTTTTTAAAAACCCATCGTTAGAGGTCTTTTGTCGTATTTTTTTTTTGGAGCGCGCGGAGGCGGCAATTTCAAAGTGCAATTTCATTGGATTAAAGTCATTAAATTATTAATAAAATCATTATATATTTGTTTTCTATTTCCAAATTTTGGAATTTCAATTTTTTTTAAAATTAAAAAATGCCGATTTTCCCCCACATTTAATTGTGCCATCAGTTGCTCCAATTGTTCCATGAGTTGGCGCCTCAGCAACTGTTTCTCGCGCATTCGCAACTCCAACTCTGAGGTGCGTTCCCGAAGGCTGTTCAATTGGCCAGAATTGTCGCAAATGGCCGAAAAATTGGGAAAAACAATTAAAATAAAATTTAAAATATTATATTTTAAAAGATTTGAACTTGATTTAAAAAAATAAAATGTTTTCAAAAATTCACAATTTTTGGTATTTTAAATATTTAAAGTTTAAAAATGCATAAATTTTCATAATTAAAATCAAATAAAAGTTTTAAAAAATTCATCTTTTTTTGTCATTTTAAAAATGTAAACTTTTCATAAATTCATAAATTTGGTAATTAAAATCAAATAAAATTTTGAAAAATAAAATTTTCGTTATTTTCCATTGTTAAAATAATTTTCAATAATTCTAATTTAAATTCACCCTCTGTTCTTCCAATGCGGCCATTTCCCTGAGCATTTCCTGATTTTCCTCCTCAAGACGAACAGTTTGAAGTTATAAAAAAAGAAACAAATATTTTTTAAATGTAATTTGTTAATTTATTTACTCATTTGTGCCATGGAACGCTCGTCCAACATTTGGTTGGGCATTCGTGCCATTGTTTGTCCGCCGCCCCTTTGTGCCGATGACGAACTGGCATACTGTAAAAGCAGTATTTAACGAACAGTTTTCAGTTTTGTAATCATATCGTTTTACGTACAACAGGCCTGGCTAACAAATAATTTTTAATTTCAGCAAACGGGATTTTTCTTCGACCTGGTGATCCAGGTCAAATAGAAATTAAACCGGGTCCCAGACCTATGGGTTGGGCATGATAAAACCTTGGATATATGATGTCCTATTCAATTTGTAGATTTTTAAACTTAAGTTATTCTTTAATGTGACAAATTTCAAAAAATTCTATGCCCAAACCCCGTTATTTTCAGAATCTCATGTTGGGCACGATAACCTCGGATGATGTCCAATGCAATTTGTAGATTTTTAAGCTCTTAAATTTAAAGATCCAGGTCCAGGGATTTCAGAATGTCGAACTCTATATTTAAGCATCCTATTTTAGTGCACTGTATGATAGTAGTATTTGTCTTTTGTGCGATAAGTAAAAAAATTTTAAATTATATTTAATTAGCTATTTAAATTATTTGTTATAATAAAATTAGTTTTGCCCACCACCGTCCGTCCCGCCAGCTTCGCGGCATACCGCGCGATCAGCTTGTGCTCGTCCTCCATCGCGCTCGCATTACCGTACTGGCCGGGCAACAGTTGCGCGGTCCATTCCGCTACCGGCTCCGGCGGTTGCCGCCTGCAGGCCATTTATTTATTTTTTGGTAATTAATGTAAAAAATTTTGAATACCGTATACTAATGTCTGAATTAGTTTAATGAATTTTGGTTTATTAGTTATTTAAAGGATTAATTAAAATAATTATTTATGTTATTTGTTTAAATAGAGGAGATATATAAATTAATTTTAATTTTTTAATTAAATAATAATTGAAAATTAAAGAAAATGGAAAATTTAATGTAATTGTAAGGGTAAATATTATTTTAAGGATATATTATTAAAGCATTATCCACTTAAATGAGACCAGTTTTTGTGGTTGCCGTCTGATCAGCAATGATTGATCAGACCAATTCATGGGTTAGCATCGGAGAAGGGAATTTATTAACTGGTTTTTTTTAATTATATTTAACTGTTATAATTTTCAGGAAGATAAATGAATTTAATAGAAATGTTTTTTTTATTTTTTTTTTTTTTGTATTTTTGTACAATTAAAATTTAAAAAGAGAAATTTAGTAAAAAAAAAATTAGAAAATGAATTTTTAATGCTTTTTTTAAATTTAATTTAACTTTTTTCTGGAAACTTAAAATTAAAAACGATAGACTAAAAATATTAAATTGCCATCAATATTACCAAAAAATTAATTAATAAATATAACACAAAAATTTTAACCCTAACAAATCAAAAATAGCTAAGCTCGACTAAAAACAATAAATAAATTAAAAATAATGTTTTAATTGAGATTCAAAAAATGCCTTACCGGACAGTGACCAGCGGTGTGGAGGGCACCACGTTGGCCAAGTCCAGCGGCCGTTGGGGCCTGGTCGGGAATTCCTTGTGCGTTTTCTGATGGCTGACCGGCACACATTGCAACGATTTTTGAATGGAATGTGCCAATTGTTTGGTGGGCGATTTCTGGGGAAAAATTTAAATTTAAATTTAAAATAAATAAACAAAGATATATTGGGTTTGTAAGTTTTGTTAAATGATTTAAGTTTAAATAAGAAGCAATATTATTACACTTCTTTGTTAATAAGTTTTTTTTAATTTTATTTTTTGTATTTAGATTTTTATTAAAATTTAATTTTCAGTTCATATTATAAAGTTAATTTTACTTATAAATCTAATTAATATATATAATCGTTTTTTGATAGCTTTAATAAAAAAAAAATTTAATGCTATTATTTAGAGATTAAATATTAAAAAGTAATAATAATTAAATTACATAACTATTCTTTATTATTTGATTTAATTTAAATTATTATATATTTTTAATTATTTAATAAAAAGGTATAAATAAATGAAATTTTTGCATAAGCACTGTTTTTGTCCGTACGTACATAGCTGCTGTACTCCTTCATCTCGTGCTCGTTGGAGTGCGATTGGCTGACCCGGCCCCGCCAGAAGCACGACTGGCACAACTGATAGTTGGTGCAGCGTTGGCATTTGTAGCGAAAGCCGGTGAAAGAGCGTGCCAAAAATTTAAAAAAATTAACATAAAAATATTATTTACTTAATTGTTTAATTCTTGGTTTGCCCAGTCCCCGTCCCCGTATCCCCGCATTTTAGGGCCAGTTTTTAACTCCAATCACAGGCAGTTGATCACCCGACATCAATAGCCTTGATTGACTTCGGGTGCCATTCCCTGAGAACCCGGTGAAATTTTTTGCACTTCGCAAGTCCTCGGTTTTTTTGAGGGATTTCCCCGATTTTTGCCCGTTCCCCAAAACCTCGTGTTTTTCCGAATCCTCGTTTTTTTGGGGGGGGGGTTTCAACGAATTTCCGACTTTTTTGGTCCATTCCCATCCCACAATATTCGGTGGCCGAAAACTACAAAAATCATAAAGCTTAATTTTAAAATTTGAAATTTTACTTGACATGAATCACACATCACTGGGTGGAACACACTCTCCACGGATGCCATTCGGTGCAGCAACGGTAACCACATCAGACAGGGCGGGCACTGCTCGCCCATGATGGCATCCAGGAACTGAAATGCATTAATTTTTTATAATTGAGTTAATCATTTTCAATAAATAATTATTAAAATATTTCGCTGCTTTAATTTAAACAGAAGATGAAAAACAAATGCTAATCATTTTAATTAATTTAAATATTGTAAAAAATTAAATATTCTTTTAAAAATTAGCGAAAAAATATTCCATTAAATATAATAATAGAAATTGTGACCTGATTGAGCGTGACAGGTTCTGGTGTATTGCGCTGAAAACATTGCATTAATGCCAATTCTGTGTAGCCAAATGTTGGGCTAAAAATTCAAAAATTTAATTATTTTATTATTAAAATTTAAATGTTTTACCCCTCAAAAACGGCGGTTGGCAATGCGAGCACTTGCCGCAAATATTCAGCAAATTTTTCATTGTCAAGCACAGCGCCGGTTGGGTCAGAAATTTGGGAAAACATGTCTAAAAAGTTGAAAATTTTAATTTTAAAAATACAAATTTAAAAAAATACATCTTAATTTGTCCACTAATTTTCCGGCACATAACGTGGCCAGCCCAACTTTAACAGAAAAAACTGTCAAGCGACCAATGTATTGCCTGGAAATATTATAATTTATTCTAAAAAAATAAATGAAAAAATAAATAATAAATTAAATTAATTTAAATAATTACAAATATTAAGGAATTAATAATTTTAAATAAATAATTTGATTATTAAATTAGAAAATAAAAAATTAATTAAACCAATTATTTTATACAAAAATAATATATTTATTATTAAATAAAATAAGAATCATAAAGCTGCGATTTTTTGGGAAATAATAGAAAATATGTAAATAAATATGTTAGAAATGGCAAAATATGTGCATAAAAACCCTTTAATTATGTACAAAAAATAATTAATTATATATTTTGAATGTTTTTAATTGGTTTAAGGGAATCTTTTCTATAAGAAAGTAATTTCAAAAAACTCCCAGAAAGAACTTAAATTAGGAAATTAAAAACTAAAAAAATGTACCAATTTTGTAATTAGTGCAAAAATTAAAAATTAAAATTTCCCACATTAATCTCAACTGAAAGCAATCAAAATTCACCTGTCATATGCACTTAAAAGGAAGTGTAGTAAAGTGGCGATGGATTTGTCGGTGTCAATTTGTTGGTTTGTTGGGAGTCGTTTATTTAAATCTAAAATTTAAATTTATTTTTAATTAATTAATTAAATGTTTATTTTTATTTACTATGAAAAACGCTGGTCAACAACAATTCGAGACGAGAAATTTTCAAATTTGCACTGGTCGCCATCGCATTAAGGCCATTTTCACGAAACGATTCAATCATATTCCAAATGTCCACCAAATGGGCTGAATAAATTGGGGACATTTAAATGGGGGAAAACAAATAAATATTTCTTTTTTTAAATTTATTTCTATTTAATTTATTTTGTTATTAAAAATAGAACCAAATAAATGAATTTAAAGATTTTATTAAATTGTAAAATAATCTTTATATCTTTTAGTGTAAATAAAAAATAAAAAAAATTAATTTTTATTTAAAAAATAACTCTAATTAAAAAATAAATTAAATTAAAAATTAACTATTAAACAAATAGAATAAAACATAATATATTTTATTTCTTCGGCAATTAAAATTAAAAAATATAAAATTATAACTAAAATTTTAATTTTTTGTTTTATAAGAAGTCAATTGCATTTAAAATATTAATTTTCCTTTTAACAAAGATTTCCAAATTATTTTAATGACTTACCATTTGTTTTCGTCTGAACAAATCGCAATTTGCACGCCGTCCGATATGTTGCGAATCGAATTGAATCGAAGTCGCGGAGGCCTAATTTTTTTCAAATTTAAAAATTTAAATTTTTAAAAAATTACGCATTTCGTCAATCAGTGCTTGAAGTTCTTCAGAAATGCGCGGAATTAAAAACCGTTGGATGGGCTGAGGCATTTTTCGCGGCACAATTCGCTGCTGATCAACCATTGGCAGATGACCACCTAAGAAATAAAAAAATTTAATAATTAAATTAATTATAGAAATAGAATTTTAATACATTAATTATTTTTAAATAGCTATGCTAATTTTATATTTTAAATAATTTGCTAACTATTTTTATCATTTAAAATAAATTTAAATTTATTTAGATATAATTTTAAAAATATATTTTTTCCATTTATTTTCTCAGAGTTACATTTTATTATTTTTATTTTCAGCTGATTTTTTTTGTTTTTTTTTTAATTTACATTTTATATGAAAATTATCATTAATTTGTCTTTTTCTTTTAAATTATATTTTAAATATTTGAAAGCATTTAAATAAATTATTTTCATTATTTTTTTACCATTTATTATTTCGACAGCATTCTGCTGTTGGCGTTGTTGTTGTTGTTGACCATCTGTTGGCCGTGTTGGCACAGTTAATGATGCCGTTCTTTGTTCTTCCGCCCCCGGCACCTGTGGTCCATTGTGAGCTGCCGAGGATGACGACGGTTGTTGTTGGTGCATATTTTCTGTGAATTTGATTATAATTAATTAGATTAATTATTTTGAAAAAATATTTAATTAAAATGCAAAATTAAAAAATTTAAAAAGAAAACTGAAAACTGAAAATTTAATATAAATTATTTTTTAGCGTTTGTATTTAATCCAAATAAATTTAATTTTGTAATTTTAATTTAATTTACTCTTCTTTTATTATTTTTTAATTTAAATTCATTTTTCTAAATTTTTGTAAAAAATTTTTATTTAAAATTTATATTAATTAATTTAAATTTTAATTTGCGATTTTTGAAAAGCCCAAAAGCAATTACAATATAAGAATAGAAATTCAAAGTGCTCGTCGGATGTCGTCAATTCATTGTGTTCATTCACAGATGAATTCGCGGAAGTAATTAAAAGAAAATCTAAAAATTGCGTAAAGCAAACAATGCGAAAAAATAATTATTTAATTTAATGAAATTTAATTAAAAATAAATTGGCATTTTTATTTAATATTAAAAAAATATAAAATAGTTTAATAAGCTTCAAAAATAAAAATTTTTACTACAGAAATATTTTTAGAATTATTATTTTTTTATTTTAAATATTTAAAAATAAATATTGACATAAAAAGTTTAAAAAATCGAATTTAATTGAATTTAAGATTTTTACAATGCCAAAAATAAATATTTTTTGTGCTAAATAAAATTAGGGGATTTAGGAGGGAAGAAGAAAAGCAAAAATTTTGGCAAAACGAAAGGGCCGAGCAAAAGCTGCCGCTGCTCGAACTGTTGTGCCCTCAGGGCAAAGCAGAAGCATTTGGGAAGAGACAGAGAAAATGGAGAGACAAAGAGAGAGAAAAAAGAGAGGGAAAGAGAAGAGAGTGAAGAAAGAGGGTGAGGGAGAGGGGAGAGGGGAGAGAGAGAGTGAGAGAGAGAGAGAGAGAAAGAATAAAGAGAGAGCGAGCGACAAAGTAAGAAAAAAGTGAGAGAGGGAGAGAGAAGAGAGAGAGAGAGAGAGAGAGAGAGAGAGAGAAAGAATAAAGAGAGAGCGAGCGACAAAGTAAGAAAAAAGTGAGAGAGGGAGAGAGAAGAGAGAGAGAGAGAGAGAGAGAGAGAAAGAGGAAGAGGAAGAGGAAGAAGGAGAGAGACGAAATTGTGGAAGATGGAGATGAAAAGTTAAAGGAAGAGAGAGAAAGAGGAAAATGGAGAAGAGGGGGAGAGAGAGAGAAAACTGGGGAAGAGAGAGGGTGAGAGAGAGAGGAAGAAAGAGAGAGAGAGAGAGAGAGGAGAGCGAGAGGGTAAGAGCGCAAGAGAGAGAGGGAGAGAGGTGGAGGGAGAAAGAGAGAGGGGGGGGGGGGGGAAGGGAGAGAGAGAGTGAGAGAGAGAAGGAGAGAGGGAGGGAGAGGGGAGTGATAGAGCGAGAAATGAAATTTGGTGTTTGCTTCTCTGCTTATGACGTTTATATGTGTTTATCCTCATGCTTTTCTTTTTCTCTAAATAAAATTCACTGTTTGACCAAGGTTGGCCAATTGGAAAAACAATGCCGACACGCCAATTGTCGCACCGCAGCGCCGCACTTGCTTAGGTAAGCAGGTGGCCAATCCAAGGGTCAGAGACGCAGAGACACGGTCAGAGAACCCAGGGGGAAAGCAATGAAAACAGTGGCAGAGATAAGGAAAAGCCGGCATAGAGAAGCAAATGATTTTAAGAAAGAGGCAGAGAGAGCAAGAGGAGTGTAGGAAATGGTTTAAGCGGAAAGAGAAGCTGAGAAATTAGAGAGTGTGCAAAACCTAATGGTGAAAGCTGAGAAATTAAGAAAAATGAGAGAGCATAATAGAAGGGGGAGAGAGACAGTCGAAGAAAGAATGATGGAAATAGGTATATAAGGATGTGGAGGGATGGATTTAAATTTTTCTCGAGCATTTTTTCATCCCTCTCTCTCTCACTCTCTCTCTCCCTCTTTCTCTCTCTCTCCCCCCTCTCTCTATTCCCCCTCTCTCTCTCTTTCTCTCTCCCCCCCTCTCTCTCTCTCTCTCGCTCTCTCTCTCTCTCTCTGTCTCTCCATTTTTTGTGTATTTTATTGTTTTTCTCGCCTTCTGCTGTTTCTTCATCGAGAAGAGGCATTAGGGAACACAAATCATTGCAAATGGCCAAACGCTTCGGTCCCTAAAGTCACGGCAGACAGGTACTAATTACATATAAGCAACAAAAAGGGATGGGCAAAAAGCACAAATGAGGGACGAAGGCATGCAATGGGTGGGGTAAATGGAAACAATTAATTATTCATTAATTATTAGGGCCGCGACTTTTAGTGACGAAAAATCCCAAAATAGTTAACTAAAATAGTGACGAAAAAGTGCCAAAAAAGTGACAAAATAGTGAAAAAAAGTCCGAAATAGTGACGAATAGTGACATAATTTTCAGCCAAAAAATGAGCAAAAAAAAAAAATTTTATTCACTAATTTCAGTTGCAAATGAGGTAAATTTCCTTTATAACATTTATCTTAACAAATATTGACATTTTTTAAATCAAAAATTTTGTCAAAAAAAATTTGGGGGAAAAATTTTTATGAAAATTTTCCAATTCTTAGTGGTATTTTTCAAAAAAAATTTTATGTCGATTCTTAGGGGTGCATTTTTTGAAAAAAATTTTAGATCGCTTCTTAGGGGGTGCATTTTTTGATTTTATTGCATTTTTGTTAAGGAATTTTCCAAAAAATGTCGAAATAGTGAAAAAATAGTGATAAAACGCCAAAAAAGTGAATTTTCACTATTTTAAGTGACGAAACGCCAAAATAGTGATTTCTAGTGACGAAAAATGACGTCCAAATGAAAAAATTTTAATGCAGAAATGCGTTTTTTGAGCTCCTTTCTTCAAATCAATCGAGCAAAAAAAAAGTTTTTTCACTAGAAATCGCGGCCCTATTAATTATCCATTATTGGCATTTCATTAAGCACAAAAGTCCAAAATAGGCAAAAATAGGCATTATAAAAGTCATCGTAGACACACCAAACCAAGTGGAAAATGCTTTTTTCGTTCTTTTCAACACGTATTATGTGCGCAGAAATTTTAGGCATTTGTCTAAAAATGGAAGGCCTAATCATTATTTATTTAAAATAAATTATAAAATAATATAATTTATTCCTTATATTCGAATATTAAAAATATAATTTAAAACTTTTAAATTGGATTGTTGTAGAAAGAAAGAAAATATTTATGAACAAATATAAAAAGAATTCATATTTTTACGCATTAATTATTATTATTTGGTCAAGAAATTATTTCAAAAAAATTAGCATAAAGAATCTTTCTTTGTTCAAAATAATTACTCAAAATTAAATGAAATAATTAAAAATATATTTTTTAAATAAAAATTTTACTGAATTTTTAACTGTACGAAAAAAAAAGTTTTTTGTCCGGACGGACGGACGGACGGATGGGCGGACATAAATATTACCCGGGAGACAAATTTTTCATCCGTAAAAATACATGTTGAGTGGATGGAATGGGCAAAACATATGAATGAATGGGAAAAAAAAGTTGGGCCCGGGGAATTTCCGCTTAAATTCGCTCAAACTTTTGCTTGGCATTTCAAAAGAGGGGAAATGGCATTTTAAAGGTTTTAAAAATAAAATTTTCTAACCGAAAAAACCAAATTTAAATTTGTTGTTATTTTTTGCTTATTTTTAAATAAAAACGAGCTTAAATAAATATTTAATTAACCAAAAAATCAGCAATATATGAAATTGAAATAGATTTAACTATTTAAAAAATACATTTCAAATAAAAAATGAAAAAACATAAATTCCTTACAAATAACTTAAACCACGACTCAATTAAATCTGTTCGTTTTTTGTCAGAATGTTTTAGTTAATGTCGAAATAATAAGCGAAAGAATGAAGAATATGTTGGACCATTTTTAAATTATTTTAAATGTGAATTTATTATTTAAACGATAATTTATTAATTAATTAATTACCAATGATAAAAGCAATTTAAAAAAATCGGTTTTTGTTTTCGTATCACTTTGAAAGTAGGTCATAAAAGTGCGTTTTGAATTGATTGTTCAAACAAATTATTAAACCGATCTGCTCTAATCGGCTTGCATTTCTGTAAATTTATCCCTTAATAGGGGGCTATAAATTGTATGGTTTTGCAAATTTTTTCTGCGCAAGGCTATGGAAAAGGGGCTCGCAAAAATAGCATTTCTACGTTAAATTTTTTATTGTAAAATACACCCCCTTAAGGTCGGTTTTTGGAAATTTTCAAAAAATACCATAAAAGAAAAATTTTTGGGTTTGATGGGAGGAAACTCAAATTTTTCGGACTTGTAAATTAAAATTAAAAATTTTTTTGAAAATATTACATAAACTTTATATTAGTACATCTCAAAAAAGTTTTTGTGATATTATATAAATACGTTAATTAGTCATTGTTTTGGTTCTATTTACATATATCAATTTCATATTTTTACACAATTTTTTATAATTCTTTCTGGCTTAAAGCATTTTTAGGGCATATTTTAGTGCATATTTGGGAATCAATTGGGTTTTTAGGGCATATTTTCATCTTTTTATTCCATTTTTACGCGCATATCTATTTGGTATTTTTTTTATTGCATACGACTTAAAGCTCTATGTATAAAATTATTCCATTAATTTTAAATTTTAAAATGCCAAAACTTATTCCATTTTTTGGCATTTTGTTGCTGCTTCAAATTCTGTCCGGCGATGTTCTCAGCTGTGAAGTATTGGCCAAAATCAAGGCAGAAACAACGAACGCATTCATTTTTGAACTTTCAATGCCCGATGCATTCAATGAGCAAATCGAATTCAATGGGCCAGGGCAAAAGGAAATTTTGGTAAATTTTAATTTAAATAAAAATAAATATATATTTATTAATTCGAATTTTCCCAAATTAGAGTTTGTGGGTTAAAGCCGGGCCAAAATGAAGCCAAAAATTGGTACCAATTTTGATTAAAAGCCTAAGTTGGTTCTCAGGGCTTGATGTAGTAATGTTTTTGCTATCATCATCAGCCGATCGCTGTTTTGTCCATTGATCCCTAGTTGGTTCAACTGCGGGGCAAGTTTTGTCTGATCGAGACCACATGACCACAGTGATCCCATCCTGATCAAATTTATTTTTACTTATTTTTGCTAATCCGATGGGATCCATTACAAACCAACAACAGACTTATTCGGCTTCTTTCTGTTTTAAAGCCAGCAGCAGCTGCTCAGTGGCTTTTTTAATCCGTTTCGAAATGGAGGAGTGCCTGTGGTAGCTCAGTGGATTAGAGACCGTACTTTGGCTGGGAAGGCGTGGGTTCGACTCACACCCGAGGCCAACCCTTTTGCACATTTTCTTAATATATAATTAACATTCATTAATTGATCTGCTCTGACAAATGTGCACAGATAAAGGCCCAAGACTGTGCTACAAAACGTTGGAAGCTGCTGACGATGATCAGGGATGAAGCGGGCAATTTGACGGAGGTTGAGGAGGCTTACACAAAGCTGGACGGCATTGGCGAGGTGACCATCCAGGTGAAGCTTACTTCGTGGCTGACGCATTTTATAAATCCCGTCGTTCATTGCGCATTCTATAAATCCCGTCGTTCGTCAAATCAGCGGAAAATGGAAAAAATTCATGTTCATGCCGAAAATGACAGCGGAAAAATGGGGGTCCCATGGTATTTTACAGAAGAAGCTTATTATTTAGGCGAAAAATTGGGGTGGAAGGCCGGATTTGAACCGCCGCTCGGGGCCCCTTTACGTGGATCCGTTGTCTTAGCCACTAGACCACATCCACCACTGGAGGGATAACTGTTGTTTTGGGGCCATCTTTCCTTCATTTTGGCCCCTGTTGCTTTTGCTCCCACAGCACTTTGAGCTCCCACAGCTATTTTCGATCAGCCATTACAAAGCTGTTACAGATCCTGGCACCCGACAGAATGTAATTCATCCAATACAACTTTTTAAATTTAATATTTATCTAGAGTAAAGAGTCAATGCTTATGCAAATGGACACACCTCAAAAAAGCTATCGAAAAAAATTATATAAAACATTTGGCCAGATAATAAAATGGCATTTTTGAACATAAGCTTAGAAGAGAAAATTGCCAAAAAAAGAACCCCCTTGAAAAATTATGAACAGTTTTTCTGCTACACCCTAAAATAAAAAATAATAATTTTTACTTACTATTTTTTCCATTATTTTGGCTTTGGAGAACTGAGTCCTTGTTTAAAGTGGTCACTCAGTAGTGCTGTTCGAGACCGACAATTTCCCGAGACTCGAGCTCGAGACTTCACCTCGGTCTTTCGATTCCGAGACCGAAATCCCGAGACCGAGAACAAAAACCCGAGACTTTTTTCGAGTCGAGACTCGAGAACAAGACTCTCGAACAGCACTACACTTCAGTGCCGGTTTTTATTTAGACAATTTTGAGCTTGGAGCCACAAATTTCATTTCACATCACTAACAAAGGAAGGTCCCCAGGTGTCCGTGGGATTTCCGAATGAAATTTGGTGGGTGGATAGGGCACCCATGGACACAAAAAGGTTTGACTAACGCATTACCTCTACACCATTTGACACTTACGAAGATGAAAACAATTATTTCTTTTCTATAATTACAAAAAGCCAAAAACTTTGGCACGTCATAACTCGGCACTCGGGCTCATTCCGCAAAAAATAAAACAACTTTTCTTAAGAACCCATGGGTGCGCTCTATCCACCCACTAAATTTTATTCGGAAATCCCACGGACACCTGCTGGGGACCTCCCTTTGTAAGCTATAATTAGTCCCTGATCGAGTCCCGTAAATTTTTTTTTGTGAGATTTCAGTAGAACTTTTCCAAATTCTAAATTCTTCCGTAAAAAATGCCTAGATTATTCTTATGCACTGATCACTTTCGTTTTCTGATCTGTACTGATTCAGATCGGTGACGAGCTGCAGCCCCAGCTGAAGCAACGGGTCGGCGTCGCTTGCGCGGAATCCACGCTTAATCTTTGCCTATAAATTTAAATATACATTACCCCAGATTTGTACAGTACTGTGTAATCATGTCATTGATACCATATCCCCATTCTGAAATATTGCCGTTTTGAATTCTTTAAATTTAATAAATTGGTGAAGCAATTTTTTAATTTTTTAACGTTTTATTAAAAACGGCAAAAAATATAATTAGTTTTTAAAATTAATTTTCTGATTAAAAATGAAATTAATAAAGTTGTTAAAGAATTATTTTTTCATTGCAATTAAACGAGCAAAATTCATCCAAAAAATTATTATTTGTTTACACATACGGAAATAAATTCGCCCATATTTTGAGCAAATTTTGGCAAAACAAACCCCGAAAACAAAGTGGCGAATCGGTGCGCGGACTCATTAAAAGTCAAAGTCAATCATCATCAATCAACCACCATCCCAATTAATGAGGTAATTAGGCAAGAAAAAATTGCATTTATAAATGGGGATCCTATGTGCCATTGAGTCATAATAAACTCAAAAACGGCAATTCCATCATATTATTATTTTATTTTTTTGCATTTACCTCCAACAATCCGTTTCCATTGGTCGAAGTCCAGTCGCATCACCCAAATAAATATCAATCAGCAGAGTGGCCAATGTATAATGACAACAGTCATTACTTGTCATTAAGAAAAATCACCGTACAAATTGGGCTTGATGGCAATTAGTGGCAGGGCTTGACGTGAAACTATGTTTTCAATCTAATTGCATTAAGTCTGATTTCAGCTTTACTTTTGTGGGAAAAAAAGGCGAAAATTTGTTCAAATACTCTAAGCATTTCGAAAACAAAATTATAATAAATTATCACCTAATTAGTGTGCACAAACACCTTTTTGCGTTAATTAATACTGCATACAATGAATGGGATCAACGAGCTTCAAAAGAATGGTAAGAGTTGAACATCATATTTAAAAGCCGAATTAGGCAACACGGAAATGACATTTTTTATGTGTTCAATTAAATCAAAAACAAATCCCAGCTGCCGAGTTTGGCACCCAAATGATGTCCAAACTGAAGCTGTACGAGGCGGCCGACGACAGCGGCACCAATGCGTACCAGCAACACCACCACCACCACCATCACCACAAATACGCGCCGTTGGAGCATCTGCTGAACCGCGGGGTGCCAATGTTCAAGCAGTTGAACGAGGCGGAGGTGGCACGGGCGATGATCAGTCGCTACTGGCGCGACCTGTACGAGCGAGCGGAATGCGACGTGGTCATTGTCGGGGCCGGCAGTGCGGGGCTGAGCTGCGCGTACTGCTTGGCAACGCGGCATCCGCACCTGAGCATCGCGATCATTGAGGTGTGACGGATGGATGGCGATTAATTAATTAATTAAATTGCAAAAAAAAAAACATTTAAAAGCAATTAGAGACTGGGGGAACGGGTGCCCTGACTAAGTTATGTCTAATAATTCGGAAAAAAATAATTAAAAATGTTTGAATTTCGAAAGTAAAATTATCTAATTTTTTTTTTAGGAAAATTTATAAAAATTATACCTTATCATTTTTACTCTTTTAATTTAGAAAGAAATATGTTTTAATCAACTTGTTCTTTTTTAAAAATTTTTTAACATATATTATTTTGTTGCAAACAATAATTTTGTATTTACGAATTTTATACAAAAAAATGAATCAAAATATTATTAGATTATCAATATCAATTTTTAATTAGACACGGCTCAACATATTTTTTGAGAAATGTTTTAATATAAAAAATATTTTTTAATTTTATAAAATAATTTTTAGGCCAACGTGGCGCCCGGTGGTGGCGCATGGCTTGGCGGACAGTTGATGAGTGCCATGGTTGTGGACAAGGAGATGGAGCCGTTCCTGGACGAGCTGGAGGTGCCCTATGAGGAGGGGGGGCCCAATTTTGTGGTTGTTCCCCATGCCGCACTGTTCACAGCCACATTGTTGGCCAAAGTGCTTGCGCAGGTAACCAAATGTTGTCTAAGTTTACAAGCATTTTTAAATTTTAAAAATAGACATTTAAGTAAAAAAAATTAAATAATAAATTAAATTTTTTGAATTTTGACAAAAAACTCAAAAATTTTGTATTTTTTACCAAAATATTTTCCAAATTAATAAAAAAAAAAATTTCCACTTTTAAATATATAATTGTAGGATATAAATTAGAGTGGTACGGGACCGGGACTGGTACTGAAAAACACGTACAACTGAGTACCTAAGTCCCGGTTTTGACCGGGACCGGGAAAAGTCCCGGTTTTTTCCAGGTTTTCCCAGCCAAAAAGTCCTTTTTCAACCCAAAAAATCCCGGTCCAGGTTTTGCCCAAAATTCGCGGTCCCGTACCACTCTGTCAAATTAGAACTTGCACTATTTGGTGGGGGATTTTCTATTTTTGAACTAAGAGATCCCTGAATTTGTGAATCAATGTTAAATAAACTGTTTAATTTTTATACATTTTTAAAATCTTAATTTTTATTTTAAAATTCCTTTTTTTGCAAAATTAAAAAAAAATCAAATTTTTCTTTTTTTTGTTTAAAAAATTGTTCTATGTATGTTAACAATGCAAGCAATTACAAATTAAAGCCAAATGTGAAACTGTTCAATGCAACGGCGGTGGAAGATTTGATTATCAAACGGCAACAACAATCAGAAACAGGCGAAGGCCCTGGCAAAAGCGTACAACAACAGCAACACGTTGTCGGCGTGGTCACCAATTGGTTGGTAAACAAATTAATTAATTAATTAATTAATTAATGAATTAGTTATTAAACTATAGAATTAAAATTAAAATTTATTTTTAATTTTTGTTTTGTGAACACACAAATTTGTTTATGGAGCACTATTTATATGGGAATTTACAATAGAAAATAATATATTTTTAGATATTTTATGTATTTTGCACAGGAATATTGAGAATTTATAAAAGATCTAATTCATTACGATGTTACTAAAATGAATAATTATTTAAACACAATTTTTAAATTAATTTAAAAAATGATTTATGAAAAATCCCGTTAAAAATAAAATAAAATAATGTAATTATTATTATTATGTTAAAATGACAAAAATTAAAGGACTCTGGTGGCACTGAATCATCACAGTCAAAGTTGTATGGACCCAAGCACAGTGATGGCCAAAGTAAGTGTAATGACGACTAGAGACCGGACGGGACCGGGGCCCCGCCGGGATTTTGCCGGGACCCCCGGTCCCGGTCCCGGGTTTTTTGGGCAAACCACCGGGACCGGGAGTCCCGTTTAAAACGGGAGTCCCGGTCCCGGGACCCCGTACGGGTCCATTTTCCAAGTCCCGGTCCCGTTCCCGGCCATTTGGGTCGGAAAAACGGGACTAAATTTCACCAGTGAAACTGCCCCAAATTTGAAAAATGTAATAATTATTTTTGGCGAAATGTATTTTATTTAAAATTTTGAAGATGGAATTCGACACCGCCGGACCCCCCCCCCCTTTTGTACCATAAATTTTTTTAGAAAAACACGCCGCAAAAAAGTGCTTTTTAAAAGCAAAAAAAGGTCAATTTACAGGCTTGATATAATTCTAAGCTAAAATATAAAATTATAAAAATTTTTTCGAATTTTTATCAAAATTTCAAAAATTTTGAAAAAGTCCCGGTCCCGGCGGGGCCCCGCACCCTAAATTGGGACCGGGACCGGGAGTCCCGGAAAAACGGGAGTCCCGGTCACGGTAAAAAATCTAACAAAATTAAATTGAATTTTAAATGGGGTTTTAAATGTTTTTTTAGAATTAAAAAAACAAGAAAAAATATTTTTTAAAGGATTTGCTTTGGAAAAATCATTAATATTTTTTATTAAAAAACTATGTTTCCGGCCAATAAATTCATACAAATCTATTAAGTAAATGGCAATTAACAAAGCAAATCATTAATTATAGGGAATGGATTTTTTTGTTATGCTAATTAGGTTGTGATCAGTGCCACGGGCCATGATGGGCCGATGGGAGCGTTTTGTGTGAAGCGATTGGAGTCGATGAAAATGGTGCCCAAATTGTGCGGAATGGGCGCATTGGGTGAAACTTACAAACTCGTTTTTTAAAAACATAATTGAATTTTAAAATTGATTTTTGAACAAAAAAACGATAATTATAATAGTTTTTGGGCACTCTAACGGAAATTATAAATTTAATTTATTATATTAACTAATTTATAGGGCTGCTAATTTTATGTAAATACATATTTTTTTCCTGGATTCTCCATAGCCTAATTAGTAGGAAAAACACTTTCTTTTTTGTGTTTGCGAACAAAAGTTGGGACTTTTATTTACATATTTTTACATATTTCGGGGTTTTTCTACATATTAAATATGTACATATTTTTATACATATTTTGGACTTTTTCGCATTTTTTCGTACATATTTTGCATTTTTTGAGAATTTTTAAGGAATTTTTTTATTAAATGCCCCCGAAATATCCAAAAGTTCGCAATTTTTTTCAAAAATTTTGAGAATTTATAGAAATTTTTTGTGAAAAGTGAAAATTTTTTTGAAAATGTGCCCCAAAAAATAGTTTTTTTTTTTCAAAAATTGGATATCCAAAATTAAATTTTTAAATACTAAAAGATAATTCTAAGCCTATTTATGTCATTTTTATGCCATTTTGTGCCTTTTTCACCATTTACGAGGAATTTTTTTTCAAAAAATAAGCATTTTAAAAATTTTATTTACATATTTTAGTACATATTTGAGAGTTTTTGTACATATTTCATACATATTTTAGCATTTTTTATACATATTTTATTTACATAATTCGCAAATTTTCTTACATAAAATTAGCAGCCCTACTAATTTATAATTTTTTTTTCTTTTACACTTTTTAAAAATCTAAATACATATTAATTTTTAATGTAAAAATTATTTATAAATTTGGCGTAACGTATTTTTTTACCCATTTAAACAATTTCTTTAGATATGACTCGCGCAGAAGCTGCTGTTGTGGAGAACACTCGTGAAGTAAACAAATAAAAAAAGACAAAAACTATTTTAATTTTCATTAACCAATTAATTAATTAATCAAATAATTAAACAGATGGTCCCGGGAAAAAAAAATTAATTACTTAATTAAATAATTTAACAATTAAAAGGTGGTCCCCGGGCTGATCATCGCCGGCATGGAGCTGGCCGAGTTGGACGGTGCCAGCCGGATGGGCCCAATCTTTGGCGGCATGATGGCCAGCGGCATCAAAGCGGCACAGCTGGCAGCAAAGAAGCTGAATCTTGTCTGATTATGAGCCATAAGCTGATCTGAGCGATCAAATAGCGATCAGCAAAAATGCAACAAATATGCTGAGAATTATTTTGAAGGGATTTAATATATTTTTTTCACTTAATTTGATTCACATAATAATCTTTTATCCAAATAAACGGTTGTTGATCATCTGCTAACATTTTATTTAGTTAAAATGAAATTCTGAAGAAAAATTTGTAAATTTATTGAAATCATCTTTAATTAAAAAGAAAAAATTTTTAAGAAAAATTTTACAATTTTTCCTCTTTTGAAATAAAAGTGATTGTTTTTTCGTTGTACAATAAATAAAATTACGTTGCATAGAAACACTAAATAAAATTAATTTATAACAATGAACTTTTTCAAATCACACAATTAATTTATGTAAATATTTGGCTATTAAACATGTTCCCGCTGATTTTCGAGATCACTGATCAGTGATCACTATTTGAAAGAATATTTGTTCCAATTCTGAATTTCTAACCCAAAAAACCGAGACTCAAAAATTTGTTTTTCGATTTTTTTTCAAGTTCCGGTCCGGGATTAAGAATTGGCCTAAATTGCCTGTCAAATTCGTGATTAGGGACCCCGGAAAGCTTCCAGAAATAAGTTTTATGAATATACAGACAGCATCTTACAAAAAAAAAAATAAGTAAATCATTAGGCTTCCCCACCCCATTTTAATTTCTAATAAAATTCAAAAATTTCAAAATATCCATACATTTTGTAATCTAATTATTATATAAACATTACATATTATTTAATTATAATATTAAATGGATGTCATTATTAGGGCTCCAATTTTTAGGCAAAAGCCTATTTTTTTTTCCTGAGCTCCCCGTGGCGCCTGAAACGCACGAAAAACATGTTTTTTGGGCTGTTGTTAAGCTATTTTTCGAGTTATTAGTGCCTATTTTCTAGGCTTTTATTTTTAGAGCCTAAAAAGCCTAAAAAATTTGAAAGAGCCTATTTTTACCTATTTTTGAAAATTTTTCTCAAAAATCGTCTTTAAAATTTTTTTTTGGACAAATTTTTGAATTTAAAAAATAATGTAACTCAATACTGATTTGACTTATTTTTACCTTTTTGAATGAATTTTGTCATTTTACATCCCCCTAAATTTGAGGTTTTTAGTGCCTATTTTCCATTTTTTTAGTGCCTATTTTGGGGGTTTTTTAGAGCCTAAAGCCTACCTATTTTGGCAGTTTTTAGAGCCTAAAAATATTAGCCCTAGTCATTAATTGTCTAAATGCCATGCTAATAAATTTATGTTGCAAAAAAAAAATTGTAATTGATTTATTAGTTAAGATGCTGAAATGTCAAATGAACGATTGATTTCACATTTACATAATCGTAATTTATAAATTTAATATCTTCTTTAATTAGAGAAATATATATTAAAAATTCTATAAAATTTTTTAAAATTAATAAGTATTTTTCCCCAATTTCGCGGGAATTTAATTAGACTTTTGGCGAAATTTTATGCTCCGAATTTTGGAATTGAGGTCGTTATTCTTACATATCAGAAAGTATTTTGTCTAAAAAATGAAATTTTTAAACGTTTTTTTACGAAATAAATAAAAAATTTCCAACAAAAAATTGGAGAATGTTTTTCGTGAAATTACATTTTCATTTCGTGGGAGGCACGTGCTGTAAAATTGTCCAAATTAAACTCGCTTCTGTCAATTTTCATTCCCGTGTTATTGTGAACAGCAGGTGACCCAAAATGGCAACTTGTCAATGATCAAAATTGAATGATTTCTAAATTTTTCCAAAAATTACATTCACAAAAATTAGTTGAATAATTTAAATGGCCTAATAAAATTCATTTTCTTAGTCTCCTAATAATTGAATTTTTTGAGGATCAGTTTTTTTATTTCCACTTTATTTAAGTAATTGGAATTTTTAAATGGTTATCTCTATTTTTTCCCACACTTTTTTACGTAATTAGAATTTTTTTATTGATTGTTTATTTTTCTTAAAGACAATATTTTCAAAAATAATTTTATTCTATCGAATTAAATAAAATATTAATTAAATTAAATTAAATTTGCAATTTTCTTTTGAGCGTTTTCAATCTGTAATCATTTTTTTTTGATTACCTCCAATTGATTAATGAGAGCACTCATTTCTTTGATGCCAATAGGAATTATTGGAAAAAGGCAATTAACGAAAATGTTTAAAAAATATAAAAAATTTATTTCAATAATGGGGGTGCCTTCCTAATCGCTCGATTTTTTTTTTGCGGACCACGCACAATGTGACTAGCAAATTTGGCGTCGTGTCCTTATCAAATTTTGCACAAAAACCAAAAATGAAAATGGCCCAGTCATTTGCTGAACAAATAATGCATTAATTTGGCCTTCCTCCGTCTTATCATTTCATTTTTTATTTCATTTTATTGAAATTTGCAAAAATTTTTGAAATTCTTTCGTCAAAACTCAAAAAGATCTTTGTCCTCCTTTCAAAGATTTCTATTTTAAAACAAAATAAAATCACTTTTCTTATCGGTTCGGATTGATCTTCATTTATGTACTAATTGAAAGTGTCCTTGATTTTTTGCGCGTCACTTTTGAAATAAAATTATTTTACTCTGAACACATCCATTTTTATTCCCCAAATTTCAATTTAATATTTGCCCATTTTTGGGCATATATTTTTTGTTGCAATATGCATAAAAATGAAATCATTTCCTCCTCTACGTATGCTAAAAATTTGTTAAAATTTCAATAATACACCTTTAGCGTGGCTTTTATATTTTCATAAAAATTTTTGATATTTTCATTTTTTAAAATAAATTGGCTTTATCCCGGGCCCCAATTAAGTTTTTACGCTTAAAAATTAAAACAAATTATTTCTCATTTGAAACAATCATTAAATCAAGGACTACTATATAATAATAACTTCATCGATGACCCTTTTTTCCACAAAATTTCAATTAATTAAATATTTTTCTATTTTAATACATTCATCGGCTTAACCCTTTGGCGCCACTTTTCTTTTTTTATTCCCCAATTTCAATTGAATATCGTTCATTTTTTGCATATATTTTCTATTCATTATATTATACAATTCGAATCACTTCTTACCCATACATTTTGCCAAGTAAAAATGTTAAATTTTCAATAAATCATTAATATACACCTCAAAATGTTCCAAAAGTCTTATACTTTTCTCGAAAAATTTTTTAAATTTATTTTTTTGATAAAAAAATTCATTTTAAAAGCTAAATTCGTTCCAACCATTGTAGGCTTCATCCCGGGCCCCAATTAAATTTTCCTCCTAAAAATTTACAAATAATTTCATTAAATTTAGGACCACTGTAGTAGCAGCATACATAATCTATGCTGTCCTATTTTTGCACAATTAAAATATTGAAACATTTAGTAGATTAATAAATTTCATTGGCTAACCCTGAGGCCTTTCCATTTCCCTACTTAAACATTTAAATGTCTATAATTATATTTTTTTAAACATTACCAAATTTGGAACAACCATTTTCAGCAGCCATCCTTCCCCATCTCCACCGATGTCTCATCCCTTCCCCCCCCCCCCCCGCCTCTCCCGTCTTCGTCCCGTCCGTCCTTTCCCGTCGTCAATTCGCTTTTTTTGTCCCCTCTCCCCGTTTTGCAACAATTCTTCTTCTCATCCAGGCCCATTCATTCATTCATTCATTCATTCATACATTCTTCCACCTTCACCACTCATCTTCATCATCATCATCATCATTTATTTCTTCATTTCATCGATGCGATGCGATTCGATGCGTTGCATTTTGTCCCCCCCCCCCCCCCGCTTCTCCTTGCCGGATGATTGTGCGGCGGGGCTGATGGGCGATGATAAGACGCTTTTCGGGACGGACAGACAGGCGACGCTTCTTCTCCCTCCTGTGTCCCCCCCGGCGGGCCCATTTTTCCATTTTTGCTCATCTCTCCCCCCCCCATGGGCCCAATCATCGCCCGCCGTCCTCGTCGTTGTCGTCGGGGCCAAACGCCTCCCCCCCCCGCCCCATTTTTTTTTTTGCTCCTCCCCCGCACACTCATCGCCAAAGATGGGGTAAAAAAGCGCTTGACGCTTTCACTTCCTCCCATTTTTCCTCACACACAATCGCATCGCATCGTAAAGCATTTTTTTTTGCCGCCTTTTCCCCACCTATGCTTTTGTATGCAATATTATTTATTTTTTCATTTAAAAATAGGTGATTGTGAGATAAATTTAGGCCTTCAAATCCAGGCCCGTATCCAGAAACAAATTTCGGGGAGGGCACCCGAATTTATTTATTTATTTTTTTGCTCTTCCGGCCAAAAAATTTTTTCTTTAATAATTTATTTTCTAAATTTTCAGCGCTGTGGCGAAAAGGCAGGAATTTGTAGTGGTTTGGCAAAAATTGAACATAAATTTGCCCTTTTGGGGTCTAATTTTCAAAAAACAATGATTTGTGCAAAATTTTCCAAAATTTGCCCATTTTTTCTGGAAAAATTTTTCATTTTCTATTTCGGGGGGGGGGGGGGGGCGGCACGGATAGGGCCTGTTCAAATCATACCCATACTTCTCCGGTATGTACAGATTGAGAATTTTGCATCCAATTTTTAAACTCTGCGATTTTCTAAAACAAAAAATTGGGCAGGAAAACTAAGAAAATCCCATTAAAATTCGGTATTCGGAATTTTTATTTTCGAATTTTTAATCCTTAATTAAATTCATGCATATGTTGCAATGCATAAATTGGAATATTTTTTTTTATAAATTTTGACAATTTGGTAAAATTTAAAACCGACAAAAAAAGCACTTAGAATTTTCTCGATCGCAATTCCCGGATTTAACATTTGATATCCCTTTAAATTTTTGACAGGAATTTTGAATTTTAATATGAATAATATTTGTCTGATGCGCCATCAGTTCTTAACTTTTTCCTAAATGTTTCTTCAACGAATCGAGTTCATATAGGAAAAATGTTAAGAATAGCTGGCAAATCATGAATTTGAAATATCCATTTAATAAATTTTGTATTCATATTTTAAAAATTTTATATTAAATTTTTATATAAAGATAATATTTAAATATTAATTTATTTTAAAAAAGTTTTAAAAAATATTTATGGGAATTTATTCCATATTATTATTTTTTTAATTAAATATTATATTTGCCTCAATCATTTTGAATTAATTAATTGGCATATTAATATTTAATGTTTAAAAAGTGTCGAATACTGACAAAAAAAGAAAAATTACGCAAATTATTATTACAAAAATGAAAAAAAAATTAACAATTTTCTAAAATTAATAAACAAATATAAAATGACATGTAATAAAAAAATATATAAAGTTTCTCCCAATCAGCACGAAAATATTCTCAATAACATCAGTTAGACAATGCGATAAAAAATAGAAATAAAATAATAAAATATAAAATAAAATAAAAATATTTAATTTCTTATAATTTTATTAAATTTTCATCATAAAATTAATATTTTCAGCTTTATTTGGCCTACCGTTCTGTCGGTCCGTCCGCCGATTTGATTGTGCCGGCTGTAGCGGTGAATTTGGTTGCGTTTGTTGGCGTTGTGTTGAGCGGCACAGTTTTGTTGGTCACTGTCAAATCCAAGCAAATGCCATGGCATTTGATATTTTAATTTACTTTTAATTAATTTTAATATTTCAATTTCCCATTTTTCAGTTCCCTCCGCGGCTCCGCCAATTTTCTGATGGCATTGATTTGTCTTTGTGAATTGGTCCACTAAATTGTGCACACTTTTTCCTGGTTGTTGTCATTTCGGGCACAAATTTTGTCAGTTTACTCACTGCTGACCTAATTATGACGGTAAACTTTGATGCTAAAATTTGTAAATTTTAATAATTTTATATCATTATTTGCCTCAAATTTATATTTTTTTAATTTGTTTTAAATTTTAATTTAATTTAAAATTTCAGATATTTGCTTACTCATCTGTTCATTTGCACAATTTACGGTGTATTTACACTGAATTATGTGCTCGCTTATGTATTCGAAAATGCGGGAAAGTATGGCGCAATTAAATTGAAATATTAATAATTTATTAATTATTATTTTCAATTTCCGTTAAATTTGGCCATGTTGCAGTTGCTATACGCATTTGCCTTTTATTAAAAATTGAAATCTAATTTTAATTAATATTAATATTTTTATATAATAGAATTATTAATGAATTAAATTCATCAATTTTATTCAGCAATTTATTTTAAAATTATAATTTATTATTAATTTTAAATCATCTATTCAAAAAAGAATTCACACATTATTTTATTTAATTTTTAATTTCTATGACCAACAAATTTAATTTAATTTTTAAAAATGGAAGTATTTTTTTATAATTAACGAATTATAAAAATTAATCACAGTAATTAATAAAAATAATTTTTTAGCTGAACAAACTTTTGGTATTCTCAAAGTTCACTACAAATTCATTCTCTGGTCCATTATTCGGGCTTTGAACAAAATGCCAACAATTTATGCTGATATTTAAAAGCCGTACCGTTTCCCGTGAATGCTAAAACTGACAGTGAAATAATTTTAATGATATATATTTGTCATTTTACCTCAAATAAAACTTTCAAAATTTTCCGATAAATATTTATAAAAATTAAATGACAAAAAAAGTCATTTCGTCATAAATGTCCTCAATTAAGTTAATCTCAGACAATGTGAAGAACTTATTAATTAATATTAACTAAAAAATAAAAAATAAATTATTTTTTATGCCCATAAAGAATTAATTATTTAAAATTTGTGGGAAATTAAATTTGAATTTTTAAATGTGCCTGGGTCGTATGCATTGGGACCGGCAGAAAAATGCCGGGAACTTACGTCAGATTCGTGATCAGCGACCCCTAAACCCCGGAAAACAAATTTCATGGTTTCTTTATCACAAAAAAAAATTTTGAAAAACAAAATGATCCCCCCCCCCTTACTTTTTGATAAAATTCAAAATCTGTCATTTTATAGCGCCTATTTAAATATGAATCCCCTGTGCTGCATTCATTAAAAAATGTTTTTAATTGAGTTAATTACATTTTAGAAGTGCCCTTTTTGTGAATTGGTCCACTAATTGGGCACACTTTTTTCCTCGTTGTTGTCATTTGCGGCATAAATTTTGGCAGTCTTCTCAATGACAATTTAATAATGACGACAAAATTTTAATTTTTGGCAATTTCATTTTCAAATTTTACAGTTTATTAGCCAATAATACATTTTGTCTCAAATTGTGGCTTAACGACAATTTTTATGCGTTTTGAATAAGTGTTTTTTTTTTACAGATTTCGCAGAAAAATGGGCCTTTTTAATGGGTTTTTCTTGGGGGACATTGTAATTTTGATGATTTTCGCCAAAAATAGAAAAAATAAAAATAAAGCGCATTTACTTGATTATAAATTATTGGTGATTTGTCCCCAATATAAACAACTATTTTTAAATTCCGGCATTTACACTTTTAACCGTATTTAATATGAAGCAAAACTTTGAACCACAGAATAAAAGTTAAATTATCGAAAACAGTTTTATTAAAATATTTTTTCCAGCAGAGAAAAAAGACATTTAACAAAAAGGAGAAACAAATGAAAAAAAAATTTTTGAAAATTATTTAATTATTAAGAATTAATAATATTTCGGCAGTTGTTTTTTGTCTAAAATTTTTTTCTAAAATAATGCCTTCCTTTTTCTCCGTCTTTGGCACTTTTTTTTTTCATGCGTCCGATGGCATTCCGCTACTTTTTGGCAAATCCTCATCGTTTACGACGTATGCCGACAAACTCTTGGAGTGGCCCTTGGGTGGGCCAATTGGGCCTTAATTGAATTTTAATTCAATTTTTAAATTTAATTTTTTTTTAAATTTTACCCATTCCGCTGGTCGAGCTGGCCTCCATGGCCTTCTCCACCGCGTCCACGTTCAGCATCATCACAACCGCGTCCGAGTTCAGCTCCTTCTTCAACTCCTTTTGTTCTTCCACCTTTTTCTCTTCAGTCTTTTCCTCCTTTTTCTCTTCCTTCTTTCCCTCCTCTGGTTTCTCTTCTTTCTTTTCCTCCTTTTTCTCGTCAGTCTTTTCCTCTTTTTTCTCTTCAGTCTTTTCTTCCTTGTTCTCTTCAGTCTTTCCCTCTTCTTTCGTTTCCTCCTTTTTCTCTTCCTTCTTTCCCTCCTCTGGTTTCGCTTCTTTCTTTTCCTCATTTTTCTCTTCAGCCTTTTCTTCCTTTTTCTCTTCCTTCTGCTCCTTCTCCGCCTCGCGCGCCATGCGCAACAGAGAAATTGGCTAATGAGAATGGAAAAGAGAAATTTAAAAATATTTTAGAATCATAATTTTCATTTTATTCGGCCTAATTAAGTAATTAATTAATTAATTAATTACCGTGTCTTCCATTGCATCTGCCCACAGGTGATGGTCACCAACACTGCGCTTCCCCCTCCCATCGGCACACATCTTTAAATTTATTAAACATTAATAAAGATAAAAAATTTATATTTAAAATATTTCAAAAAATAAAAATAAATTTGGGCCAGGAAATTAATTTTTAATTAATTAAATATTTAAAAAATATATTTAAATACCTTTTTGATGTGCCAAATGCTTGCGCATGAGTTGCAACTGCGGCGACAGTTCGCCAACACCCATCCGTTGGATTTGCATTGACCATGCTTTGCCCATTTGAAGCATTTCGGATGATAGTCGGAGCACGCTAAAAACAAATTGCCAATAATTGCTAATTAGTCAATTAATTAATAATACTGAAATTTTCATATTTGAGGATTCGCTTAATTAACCGAATTACATAATTAATTTGTGAATTCAAATATAATATGTATAATTAATGAATAAGTAATTAAAAGTTAACCGTGCACATACATATTGAATTATTATGCATAATTAAATAAATAATTAAGTAATTAATGAACTAATTATAATTAATTCATATATTAATTAATTACTTCCATATTTGTAGTTTCGTGAGATGCATTGGCCACAGCTCACTTTACAGTTGCAATTCATCCATTCCGAATTCTTCTTACATCCACCGTTCATTGCCCAGTGCTGTACAATAATTTGATTATTAATTACCCCAATTAATTACACAATTATTTCCCACCCATAAAAAGTAAAGGATTATAAATTTTTAATTAAATAATTTTTTGCTAAGTACAATAACAAATTATTATTTTTTTATATTTAAAAATTATAAATAAAAAAAACCAAAAAATTTAAACAAATTAAAATAATTAAATAATTAACGGTAATTTTTAGAAATTTGATTTTTCTTTTTCACCTGACAACAAATATTTTCATTGTAGCATTGGTTTGATTTACAGCCACCATTGTTGCCGCCATATGAAAGCGTGGCTAATATATATTTTATTAAAAATAAATAAAATTAATTTCCGAATTTTTTTACGTTTTTCTCCCCCCGGGGAACCGCCAGCACATGTTTGCATACGTTTTACATTGCATTTGTTGCAATATTTTCGACAATTTTCAGCCTTAAAATTCAATTACACGGAATAATTTTATAAAAATTATTTATATATATTTTTTAAATTATTTCTTTTTAAATTAATTTAAATTTATTAAAATTTAAATTGATTTAAAACGGGTACCATCCAGCTTGAATCGCATTTCATTTGGTAGGACAAATCTTTGCAATTTTTATGGCGATCAGCACATTCTGAACAATATAAGCTTTAGTATATCAAATTAAGCATAAAAATAATGGGTTTAAATGTTTAATAAATAAAATTAATATTGTTTATTAATATTGAATTAGTTTTTTACCCTCTTGCATGTTGTACGAATATTGGCACTAAACAATTAGTTTCAAAAATTAATTTTAAGCAAAAAATAATTAAAATAAAATAAAAAAAAAACTAATTGAACAATATTTATTTACTTTTTTGCAGCTGGCTTTGCAAAATTGGCTCATGTATTCGCTGTTCGATTCGCACTGTCCGTCGGCTGCCCATTTCGCGCAACATTCGTGCTCATTAAAGCAGGGCGACTTAATTAGCGCGTGATAAAAATTCAAATTTTATCATAAAGAAACTTTCATTATGTAAAGTAAAATCAAAGAATCAAAGCTCACCTATGTCCTTTCTTCTAGGATTTCTTTTTTGGAAGGGGCGGATTAAAAAATTTAAAAAAAATCTTAGCCAGAAAAGTAAAACATTTTTCGGTTTTTGGACTGTAATTAATAACGGATTACGGATGTTATTACGGAACTATCAAGATAATATGGATATAATTTGGAGCTAATTAATGTAATTACGGAGAAAATTACGGATATAATTATGAAGATAATTACGGGTGTAATTACGGGTACAATTATTTAGATAATTATGGATGTAAATAATGAGATCATACGGGTGTAACTACTGAGATAATTACGGATGTAATTACGGAGATAATTACGGCTTTTTCGTATTTATGGTTTTTTTTGTTGACTACCTCTATGGGTGCCACTGTCACAATCGGTGGTGGTTTTGGCGTGGTTGGCGGTGGGGACTGAAAATAATTAGAATATTGTTGATTTTTGTTGTTTTGTACCAATGCGGGTTCAGGAGACTCAAAAAAAAAAGAATTCTAAAAAACTCGTGCTTAAATTTTTGAATTTTTCTAATTTTCAAAAAAATTCTTTGCTATAATTTTTCTAAAGTATAGGAAAATTTTTTGATAGCTCAATTGTTTAATAATTTTTCTGTAAAAAGGAATAATTTTGAAATATTCTAAAAATTATTTTGCTTTGGACTAAAAAAGAAGAAAAAATTTTCACAATGGAAATTGTTGCGGCCCTAAAAAATTGAATAAATATTTTTTAATAAATTTAAATAAGTCTAAATTTGGCTATTATAATTATGGAGATTTTTTCTTTTTCCATAAAAAATATCGGAATTTTAACAGCCCATTTCCAACCACTGTGGCCCTGCTTAATTTTTGTTACCTTTTTCACACATTTCCCATATTGGCATTCGCCATTCATACAAACATCTTCACCTGAATTAAATTATATAAATTAAAATATTTGAATGAAATTTTATTTGTGAATTTTCGTGCCATTGGTGAATCCGGCACAATTGCCATTCGGTCGAACTTTGGCCGCGCACCGAGGCTTGCCATGGGAACGGTCACAGAACAAATACCTAAAAAGTGTGAAAAATAGGAATATTTATTAATTTAAATAATTATTTTTTTAATTTTAAACATATTTTTAATTTAAATAGAATTTTTATGTTTTCAAATAATTTTTACTTCGATCCACAGTCCGGGCCCATTGAGCAGCTCGGACGGGGCGCAAATTCGTACATGTTGTCCGTGTATTTGTTCACCAATCCGTCAATGTTCTGCCAAGGCTAAATTGAAAAAAAGGTTTATTTAAAATTTTTTTCAATTGACATAAATTATTTGTATGATTTATAATTTAAAAATTAAACATAAATATTTAAAAATGAAAAAAATGCCTGGAACGGATGCATTGGTCCGGCAGAAAAATGCTGGGGACTTGCGCATTGCTTTAAAAAGAAAAATTCGGTTAAAAATTAATTTTACCTATTTCCTCTAACCTACCCCCTCGCCCCATTAGAGCCCCTCCGCCCTCCCCCCTCCATTAGAACCCCCCCCCCCCCCCACCGCATCTATCTTTTAGGCGGGTGAAAAATACAACCCCCGAGGGCTCATTTTTCTGACCGCATTGTCCAGTGGGTAATTTGTTTCTCGCGCTTTTGCTGGTGATCTTTTCCGCCACATTTCATAGATCTGAAAATTATTGTAAAATTATTTTAAATAGATTTAAATTTATTTTTTTATTTTTTAAATTGAAATTCTTTTCACATAGTCAATGAAGTTGTGGTGCATCCAAAACAATGGGTCATTTCCCGCGGTTGGAATGTCGCCCATATCGCCTTCCCTTTAAATGAATTAGGTAAATAGGGTAATTCAAAATAATTAAATGCACAATTAAACCAAAAGAATTAAAACTTTGAGCAGTTAACTGAAAAAAAATAAATGAAAATTATCAAATTCAAAAATTTTTGGCAATGATTCAAAAATTTTGGCAATAATTCTAAGTTTGGTTAAACTGTTGGCATTTAACTTTTAATGGGTTTAACGTCAAAAATAATTTACTCTCCTCCGACGAATATATGCGGGCCACCGTGGAAATACTTAAAAATTAATTAATTAGGTAATTAGATTAAGGGATTTAATTACTTCAATGACGTTGTATCGGACCTCGAAAAATGGGCAGCCCTAAAAAATAACAATCAAAAAAAAAATTGTTTTTTTAAATATGACTCTTTGAGGCGCGGAATAGCCAAACATAATCTCAGTTTTGTCGTGATTGATGAATGATTCGACACTTAATTAAAATGTATTTTAATGTAAACAAAAAAAGTGTTCAAAATTAATTGCCCCTTAATTACCCTTCGTCGGTCGGCAAAGTGCCCATTTCACCCACAAAACGCTTCAGGTTTCGGGTTCCCTGATATGTGATTAAAAAAAGTTAAAATAAATTAATAATTGATTTCACTTAGGATTAATTATAAAAAAAATATTAAAGTTTATTATTAATCATTAGGAATTAATTACGTCAAAGGTTCTCCAGTTGACAAAATCGCCGCTCACAATTTCGCCTTTTTTGTTGTTTTCACCAGCAAACTTAATAACATTTGTATATTTAAATGAATGAATTAATTAATTTTTTAAATATTTATTTTTTCGGCTGTAATTTAAATTAAATACAATTACATTTTTTAATTATAATTTTTTTATTAAATTATTTACGTTTTCAGTGAACAGAATGGAATCTGCCGGGGTCGGCAAATGGCCTTCCAGCGACGAGTCCCAGTAAGGCAATGCGACGGTTGGGTCAATTTGTCGCAGTACGATTTCGTATCTTAGAATTTTTTTTTAATTTTATTTTTAATGATTTAATTTTTATTGAAATTGGAATTTAATTGCTGCATTTAAAAGTTAAATATTTTCAGTTTGTAATTATATTTTCAATTGAATCAGTTTTTGAACAAAACATTTTCTTGTAAAGAAATTAGGTAATTTGTCATAAAAATATTTCAAAAACAATAAGAAACCTAATTAGCTAAGAAAAAAGAAAAATAATATTTTTTGATTTTTTAGAAATTTTTTCAACTAAACATAATTTTTGAAAAATTCTGACTCATTGATAAAACTTAGGTCTATCAAATATTCCCATGAAATTTTTCATTTAGTTAAATCTAAGAAAAAATAAGTAACTTTTTGCTAAAAAAAATGCCGATTTACTCTGACATGTTTTTCGGGGATATAATTATATATAATTAAAATTTAATTAAATACATTATATATTTTTAATTTTCACCTTTTCAAATATTCCCTGTGCCACGGCAAAAAGGCGGGCCCCGAATGAGCGGCGCCCGACCCGTCCACATTTTTGTGGATGATCGCGAGTCTGTCGTACTCTTTGCTGGCCTTCACTGCTTTCAACGCAGCATGCTTAAATTTAAAAAATGTTTTTTTTAATTATATATAATATTTATTACTTTTACAGTATGCCACAAGATACGATGTTATGTCGTTAGTCAAAAACCATCAAATGAATTTTTTTTTTTTCTTGTATAACTTTGCTCAAAATGAACCAAATTTTAAAATATCTTGAAGCTCTAAGAGCTTTCTATTATCCTACAAAACATCAAAAATTTTTGTTATGTTTTAAGAAAGTTTTGACCAAAAATGTTCAGTAAAACTTGGTTGTTTTTTTTTTGGAGTCTCAGGTCATAACTTTTTTGAAACTTAACGTAATTTTTTTTGAAATTTTGCAATATAATAGAAAATATTTAGTGATATCGAAAGATATTGAGATTGTAAAATTTGGTTCATTTTGGGCGAACTAATGAATAATTTTCTATCAAATTTTCAATTTGATGGTTTTTGAGTAACGTCCCAGCACCAATGATACGGTTCATCCACCCTCGAATTTGAGCATTTTTTTTTAATAATGTTCCACCGGAAGAATTTTTTTGAGATTGTGCAAGCAATGCAAATTTAATTTAATAAAAGAAAATTTTTCTATTTTACTTTGCAATCTCTATAAAATTTTTCATAAATTCAGTGATCCAAATCAATCATATTCTCATTTTCCAAAAATTATAAAATCAGAAAAGCCGCCCCCCAAAATCTGAAAAATTTATATAAGCCTAAATTTTGAAGCGAAGCTTATCCAAAAAGTCATTTATACCAACTTGATCATTGAATCACTCATTCACAGAGACCTTAAAACCCGAAAATGGCTTCAAATCGGGAAAATTTCCGAAAAAATTCCTAGGGGGTTGGAATAATTTTCGTAAAAAAAATGATTAAACCCAGGGCTCCCAGATCTGAGGCTTTAGCCTCATTTTGTGGTTTTTTGATAGGTCAATGAGGCTAAATTTTCAAAATGAGGCTTTGAGGCGTTTTGTGTTTTTTTTTTTTGAGAAATTTTGAGGATTTTTGAGGCTTTTGGGGAAAATAATAAGAGTCTGTTAAATTTTATGATTAATTTTGATAAATTGGCATAATGTTTGACAATCATTTAATTTGAATTTTGGTTTTTAATAGAGTATCAAACGGAAATCTCACCCAAATTTAGCCAGAAAATTACAATTTTTTTCGAAAATCCACAAAATTATGAATTTTTTAAAATGAAAATCTGCTAAAAATATGGTCAAATTCTCAATTTTCCCCCGACGGCGGCGCCTATCGGCACCGCCGGACCCCCAATTCCCCAAGTTTTTTGGCCACAAAAAATCAACTTCGTTTTTTCATGCTCAGAGTCTCACAAAATGCTTATTTCTAACAAAAAAATTGCTCAAATTGATCATGGGAAATCAAAAATATAACATTTGAACATTTTAAACGTGTTTTGATTCAATTTTGTAAAAATTAGGCTTTTTTGCCTGCCAAATGAGGCTTTTGAAAATTTTGATCTGGGAGCCTGATTAAACCCCTTCTGCTGAAAGAGCACAAAATTCCCAACAAAAATGGCCCTTTGTATTATGGCTTTATGCCGTGTCTCCGCTGATGCGCCTTTGGTTGATAATCATCGATTATCCAAAAAACGACCAAATTTGTGTCATACTGTATTTAGTTTTTAATTATTTAATTATTTTTTAATTTATTTTTAATTATTTTTTTTATTTTTTCAATTTTCTCACATATTTTCCCCTCTCCTCGTCGGTCAACTGTCGGTATTCTTTTCGCACAGCTTTTCGCAACGGTTCACCATAATTTTGACCAGGTTTTGGCTTCAATTTGCACTCGTTTGAGTTTGGCTTTCCGTCGCCTAAAATTTTTAAATTTTAATTCGTCAAAACTAATTATTAGGGATGCGATTTTTAGGCACAAAAAATCGCGAAATAGGCACCTAAAAAGGCATACAAATTCGCAAAATAGGCATTAAATAGGCACAAAAATCCTCGAATAGGCACTAAAATAGACAAACAAAATTTTTATTAACGCTTTTTAGGTAGTAAATCACGTAAAAATTAATCAAAAAACTTAAAATTGCGTATATTCCAATTGTTTTAAAGTTTTTTCGAATAAGGACAAATTTTTAGCCAAAAATTTTATTAAGAAAAAAAAATTTAATTTTGTGTATCAATTTTGGGAAAATTTTCAATTCTTAGGGGTGTATTTTCTGAAAATTTTTTCGGACCATTTCTTAGCGGTGTAATTTTCGTTTTTATTTCATTTTTGTTAAGGATTTTTTCAAAAATCCTAAAATGGCACCTTAGGCACAAAAAGTCCAAAATAGGCAAAGTTAGGCATTATAAAAGTCATCCTAGACACCCCAAACCAAGCGGAAAATGCGTTTTTCGTGCTTATCTGTGCGTATTAAGTGCGCTAAAATTTTAGGCATTTGCCTAAAAAAAGAAGCCCTACTAATTATTAAAGAAATGTAAAAGAAAAAGACTAATTTGTAATTATTTTTTTTTTTGGATGTTCAGCTTTGATTAATTTTTTATAATAAAAAAATATGCCGAAAATCATTTAAAGGAAGAAGTTTTTTTCAAGTTTTTTATCTAATTTTTCAGAAATTGTCTATTTCAATCCTAGAAATTTTTTTCCACTTAATCCTTAGCTATTTGTCTTTGAAAAAATATACTTAAAATTACATTTTCAGTTTTCCAAATTTGTTTTTTTGGGCAATTAAGTATTCACACAAAACAAAACGGAGACCAATCCCAGGCAAATAGCAACCAAGACTGATCAAGAGAGTCAGATCAGACCAGGAGATCAGCAGTTAAGCGGAGGAGGGAGGGGGTAAAAATTCAAAATTTTTCTACCGCCAATGTATTGGCACAGGCAGCCGAGGTCCATGCATTGGTACGAATTCATCGGCACGGCAGCCAAATCGGCAGCAAACATAGCTAAAAATTGTAAAAAATTAAAAACCAAATTTAATTTTAAATATTTTTTTATCTAAATAATTTTACTTGGCATTCCCGGAATTGCCGGTGGCATCACAACATGGTCAGTCACTGGTGGAGCCTCCTTTAAACAAATGGTGTCATTACAACTCATACAAAAGCTACTCGTACAATAGGCTTAAGCTAGGCTGCTTTAGGCTTAGGCTTGCTTGAGCCTAGGCTTAGGGTTAGGCTTTGTTTTGAAAAATTTTATTGTACGAGTTGCTTTTGTACGAGTTGCCACTTATTTGCTCAAACAATAAATTAATTGTTACTTATTTTTGAATTAATTGTTTATATTCTATAAATTAATAAATAATGATAAATAATTGTATTTAATCTAAATCTATATTTTTTAAGAATATAGGAAAATCGAAATTTTAAATAGTTTTTTTTAAATAACTATTATCTATTGTATTTGTTAAAGGAAAACCCAAATTTTAAATAGTTTCCAATAAAACTAGCATTATTTAATTGTTTTTTAATAAATAGAAATCGAAATTTTAAATATTGTTTTTAATAATATATGTAATTGCATTTTTTAAGAAAAACTAAAATTTTTTATTTTTTTATTAAATAATAAATTGTATTTTTAATTATGATGTCCAACTTCTTAAAACAAAAGAGCACATCACTTGTGCAAAAATTTAAGTTTTTGGGCAAACAAAAAACTCATTTTTCAAAATTCGAATTCTAACGCAAAAATTGTAAAAAATTTTTTGTTTTTTGGTGGTTTAAATTAAAAAATGAGAAAATAAGAATTGGCTGAAAAATAAGGACAGAATTTTCTTGGAAATATGGAAAAATGCCCCCCCCCCAATCTCTGATTTAATTCATAAAATCTGTGCCCCCAAAATTTGTTAATTACCCTCGCATTTTTGTCCCAACGGTACAATTGTTCGCACATTCTTTTGTGCCATTTTGACGGCGCATCTGCGCAATAATCATTCACATATTTGTCGGTATCGTCCGGCTCGTCAGTGATCGGCTCCTAAAATTTGGGGAAAAAGAATTTTGAATTTTAAAATAAATAAAAAATATTTAAATTAATCCAATGATTGAAATTTGGCAGTCATATACCTTAATATAAGGGCTAATTGCCTGCAAAATTCCAAAAATTTTCGATAAATACAATTTTTTTTTATACAAAAATTCGCATGTTTATAAAACTTTAAAAACCAAATTCGCGACTGAGACTTTCGTGAAATTTTCAGGTTTTAAAAACATGCGGTTTTTTGTAAAAAAAATGTTTTTAATGTATGGAATTTTATGAAACTTTGCAGGCTGATAGCCCTCTAATGTTATTACGGTATTTATTTTTCTGCAAAATGTCAAACAATTTCAATGTGAATAGAAAATCAGCTTTTTTAAAAACTTTGTGATGAATTTTATATAACATAAATTCTGATCCCCTAATTATCACCATTAAAAATTTCTTTTCAAAATATATTTTTATTTAGCACAACAAATCCATGCGACTTTTGAATTTCTTAATTATTTTAATTGGCTGTCTCGAGTCTCAGGTGATTTTTGGTGCCGATTTCTCGAGGACAAACTCGCCTTCTCGTTTATTCTCGGAAAATTTTTGGTCTCGAAACATAATTAACCAATTTGCCCTTAATTTCGAAAAAAATAATAATTAATTTTACACTTTAATTAGCATATAATTATAATTAATGACTTCGTCCTGCTGCTCCTCAACTGTCACTTCTGTTTCCTTCGTCGTTGCTTCTGTTGTTGGGCTCTCCGTCTCACGCTTGTTTTTCGGCTTTGACCTCATCGCTCCGAAGTTTTGGGCATCGGTTAAAAGGGCGGCACAACACAATGCCAAAACGAGGACAACAATTGTTGTCGTTAGACGCACCATTTTTAAAATTTGGCGCTAAATTTCAAAATTGGAATTTGATATTTTTAAAAATGATTGAAAAAGATGTTATATTCGTTTATATGAAAGGAGTAGAATTTCATCTATTTAAATTTTTATTATTAACTAATACAAACTTTTTAAAAATAATTATTTTTTTCTTAAATATTTAAATAATTTAATTGGTTTCAATTAGCGATGTTTAATAAAGTGAAATTTCAAATCGCAATATGTATTTTTAAAATAATTTTTAGAATAAAGGTCTTATGTGTTTTTAATATTTAAATTATATATTATATATATATATTATTATTAATAATACAAATATTTAATTATTTATTATTAAAGTTAACATTTATATAATTTAATATGTTTTAAATTAGCTATTTTTAATAAATTAAAATTCATAAATATAAAATAAATATCACTCGCTAATTAGCCCATTTTTAAATACACAATGAATAAATGAATTCGCCAATTTCTTCGTCCGTCCATTTTGTGCACAATTCTTCTTCAAGACACTGAAACTGTGCTCAACTTGTTTTAAAAATTACGTAAAAACAAATTTTACGCAAAAAAATAAAAACGGAAAAAAGTGCCACTGGCATTAATTAATCAAAAAATAAGTGGTTCCATGCACTTCTCAGTTGTCGCTGCAGCTCATTAAGAGCACTAATTAACTCGCTAATTAATGAGGGGCACTCTCTGCCCGTTCGGGCAGCAAATTTTGCATTATTTTTTCGAAAAAAATAAATTTTAGAGGACAAATTTTGCGCAAAAATAATAATTTAATTGTTGGCCTTTTGGGCCGGTTCTGTCATGAGGTTGAGTGTGAAGTGAATTGGGCGGGTTGAACCAAATTTATTTGCACAAAATAAGCTTCGCTAAATAAAGCAATTAATTAGGAAAAGAGTAATTATTTTTTTGAAAAATAAAATTCATAATTAAAATTTAATAACAAAAAAATGATAAATAAAAGTTTTAATTAAATCGATAACCGATTCTTAATTTAAAAGTTCGAGAAAGAGACCACGTTTTTCTATTATTTTAGTAAATCCTTTTAGAATTCAATGAGAATTCAATGTTTATTTTTCAATGCCGAATCCTTTTTATTATTTCATTGAAACAAATTTATTTAACATTTTCAATAAAATGAATTTTTTGAATAGAGATTTAGAAGAATTTATAGGAATTGAAAAGAAAATCAGAAAAAGCTGGAAAATTAGACAATCCGGATGAAACCAAAAAAGTCATGACAGAAAGAGCGTATATGACAAAGATATTCTTTCGGTTACAATGGAAATATTAAAAAATTTCAAAATTTTCTTGGCATCGCGGGATTGCAGCTGCAGCTGAACGAACACTCTTCTGTCTGCCTACAAAATTTTGTTAGCACAGAATACCGTCAAAAAAAAAAGGTTGAAGTAAATGTGTAAATAAATTTTATTTGAAATTTTAAAATTTTTCCATTTCAATTCATTCAAAGTGACGCAACTTGCAATCATTTTTTGGCTTATTTTATGTTAACAACAAATTCCGGGTGAAGTACAATCCTAACCAACACAATATATTAATTAGTAGTGTATTTATAAAATTTAAGTTCTTTATTAATTAATTTCTTCATTTTTATCTTTTAATTGAATTTTTCATTCAATTTATTAAATTCAGAAATTTCAAATTCATTTAGATTATTTATTATTGAACTCCTAAAATTTAATTATTTTTATCTTTTAGTAAATTCAGAAAATTTAAAATTCATTGTCGAACCCTTCACTTTCACATTGACATTTGAAGACATTTATTTATCAAATGCTCAAATGCTTAAAATAATTATGGGCAAAAGCAATGAGAAAAAGAATTTGTCACCAATTTAAAATTTATAAAAGAGAAATTTGATTCAATTTAACTCAATCGTTTTCATCTTCATCTTCATAATTATCATCAACAGTATTCTGACTGTATGTTACAGTATATTTTTTGTTTATACATCCCATTAAAGCATTTAAACGGTCAATTAAATAAATTTTTCTTACCGAGCATTTGCGCCAAACTGTGAAATTTGTGTGAATGAAAAAGCAGTGTGATTTATTTACGAAAAATTCATTTTTTTGTAAAATTGAAATTTAAGGAATTTGATATTTTGGTCCAATTGACGGAAGACCTTCTTTTTCTTTTACATTAAAAATTCGGTTCAAAAAATGACAAAATGCCAAGCAAAACGGACTGTGCCACATTGACCAATTTTGGACGAGAGTTAGCCAAATAATTATCAACTGATAATTTGGAAGTATTATGGGAATAAATTAAAACATATATGTACAAAGAATGGAAGACAATATTTGATGAGTCATTTTAATGATTCAAATAAAAATTTTGAAGAGATGACGAAAAAAATGGAGGAATTAAAAAAATAATAAATTTTGTTGAAAAAAGGAAAATTTGTTGGAAGAAGAGGAAACAGAAAAAATATGCAAAAGAAAAAAACGAAAAAACAGAATAAAAATTGTTTACCGAAATAATTATGCACAATTTTTTGAAAAACATAAGACCCAGTTAATCAAATGAAAAAAGAACACAGGAAAAGATGAATAGACAAATGAAAAGAAAGAGACAAATGAAAAGAAAGAGACAAATGAAAATAGTGCATACATTTCTTTGTTTCTCTTCCCACCATTTGAACACATACAAAAATTGCCCGGATTTTTCCTTTCTTTTATATAAATTTCACGTTTTTGCAAGCTCAGCGAGCCCAGTGAATCGGTGCGGTTCGATTCATGCGGAGTCGTGTCCTTTGCTTCGATGAAGGGCTGGGCTCCCAACTTTTTTGAATTTTATTTTGTCGTGACCTGAAAATGCGCCAGTCAAACATTTTTTAAATAAATTTTTGTAGCATTAAGTATTGTAAAATAAAGAAATTCTATAAGAAGTTCGTTCTGAATACGAACGCCAGACCCGAATTCGAACAAAAATCGAAAGTCTGAAAAATTTACCTTTTTTGGTTCAAAATTGATTTAAATATACGGAAAAAATTGAAAGCCACCAACCCTGCAATAAGAAATCATTTAAGCCGTTTTTGAACCAAAACCCTTAAATCCGAAAATTTGGACTTTCGATTTTTTTGTTCGAATGCGAGTCCGGTGTTCTGAATTAACTGAAATGGATGTCGGATTCATGATGTGCGACCTCAAAACCCAAGGAACTTGTTTTTATGGCATTAATTTTTGTCCACGATACCGTATTCCCTCTTTTAGATCCCCCGGGTGGCTCTATTTGACAACCTCCTCCGAACGGGGAACATTTTGGATGGGGCGGGGCCACTAATAGAGTGGTGACTAAAAGAGAGGTAATAATTACATTAATATGTTTATTCGAGTGTGCTTATGTAATTAATAGGGATGGAAATTTTAAGCAAATACATGTTTTTTCTTGTCAGTGCGGATATCATTTAAAAAAATACAATAAAACGATAAATTCAACCCTAAGAATCGGTCTAAAAATTTTTTCAAAAAATACCCCGAAGAAATGAAAATTTTCTCAAAAATTCGTCTTCAAAATTTATTTATAATTCGTCTTTAAAATTTTTTTTTTTCAGGACAGAATTTACAATTCTCAAAATTATGTTTATCTCAATACTGGTTTGGTATGATTTAAAAACTTTTTTGAATAATTTTGTCATTTACAATCCTAAATTTGAAACTTTTTGGCTACTATTTTCCATTTTTAGCACCTATTTTGGGGTTTTTTAAAACCTAAAAACTAATATTTTGGTAATTTTTAGCACCTAAAAATCGTAGCCCTAGAGTAATGATCATTTTTAATAAGGAAAAACAAATTAGGCATATAAAAAAGACAAAAATGCCATCAATATAATTAATCAAAAAACCATTTTAAATATTGTTCCAACACAAGGGCGTAGCCAGACCCTTGGCTTCGGGGGGGGGGGGCGGGGCTGAAGTCAAAAAATCGATTTTTAGGGGTGTATTTTTGGTTTTTTGAAATCCCGAATTATGGGGTGTATTTATAAAAATTTTCGCCGTTTTTCGCCAAAAATTTACTATTTTTTGCCATTTTGGCCTCTAGTTTTCAAAATATGGTATAATGGGGGTCCGGCGGTGTCGATAGGCGCCGCCGGGAAAATTTTTGAGTATTTTAATCCAATTTTGTTAAGAAAATTGCTTAAAATTTCAAAAAAATTTACTGAAATTTTTTTTTACTTTTTTGGGTTTCGGAGGGGGGGGGGGCTTTAGCCCCTTCAGCCCCCGCCCTCTGCCTACGCCCTTGTTCCAACACCCACTTTTTTGCTTCATTTTGCAGCGAATTAAATGTTGGCAAATTCAATTAATTCGTTCTTTCTAATTTGAATGTGCAGACGAAACGGCCGGCCAATTAATGTAAATTTTTATCAAAAATATTTTTATTTAAATAGCCCGGCTTCTATTAACGATCTCTAATAAATTTTTAAATTAGCTGAAAAGCGGGGTACATTCTTTTTATTACCAACGGAATTTGAAATAAAAAAAAATTAGATAAATTCTGATCGGCAATTTTTAAAAAAAATATCAGACACAAATTTGTCAATATTAAAATAAATAAGGATCAGTTGATAATTATTTCTAGGCTCGAATTTCTATGATCGAAAACCGAGAATTGATCCCGAGGGTCGGATGCCGGAAAATCCGAGAAATTTGTCGACCCGAATTCCGGGAAAAAGTACCAAAACAGAGTTTGGCAAAAGATGAAGAAAAATGTATGACTTTGAATTAATAATTCATTAATTAATGAAGTGAGCTCAATTTTTGACCAAAACAATAAAACGCAGTTAATCACATTGGAAAAAAGAACACATAGAAAAGTGAAACAGACAACGGAAAAGAAAGAGACAAATGGAAATAGTGCATACGTTTCATGTTTCTCTTCCCTCCATTTGAACCCATACAAAAATTGCCCCGATTTTTCTTTTCTTTTATATAAATTGTCTCGTTTTTGCAACGGTCGCGGGCGAGCCCAGTGAATCGGTCCGGTGCGATTCGTGCGGAGAACGAAGTGCGACCGTTCGCAGAGGGACGGGCATTTTAAATGGTTCCTCAGAGCATCATCATCATCATCATCAGTCGGCACTGTGCCAGGAGGCATAATTTCCCCGCTAATTAGTGTGGTAATTGCGGAGGGACGTGGGCACTTAAAATATACGCGTCGAGTGGTTGACCTCCAATGGCATGGCCTTCCATTGGAGGATGGAGCACAGCACTGAATTGTCCGATCCCTCTGTGAACAAAAAAAGGTCGTTTCCTTTGGTCGATGAAGCGGCTGGGCTCCCAACTTTTTTTTTTTGTTTTTAAATATATTTTAAATTTCATTTTAATTCCAATTTTTTTGTAAAAATTAGCATAAAATGGGTCGGGTCACTTTGGCGCGGGACATTTTCATGCCATCAATTTTAGGCTAATATATAAACTTTTTCTTATGCAATCAAATAAAACAAGCTTGATATCAATGTGTAGGCCTCTAAGTTTTCTCTATTAGCCTGCATAATTTCAAAAAATAATCTTAAAAATTAGGTCCAAATAAACAAAAATGAGCATGGCGCCAAAATGGCCAGAAATGTTCAAGTTTTGCGCAAGATTGGCGCCAAAGTGGGCGGTTCCATAAAAATTATACGACCGCGCCAGAATTAGTCAGCCAATTTCCAATCAACAGTTTATTCTAATTGATAAATATTTTTTTGTAAAATTAATTTCTTAATTATGCGTATTTTTAAATGCATTTTAGATTTCATTTTGTGGAATTAAGCACAACGCGCCATAATTAGTCAGCCGATTTCCTATCAAAAAATGTGTCCTAATTGGTAAATGTTTTTTTTAAATTTTATTATTTCGTAATTATGCATAATAAAAATGAATTCGTCAATTTGTTGATTCATTCATTGTTCGCAGTATTTAATGATCATTTAATACGTAAAACAAATTTGGCATATAATAAAAAGGACAAAAAGCGCCATCAAAGCAATTAATCAAAAAACCACTGCTAATTATTCAATGCACTTCCCGGTTAATATAACAATCAATTTAGCATCCCGCACATTAATTCGCCTAATTACTTCATTAATTAGCAAAATGTGTCACCCTATTTGATACCTTGAGGCAGCAAATTAAAAAAAAAATGTTGGCAAAAAAATTAAATGAAAATTTGCGCAAAAATTAAACGTTGGCCTTTTGGACCGGTCCCTTCTTGAGTTTAATTATGATGGTGAACATTTTGTGCAAAAATAAAAAATACAATTTACTAATGTACAGCGGAGCAATTTTTATTTTTAATAAAATAATCAACTAATAAATTATTGGCGAAATTTAAGTCTTTCAAAATGGCATACAATTTTATTTTAAAAATCATAAAAATTCAAGTTTAATAAAGCAATTTTTAATAAAAATTTGCCAGATTATTCCATTATATTAGCCCCAGCTTTCGTTCCGAGATTCAGTAAAAGAACAAAACCAATTACGGCATATATTGTAAGGGTTTTTTGTTGGTTATCTCATGGCATATTCGGTTTTTTTTTTCTGTGAGTGATCAAAAATTGTTAATTTGGCGAAGTTTGTTAAAAAAAAATTTCTCACTTAAATTATTATGATTTTTTAAATAAAATTCTTGACCATTATGCAAAAACTTACATTACATCCCAATATTAATTTGAAAATTGAAATTAATATATTTCATTTTCAATTAATATAAAAAATAATTCTCAAAAAAAACAATAAAATTGTCAGTGTTTTTTAGCATGATTTTTAAAATTGTTTTTCTGTTTTTCGCTTCGGCTTTGCTTGGGCCGATGATGGCACATACACCACCCACTGAAACGGCGGACGTATCGCTAAACATCACATCATTAACAGGCATTTAAATTCAAAATTAAATGAAACTTTTAATATTTAAAAACCCGTTTTTTCTAAGGGACAAATGGTACGGCATCGGAAAAGCTGATCAACGGTGTGGTGCAAAGCTTCTATGCGCCAAACCCGAACTCGACCGTGCCGCCGCATGTTTTGCGCCGTGCCATGCGGTAAGACACGACGAACTATGGCGTTTTGCATAGGGCCCGGATTGCGGACTGGGATCCCGCAATATATCCCGCGCGGGATCCCATCCCGTGCCGGGCTCTAATCTGCATAAATGTTTTTTTTTTGGTTGTTCCTTTTCCTCAAATAGTTGAAGCAGATTGAAAAAGAGATAATCGCAAAAATGTTGCCATTTTGCATTAAAATTACATAAAAATTTTTAAATTTTTGCATATTAATAAAGCAGGCACAGAGATTCGAGAGATTAATACCCAAAATGTATATTCATCATTCTTAATTAATTTAGGTATTGTACCAAAAATCCAGAAGATGCCAGATGCAGGTAAAGAATTTTAAATTTTAAAATAAATATAAAAATGATTAATTTTTGAGGGCACATCCCGAATTGATTATTGAGAAGGGCAAAGTGCCGGACGCACCTTTGGCATTTGAAGTGGCTGAAGTGACTGAGGTAAAAATGATGACAAATTCGTTCTTGGAATTCAGCAAAATGCCATTGGAAATTGCGGCATTTTTTGGCCAAAAAAAGGAATTAAATTTTTTTTAATTTTCCATGTAATATTTATTCGGTAATTTAAATAAATTATTGAATTTTTCAGTTCCCTGACCAAATTTATTTTCCGCCCGCCCCACCGGTGCCAAAATTGAATGACAGCCATTGGAATGTGACGGTGGTGAATGTGTTTGACAAAGTGCCGGAAAATTTGGAGAAAATTGTGGAAGAAAAGACACAATCAGTGGTCAGAGCAGACCCCGAGTTGAAGGAGGAGCTTTTGGTACGGTTTATCAATGCAAAAATGATCAGAATAATATTGATTGATCAGAGAATTTGAAATTGGTCATAAAACTCGCAAAACCGGGTAATTAAACACTTAAAAAAGGGAAAAATTACAAAAAATTAACAAAAAAAAAAAATAAACAAACCGACGAAATTTTTAGTCATGCAAATAGAAACTGTCAATATATAGTTCTCTACAAAGAGAATATATTGGAAAAAAGAAGATCTAAGAAAAAGATAATAAAATAAAATTAAAAGTAAAAAATAAAATAAAAATAAATGTGTAAATACAGTCATTAATAATTACATATTTTTTGAAATATATATTTAAAACAGAATGCAGTACGCATAATTGATCAAAATTAAAAAAAAAATAATTATAATAAGCTTGGTATGAATGTTTGGTTATCCAGATTAAAGATTTTCATTGAAAATTTTACATTTTTTATTAACTTTAAAAAACGAATCTATTTACCTATTTCGTCTCTCTTGTCAAGGGTTTTGAGTAGGGTAGGTCGGGACCGGGACCTGAACACGGACAACTGAGTACAACTGAGTACCGAAGTCCCGCTTTTGACCAGTTTTGACCGGGACCGGGAAATCCCCGGGTTTTTTCCCGGTTTTCCCAGCCAAAAAGTCCCGGTTTTTCAACAAGAAAAGTCCCGGTCCCGGTTTTGCCCAAAATTCTCGGTCCCGACCTACCCTAGTTTTGAGTTGTTAAATTTATATTTGAAAATAATTAAACCACCAGTTTAATGCCAAAATCGGATTTTTAAACAATAACAAAGAAAATCTTTAATAATTTTTTTTTAATTTTTTCTTTAGAAACGCTGTGAACATGTCAATTGCATTGAGCAAAAGCCAAAGGCGTTGGCATTACGTGCCACGCTGGGCGAAGTTGAGGCCGCGTCACTCAAATTGGGAGAGTAAGCGAAATATATATTTTTTAAATTTATTTTATTTTAAATTTAAACAGACCGGACATGCCAATGAATGAGATTGACCGTGCCGTGGAAGTACGTCTTGAGCGAGTGCAGGAGGTCAAAAAGTCGATGCTCAAGGAAGCCGGACTGGAAACAGATGTATGTTCATTATTTATATTATAATAAATGCATAAATAATTTTTTGGAAATTTTTTTATTTTATTTATTGATTTATTTTGATTTAAAATTTGGTTTTACTTCCCGTCCCCCGTTCTCCGACTTTTCTGGGCTGATTCCCCGCCCCTAATCCCTGAATTTTCTGGATTCCCCGCCCCAATCCCTGAATTTTCTGGATTCCCCGCCCCTAATCCCTGAATTTTCTGGATTCCCCGCCCCTAATCCCTGAATTTTCTGGATTCCCCGCCCCAATCCCTGAATTTTTTGGGTCTATTCCTCGACCCCGATCACGGAATTTTCTGGGCCTATTCTCAGGACCCCGATCCTCGACCAATCCTCCACAACGCTCAGCGCTCCCTGAGAATTTCTTCCCGATGGTTCGGGGACTAACTCTAATTTAAATTGTTCAATTTTTACATTAAAATAAATTATTTTAATGCTTTTTTCTAATTATTTTTTTTTCAGATTGAACCCGCAAATGACGGCGTTTTTCAAGGCGATTTGCTGTTGACCACCGAACAATGTGACGAGCTGATCAACCAACTGCAAAATGACACCACAGCCGAAGGCACCGCGGTGGTGTCATTGGAAGCGCAATCGTTGCTGGACAGTGAGACGGACACCGAAGGTGGGCATTAGGACTGCTCGAGATTCTCGGTTCTCGAGTTAAGGAATTTCTCATTTTTTGGGGGTCTCGGTCTCGCTCTCGAGGTCAAATTCCTGTCTCGGCCTAGAGCCTCGGGGTCAAATTCCGGTCTCGGTCTCAAGCCTCGGGGTCAATTCCCCGTTTCCGTCTCGAGCCTCGGGATAAATTCCCGTTTACAGTCTCAAGCAAGCCTCGGGATCAATCCCCGGTCTCAAGCCTCGGGGTCAATTCCCGGTCTCAAGCCTCGGGGTGAATTCCCGGTGTCGGGCATTTGTAGTGAATTCCCGACCTTGAACCTCGGTGTCAATTCACGGTCTCGAGCCTCGGAGTCAAATCTCGCTCTAGGCTCTCGAGTCTTGGAAAATTTTGGCTCTCAAGCAGCCCCAATAATTACCGTCCTACAGTAACCTGTATTCGAAAAATTGCTTTTAACTTAAATCATTTAGCCAAAAATTGCTTTGAAAATCCCGAATATGTCCGGTCTGTTTTTTGTTCTCTAATCTGAACTAGCGACTGTTTAAATTGGAGTGAAGCCAGTGTCTTAGAAATTTTTTGTTCAAGTAAACTTAAAAATCGCCAAAAATCAGCCACCGATAATTCATGTTAATTATTATAATTGTTTTTTCACAGTTGGCTCCAATTCCCCATCATTAGCCTCTTACAATGCGACCCATTCAATTTTGCCGGATGCCGAAATTGAGGGGACCGCTTCAGCTGCTGCCGCTTTGGCACCGCACCTACGGGCAAAACGGGCGGGCAATGCACTGTTCTTTGAACTTATACCAATTGAAAAATGGCCATATGACAAGCCAATTGCCTTTTTCTTGGACAGAGCATTGCGTAAAAATATAATTTTTTTAAATAAATTTAAATGCGATTTCTTTAGGCGTTTTCAATTTGAATTCCCTGATATTTTGTTAAAAAAATCGTATTTTTGAATGCTTTTTAAATATTTAAGCAGCTTAACTTTGGTTTTTAGACAGACCCGTAGCCAGGAAAAAATTCGGAATATTATTTGAAAAATTTTCATCACCGGGTGAGAAAAAGCAATAAATTGTACCGTTTCGCCAAAAAATTACTAATTTGGGCCATTTTGGGGTTAAATTTTCAAAAAATATGCTAAAATGGGAGTACGACTGTGCCGTTAGGCGCTGCCGGGAAATTTTAATTAGTTTAAGAAATTGCTTAAAATTTTCAAAAAAAAAGGCCCGATTTTCTTGAAAATTTTTCAACCTTCTCCCCCTGTGTGCCGGCTTGGGGTTAGATAATAAAAACAACATTTTTATATATAAATAAGACAAAATTAGCATTTAAAATTTGAATATCTCTTTAATATAAATTTTTTTTGCATATATTTTTATAAATTATTCAAAATTTATTTTGTAATTAAGGTAATGATGAAAGAAAGCAAGTGCGCTTCGCGTTGAAACAAATTCAAAGTGTTTCGTGCATGAAATTCAAAGAATATGCTACAAAACCCACCCACACAACACATCTTCATTATCTGAAGGAGACAAGCTTGGGAGCGTAAGTGATACAGTAAAATAGGGCAGCGGGATACTGTATTAGGTTTTAAATTGGATGTACTACGGTCGGAGGGATATTTTATAATTGGGTTCTGAAATGGATAAATGAATGATAAAAGTTAGGTCTGGTTTTCCCATTTAGTTCATTAAATAGTCATTAAGAATTAAGATTCATTTACAAATGTTTAGTTCTTAATACCAAGTTTAATTAATTTGACTAAGTCTAAGCTAAGTTATGATATATTACTTAGCAAATAAAATAAAAATAATAATTAAATTTAAATATTTCAATCATTGATACTTTAGTAAATTCGTCCTACCACAGTATAAATGAATGACAAAATTTAGGTTGTTTCCCATTAAAAGCAATCATATTTCGATAGCTCTAAATGTTCTCTCTATTAGCTTAAAAATTAAAAAAAATAAGTTTTAGTTTCAAAAAAATTATGACCGATAATGTTAGAAAAAAAAACAATTTTTTGAGTTCTTCTGGCCATAACTTTTTTTGAAAATTTTTGAAATTTTGAGACTAATAGAGAATACTTAGGACAATTGAATGATATTAAGAATTATAATTTTGTTATATTTGAGCAAAGTTACGAATAATTGTTTGTTAAGAATTTTCCATTTGATGGTTTATGCATCTTTCTTTTAAATTAAAAAAGATTTAAAAATTAAATTGTAATATTTTTGTCAAAATTAAAATTTTTGACTAATTTAAAAGATTTAAAATAAATTTTTGCAATTTTTTTAGCTGTGGCTTCAGCGAAATTGGCATGGTTAAGCCATTCAATCGTATAATGTTGAGCTTTCGATGTCCCAGCCAAATTGGGATAATTATTCACGAAACACTGCACGCGCTTGGGCTTGGCCATGAACAGAGCCGAGCGGGTGGGCCATAAAAAAATAAATTTTAATGATTTAAAAATTATTTTATTTAATTATTTCTCCGCTTTAGATCGTGACAAATATATTACAATAAATAAGGACAATATTAATCCGCAACAATATGATGTATTTGCAATATCTGATCAGACAAAATATTCAAGGTAAATCCGCAAGTTTTTTTTCAAACAATTTACATAAATTTGTTGATTAATTATGTTAGGAACTGATTAATAGTTCATTCCATTTAGGACTATGATTAGTAGAATTCGATATTTTGAAAAAAAGTCTTGACCTGGGCCTGGATTTTCCGGATAAAAAGCCAGAAAATCCTGGCCCAGGCTCCCCTTATCTGGGTTTCCTGGACAAAAATCCAGGAAAACCCAGGCCTGGTTCCAGGTTGAACTCTAATAATTAGACTTTCGGACACCGAAATTACTTTAAAATAATTTATAAAATCAATACAGGCTTCCGAATAATCAGATTTGCTCTCTGATTGACTTCTTATTCATTGAATTTTATACTATTTCCCATCGTTTTTTAATTTAGCTACGGTGTCAAGTACGATTACGGTAGCGTGATGCACTACGATGCCCATATGGGTGCCAAAACGTGGGGTGTGAAGACGATTCATGCCAAATTCGACCCGGAACATAATGACAGCAAAATGGGACAACGTGAAAAGTTGTCGGACAGCGACATCGAGGCACTGCGACGGATGTACTGTATGCCAAGTAAGGCGAATACTGTATGTCCTAATATGCCACACAATTTGAGATAGTCAATTCGTTCATTGTCTAGTTTAATTAAATGCTATTGGCAATTAAGGATTATTAATTACTAGTTAATTGTTTGGTTGGTTAATGCTAATTGGCAATTAAGGATTATTAATTACTAGTTTATTGTTTGGTTGGTTAATGGCTAATTGGCAATTAAGGATTATTAATTACTAGTTAATTGTTTGGTTGGTTAATGCTAATTGGCAATTAAGGATTATTAATTAATTACTACATAATTGTTTGGTTGATTAATGCTAATTGGCAATTAAGGAATATTAATTAATACTTTGTCAAAATAATTTATCCTTTAGTGTAAAAGCAATTAGCGTAACAAGATTATTTTATACCAAAATCCTTTTCTATTATTCTGGTTATATTTTTTTTTCAGAATGCCATGATAAGCATGTGTTTTGCGGTCTTTGGGCAACGGATGGCCAATGTGAGGGCGGCAATTCGACTTATGTGTTGGAGAATTGTCAGATGTCATGTAACAAATGCAAATGACACCCAATTAATTAATTCAAAATGACTCATTAACACAAACATAGAAATAAAATCGGAATATTTTAATGCTAATTAAATCATGAAAATTTACTAATTAAGAAATGAAATTAATATTTTTGGCATTTGAATATTTTGTTTCATATAATTATAATTCATCAGCTGTGTTAAACGCGTTCATATTCAATATAATTTAACAAATGTTATTAGAATTATTGTTTTTGATGTTATTGTTCACCAAATGGATGGGTTGGACAGCTAAAAGTTTAAAATTCATTTAAAAACTCAATCTTTAAAAAACTAAAATTTTCTTTTTAAATTAAAATTACCATTTTTGTTGCCAAAGCGTTCAATCATTGCGCGAAATTCTTTTTTAAAATTCTGACGATATTCAGTGCTTTAAATAATATATTTTTAAAATTAATTTAAAAAAAGTCAGTCAATTCAAAAAAGACCTGCTAAAATAAAGCACAATTGCATTTGACCCAGCGGCAGCGTTCAACAGAATGCCAAGAAAACACTCAAATTGCCAAATTCGAATTGGAAGTCTTGAAAAAAAATGTAAAAGGTTTTTACTAGTTTATTAAATATTAATTTTTTAATTACCCCAAAATATGGTCAAATGCGTACAGCAATTGGTACATGGCCAGATTAATTAAATAGCCGCCAATACTAATAGATAAAATGATCACTAATGAACGCAACAGTCGTGTGTTTGTGTGATTGGTTACTGTAAAAAAAACAAAATTTGAATTTGTCTGCATTATGGCAAAATGCCAAAGAATATTACCGCCATTTTTGCATCTGATGATCACAAAAATGGCTATGTAACAGAAGATGCTGCACAATGAAAGAAATAATGTGCCAGCGAAGAATTTATACCCAACAGGGCCAAGCAAAGTTTCGGCCACAAAACCGGTGGTTGGGCTAAATAATTTTAAAAATTATTAATATTTTTTGAGTTGTGCCATACTTTCCCGCATTTTCGAATGCATAAGCGAGCACATAAACCAATGAAAATGCACCGTAAATTACACAAATTAACAGATGGCCAAGCAAATATGAATATTTGAATTTCGTAAAAATGGCAATGTGTCTAAAAGCAGAAAATTAATAATAAATAACGTTAATTATATATATTTTAAATTATTATTTTTGAAAATATCTAAACTAATTGATTAATTAATAAGTTCAATGACAATTTTGCATTAATTATGACAAAATTAACGAAAAGAAAAATTCATACTTAAATGGCGAAATGACGGCAAAAAGTCGATCAAAAGCAGCACAAAACATTGCCATTAGGCCGCAATTTAAAGCAAAAATCATCGGCTAAAACATGAAAATTTTTGATTAAATAAAATTTCATTTTTTGGTTTACCGTCATAATTAAGTCAGCAGTGAGTAAACTGACAAAATTTGTGCCCGAAATGACAACAACCAGGAAAAAAGTGTGCCCAATTTGGTGGACCAATTCACAAAGACAAATCAGTGCCATCAGAAAATTGGCGGAGCCGCGGAGGGAACTGAAAAATAGGAAACTTAAACTGAATATGAATTTAAATTAATTAAAATTAAAATTAAAATGCCATGGCATTTGCCTGGATTTGACAGTGACCACCAAAACTGTGCCATTCAACACAATGCCAACCAAAGCAACAAAATTCAGCGCAATGGCCGGCACAATCAAATCGACGGACGGGCCGACAGAACGGTAGGTCAAATAAAGCTGAGAAAATCATTTATATAAAAATTGGCAAAGTTAACATATTGGAATATATTAATATTGTTTATTTTAAACATTAAAATATATTTTATTCAATTTGTTACCGGATCAGTTGAACTGGTGTTAATCGGTGCCATTTTCAAATATTTGAGGTCGGATTAAAATTTTCTTGTCAAAATATTTTAATTATTTTTTATATGTCCAATTTGCTTTCGTTGACAGGTAAATAAATGGAAATTTGGCATTAATTACTTAATTTAGCTTGATATGCACAAAATTCACTTTCTTATTTTTCCGTATAAAGAGTGCCAAAATTTAATTTGGGCGAAGGAATTTTTAAGCAAAATTTCCGTACAAAAAGTGCCAAAATTTAACTTTGATGAACGAATTTTTTAAGCAAAATTTCCGTACAAAAAGTGCCAAAATATAATTTGGGCGAAGGAATTTTTAAGCAAAATTTCCGTACAAAAAGTGCCAAAATTTAACTTTGATGAACGAATTTTTTAAGCAAAATTTCCGTACAAAAAGTGCCAAAATATAATTTGGGCGAAGGAATTTTTAAGCAAAATTTCCGTACAAAAAGTGCCAAAATTTAATTTGGGCGAAGGAATTTTTAAGCAAAATTTCCGTACAAAAAGTGCCAAAATTTAATTTGGGCGAAGGAATTTTTAAGCAAAATTTCCGTACAAAAAGTGCCAAAATTTAATTTGGACTAAAGGAAATCAACATTTTTCTCTTAGCTAACTTTTTAAAAATAGCGTTGATATTGTCGTTGATGGCATAATGTATTTTGAGATTAAATAAATATCAACGTCAATGTTGATTATTTATTAAAACAATGTTCGCTAAGAGAAAAAGGTTGATTTGCCTTTCTCTAATTTGGACAACATTTATATTTTAATTGCGAGGGCTGCTAATTATATGGATATAAAATCGTAAAATGTGGCCATAAAATATAACCATCAATTGCGAAATGTGGACATAAAATTGCAAAAATAGGGGCATAAATATTTCTAAAATGGGGTCCAAAATTCTACGGAGGCAAAAAAAATCTTGTTTTTATAGGAAAAAAAACGCAAATAAATATACATTTATTTAATTTGGCTTACTTTCCTGTTTTGGGGCCGCACCCAAAAATTTTAAAAAATTATGTGAATTTCTCTGGTGTGAAGATTGCAAACACCGAAGAGCTGATCCAGAAATTTTGTCTGAAATTGCTGCATTTATGCCCCCTCATTAGTGTTACGCACGCCTTGTTTATTTTTCGCGCTCTTTTGTTGATTTTTTAAAATTTTTGGGTGCGGCCCCAAAATAGGAAAGTACCTTTAATTTTTAATGAAAAACGACCGAAAAGGCAAAATTTTCCATTTTTTTTTTACTTTTTTTGACAAAAATTTACCAATTTTTATGAACATTTAAAATTAAAACAAAATTCATGATAAAATTTTCTTAAAAAATGAAGATTTTCCGATTTTTAGGGGATCAAAAAGGACTATATAGCTGAAGGGCGCGCCAAAACATGGACAAATATGGAAATTGAACATAAATCGCGAAATTTGAAAAATATGAATATAAAAGTCAATTCTAGAAGCTTCAAACTAAGTTAAGCATGAGAGAGAGAGAGAGAGAGAGAGAGAGAGAGAGAGAGAGAGAGAGAGAGAGGAGAGAGAGACAGAGAGCGAGAGAGAGACAGAGAGAGATAGAGAGAGAGAGAGAGAGAAGCGAGAGAGAGAGAGACAGAGAGCGAGAGAGAGAGATAGGAGAAATAAATAAATTTAATTTTAATACTTTTCGACTTTTTTTAAAATTATTTGGAATTAAAAGAGAAAAGTTGGCCCCATGAAATGGCGTCTGTCGTTTGAATAATTAAATTTTGTGACCCTTTAATGTATTAAAATTTAATTGACAAAGGGAAAGGCCCCATTTAATTGTACAATGAAATTGAAAATTACATTTAACACAGATTCGAAATAATTAAATTTTATAAGAAAATGCCAATTTTCACCAGCAGGTTAGGCAAATTGAAAAAATGTGAGCAACCACTCGTAACGGAGAAATAAATACCAAGGCCCTCAATTCTGCTGACTTAATTAAATTTTAACTGACAATTTTTGACATATTAATTACCGTTTTATTAGAAGCCAAATGAAAGGGCAAAATGATAATTTGAATTTGATTGCTTTTTTTTATTTGAAAAAATAAAAAAAGTACAAAAAATAGAAGAACTTAAAAATGTGAAAAAATTTTGCAAAAGAACTTAAATCATTTTTCAATAACCAATTTAAATAATTCTTTATCAGCTTCATAACGAAAATACACAATGACTTTTAAGGAAAAAATATGGCTTCTTAAATTTACCTCAGGCACAATTACAAATTCATTCTCGAGCTGCTCTTTCTTTTCAATTGCTTCATTTATATTTAAAATTATTTAAAATTATTTTTTTAAATTTATATTTTTACTTTTCAAAAAATTCACGTTGCACGTTCACTTTCTGTTCCGCTCCGCTTCGAGCAGAATGTTTAGGCTGAAATCTATCCTTCATCTGAGCAGACACATCCGCAACTGACTCAGTTTGCGTCATTCATAACTTATTCTTGGAAAAACTCCGGTCGAATTACAAATTAGTGAGTAGACCCTATTTGCAAGGTGCTAGGACGAAGTGTCAAAAGTATCGATGTGGCGAAGTGTCAAAAGTATCGATGTGGGCGAAGTGTCAAAAGTATGGATGAGGGGTGATCGGAAGAGGCGGGTCATTTCAGTACGGAATAAATGATTTTAATTAATTAAATTAATTAGTTGATTGAGAATTAAATAATATCTAATAAATAATAAAATGTATCTGGCTCTATTTCAGTTTACACGACCACGAAAAAAGACACGATCATGTAATATTTTGATAAATTTCATGCATCATAACTTTTTCTAGAAGCAACCAAATTAAATATTCTTGGTACCGTTTGATAGCCTAAAGTATCTTCTATTTTTCTGTAAAATTTCAAAAATTTTCGTTGTGTTTCAAAGAAGTTGTTGTCAAAAAGGCTTACCAAATAAATTTTTGAAAATTACAAGCCACAACTTTTTTGAAACACAACCAAATTTTTTGAAATTTTAAAAGCAAATAGGGAACACTTAGGGCTATCAAAAAATACCAAGATTGTTTAATTTGGATGCTTCTACAAAAAGTTATGGCGCTGATCAAAAATTGATAATTTTTATGGTGATCAAATATTCAACCAAGTATATCCTTTTTATGTAAAAGTCGTAGCCCGATTATTCAAAAGGCAAATCAGTAGAGAATTTTGTACTCTTGCCAATAAGCTTATCCATTTTTCTAGAAAAGATTTCCCAGACCCCTAGGGATTTCGAAAATTTCCCCGATTTTCAGTGTATTTTTGGTGTCCCGGTCACAAGGAAGGAGTGATCTGATCAAGTTGGTGTAAGAGACTTTTTTGATCAGCACCAGAGTTATGCAAGCATGAATTATTTCAAATTTTTAAATGAACTATAAGATATTTTTTAGGTTTGAGTCAAGACTTTTTTGGGGCACTGTATTTTTCTCACAAAAATGTAACTTGTTTGGGAAATGCTAAAACAATAAATCAAAATTATAATTAGGCTCAAAATCCGCAAATCTAATTAATAGATCAAAATAATTACATTATTAATTAATTAAAATCATTTATTCCGTACTGAAATGACCCGCCTCTTCCGATCACCCCTCATCCATACTTTTGACACTTCGCCCACATCGATACTTTTGACACTTCGCCCGCATCGATACTTTTGACACTTCGCCACATCGATACTTTTGACACTTCGACCCACCACGTATTTGCAAAAATGTTTGTATTGAACCAAGAAGCAATGATTAATGGGCCAAATGAAATGGAAATGATTTGGCCCAACAAAGTAGCGCCCGCTAAAGATGCCGGGATGGCTCTTAAAGTCAAAGTCCCAGTCGCCATTAAAATAAGTCAATCCATTCATTCAGTTGTTTAATTGCAAGAGTATTAACCCGCGTTCTCGGCTTGGGACCTGGATATCCTTGAGAGAAATCCAGCAAAGAAATGCATGATCTATCGAAGGAAATGATAGAAAAAATTCGGCACTTTTGGAGAAAATAACGGAAAAATTGCCGACCCTTCCGCGGCGGTTTCGCTGACAAAATCTTCGCAAGCTGCATCTTTCTGGGATGCTGCTTCAAATTCTTGCCCGAAGGACCATATGAAAGAGCGTATGGATGGACTGGCGGGCAAATTCACCAGGATTTATATGGATAAAAAAAAATCCAAAATAAGGATTAAACCAATCAATACCTACCAAACCATTCGACCGAACAATATTTTTGAATTTTTCTTTGGTTCCTTATCTGTTAAAAATTTTTACGAAATTAGCTTATAGATTCTATTTCCGTTAACGAGGAACAAATGCCAAGGCAACGATGATTTTGGAAAACAATTTAATTTTTTTTTACGTTTTGTGGCCAAGTTTTGTTCAAATGCTTATATAATCTTTATAATTGATCAATTCAATTGTGAAAAATAGGGATGGGAAATTATATCCGGTTTTTATAGAAATTTTTCCAAAATTAGAATATCATGCCTAAAAAATCAGACTTTAGGGTCAAAAATTAGAACATTTAACAACATATATAGCTTTAAATATTTTTTTTACAATTTAATCAATTAATACCAATTTTTGTATTTTCGCCTTCTATGATCATTTTTAACAATTTTAAGGAAATTAGAAAATCGTAAACTACATCTGAATCAAAAACCAGATTTTATTTTTTTCGCAGCTAAATTTTCAAAAACTTTAGCGGAAAAAGCGGGGAGGCCGGCGGTGCCGATAGGCGCCGCCGGGAAAATTTTGAAAATTTGAAATGTAATTTGTTAACAGAATTTATCCAAAAACTGTCCATATTTTGTGATTTTGAACTAATTTATAAGAAAATAATGGGTTCTTGGGTCTGGTGATGCCGGTTCTGAACTCCGAACCTCGGACCCAAACTCGGATAAAAAGTCGAAAGTTCAAATTTCGCAATTAGCATTTTTGAGTTCAAAATTTGGTTTAAAAAGATGGAAACAACTGAATGCAATTAACCCTGAGGAGATCATTTAAGCCGTTTTCGAATCAAGATAGCTAAATTCGAAAATTTGGGCTTTCGAATTTTGTTCGAATTAGGGTTCCGGAGTTCAGAATTGGCCAAATTGATGCCGGATTCATGATCAGCGACCTCGAAATCCCCAGGGAACTTAACATTTGTAAAACTGACGCATTTTCCGGACGCCTTCAAAGAAAAATGTGATTTTCCTGCTTCTCTCATCAAGAATAATCCGCAAAAAAAAAAAAGTTTAAAAACTAAAAATCCTAGCCCTGGATATGAATAATAATTTCTTCAATAACTTCAATTAATTAATAATTAATTTACCGCATTGTCTGAGCTGGTGTTAATTGTCGCCATTTTTCAGAGAAGTATCGAGAAAATAATTTAATTATTGCGTTTTTTTTTTGGAATTTTATCTAAAAAACTAAAGTTTTTTTTTGTAAAAAATTGTTTTTAAAAATTCTTTCATTATTCGTGGAAGTTATAAGCTAATTAATATTTAAAAATAATAATATCATTTATTTTTTATAATAATTTTAATTAATTTCTTCACTATTACCAGCAGATCATTTGGATCGGCATTAATTGAGACCATTTTATAAAATAATTTGTTTAATTCATACTAGAGCTAGTAATTTAGTTTCTTTTCATAAAAATTCTTTTTTTTAATTCATTTAAAATTTAAATGTAATATGAAAATAAATTAGTATTTCCTTAGGAGATTTGAAACTTTCCCCAAATACTAATGTACAATTTGGGCCCAAAAAGCAATGAAATTTAAAATATATTTAACATAAATTAAAAATAATTAAATTTTCACAAATGTGAGCAGTAACAATTGTCTCGGTGAACAACCAGAGGGCTCCCAATTCAGATTCCTTAATTAAATTCCAAATGCCAATTCTGACCTATTAATTACAATTCGTTAGAAGCCAAATGGTAGTTTGAAAAAAAAATCAAGTTTATACACTGACCCAAAAAAGTCTTTGAACAGTGTTTTTTTCTCTGCCTTTATAAACGCTAATTAAATAAAGCGTTTACGGTAAATGTCTATGAGGAGTCAACACAATGACCCCACGAATGAATTTCTCAAAATGGCAGAGTCAGTTTTCTCCTCAGGAAAAGAAAATCATACCAAATTTATGAGGAAGAAAATTTTGACATTTGAATTTTTGCAGTATAATTAAGTTTAAAAAATTATTTTTTGTTAAATCCACTTCAGTCCCGGCACTTTTCAATCCTTAAAAGGGCAAGCATACTCCTAATATGCATTTTTCCCACCATTTTGGCAAGTTCGGGCCCCCAGTAATGAGATAGCATGTTATTTCAAAAAAAAATTTTCAAAACAACTAAAAAATTATGCTTCACATTCTCTAAATGATTGAATCTTTCCTCGAGTACAACAAAAAAATTTTTGAACGCATTTCTTCAACATCAAAGATTTCTTGTAAATTTTCAATTTTCATATTCAAATCAAATTGAAATTTCAAGCCATACAACAATGACTCATAATGAAATCTTTTACATCGTTTTACTATAATAATTTGACTTGGAATTAACATTGTTTAAAAAGCTTTGTTAACAATTCATCAGCTGCTGTTAAATGGTTTCATAATCAATAGGCTTTAACGAATGTAATTGTTCACCAAATGGATGGGCTGAACAGCTAAAAGTTTAAATTCATTTCTTTGACATTCTATGCCAAAATAGAAATATAGGGTTGAGCAGTTTCGGAATTTGGAAAAAATAGGTCCAGATATTTTGAAGTAACCGGGTCTGGGATTGGATCCAAGTTTTTCAACCGGACCGAATAACGGGTTCATCCGTGGCTTGGAAAACTAAAAAAATTTATTTAAAATATATTTTTGAACCCGGGTACCCGGATCAACTTGAGTCTAGTTTCAAATATTGGCTTTAAAAAGTCTGGCATCAAGGGTCTGAAGCCGGTCGGGTACCCGGAGCTGCGCAACTCTAAAATTTGAACATTTAAATCTATTACCATTTTTGTTGCCAAAGCGTTCAATCATTAATTGGATTTAACGAATGTTATTATTGTTGTTTTTGTTGACATTGTTCACCAAATGAATGGGCTGAACAGCTAAAATTAAAAATCTTTTCATTGGCATTTTATGGCAAAAACATATTCTGAATATTTTGGAAAAACAGGGATGGGTATTTAGAAGAACAATGTCTGGGTTTGGGTCCAATTTTTTATTTATGATACCGGGTTCAATCATGGCTTGGAAAAATAAAAATAGCATTTTAAATTATTTTTGAACCCGGATGAACTGGGTCGGGTTCCAAGTATTGGTTATTAAAAATCGGCTGGGTCAGGGTCCTGAAAAAGTCGCGGTTTTGACTCTCTCGTGTATCCGGAGCAGCGCAACTCTAAAATTTGAACATTTAAATTAAAATTACCATTTTTCTTGCCAAAGCGTTCAATCATTGCGCGAAATTCTTTTTTAAAATTCTGACGATATTCAGTGCTTTAAATAATATATTTTAAAATTAATTTAAAAAAAGTCAGTCAATTAAAAAAAGACCTGCTAAAATAAAGCACAATTGCATTTGACCCAGCGGCTGCGTTCAACAGAATGGCAATAAAACATGAAGATTGCCAACATCGAATTGGGGACCTTGAAAAAATTGTTTTTAAATTGGAAATTTAAATTTTCGAAATTTCACCCAAAGCTCGGGCAAATTGCTTCCAAAATTTGGTACATTGACAAAGTAACGAAATACCCGCCAATGCTAATTGCTAAAATGATCACTAATGAACGTAATAATCGGGTGTTCGTCTGTTGGGATACTGTAAAATAATATTTAAATTTTGATGGCATTATGCCAAAATGTCATAAAAAAATCACCACCATTTTTGCATCTGATGATCACAAAAATGGCTATGTAACAGAAGATGCTGCACAATGAAAGAAATAATGTGCCAGCGGAGAATTTATACCCAACAGGGCCAAGCAAAGTTTCGGCCACAAAACCGGTGGTTGGGCTAAATAATTTTAGCTATTATTAATTTTTTTATTAAATCGTGCCATACTTTCCCGCATTTTCGAATGCATAAGCGAGCACATAAACCAATGAAAATGCTCCATAAATTGTACAAATAAACAAATGGCCAAGCAAATATGAGAATTTATATTTGGTGAAAATGGCCGAGTGTCTAAAAATAGAAAATTATCAATAAAAATTAAATTGTTTGAAAACATTTCATCAAATTTATTAATTTATATACTCAATGAAAATTTTGCACTAATTATGACAAATTTAACTAAAAGAAGAAATCATACATAAATGGCGAAATGATAGCAAAAAGTCGATCAAAAGCAGCACAAAACATTGCCATTAAGCCGCAATTTAAAGCAAAAATCATGGGCTAAAATTGAAAATTTTGATTAATTAAAATTTAATTTTTGGCTTACCGTCATAACAAAGTTAGCAGTGAGCAAACTGACAAAATTTGTGCCCGAAATGACAACGAATAGTAAAAAAGTGTGCCCAATTTGGTGGACCAATTCACAAAGACAAATCAGAGCCATCAGAAAATTGGCGGAGCCGCGGAGGGAACTGAAAAATGGGAAATCGGAAATTTAAAATGGGAAATTAAAATTGAAAATGTGAATTTAAATTAATTAAAATAAAATGCCATGGCATTTGCCTGGATTTGACAGTGACCACCAAAACTGTGCCGTTCAACACAATGCCAACCAAAGCAACAAAATTCAGCGCAACGGCCGGCACAATCAAATCGGCGGACGGACCGGCGAAACGATAGGCCAAATAAAGCTTAATTACCGTATTTGCTCTTTTTATCACCCCGTCTTCATTAATCCCCCTGTCTCCACTTATCCCCCCGGGGGATAAATGGAAAAACCATTTTTTCCAAAAAAAAAAACAATGTAAAAATGCTAAAAAATGCCAAATAATGGCGAAAAGCCCGAAATAATGCCTGAATAGTGACATAAGTTTGTTAAGAAAAAAATTTGAGGGATGAATTTTTGAGAAATTTACCAATTTTGGCAAAGTTTTGTGGTTTCTCCGAAAAATAAATTTAAAAATTTAAGAAACACATTTTATAAGCTGAAAAAATGCGCTGATTACGAATCTGAACTCGGATTTTTGAAAATCAAATGTTTTTGTCTACGATTTTTCATCAAATATTATAAAAAATAAACTTCAGCCAAGCGGGCTCGAACCCCAGACCCCCGTCTCATATGACCCTTAAGGGCTAGTAATTAAATTTCAAAAAATCGTAAATAACTAAAAACATCCATACATTCAGTAGCTCATTCGAAAGCTCTTTTTAGCTCTACAACATTCTGTGTGTGAGTTTTTTAGGCCCGACTAATTTCTTAAAATTTTGGAAAAAATCTAGTACTTGATAAAAAATCATAGATAAAATCAATTATTTGCAAAATCCGAGCTCAGATCAGTGATCAGCACATTTTTCCAGCCTAGAAAATGTGTTTCTTAAATTTTTAAATTTATTTTTCGAAGAAACCACAGACTTTACCATTGCCCCAATTTTTAAGGGTGTATTTTTTTTAAATTTTAGGTCAGTCTTAGGAGTGTATTTTTGAAAATTTTTAGGTCTATTCTTAGGGGTGTATTTTTTGATTTTCTTGAATTTTGTTGAGAAATTTTCCAAAAAATATCGGAAAAATATCTTTGGGTTTGGATTTTCAATATTTTTTAAAAATATTTAGCATTTTTCGTATTTTTCATGTAAAATTCACAAATTCTTTAAAAAAAATTAAAAAATTATTATTTTTTTGACGCGATGACATTTTTTGGCGACATGTTTAAAATTTTCAAAAATATTAGACAAATAAATCTTTCGAAAAATAATCCCCCCTTCTTCATTTATCCCCCCGTATCTAATAATCCCTCCCTTTCTGAGGAGGTTGAAAAATAATCCCCCAGGGGTGATAAAAAGAGCAAATACGGTAACTATTATTCATTTAATTAATTAATTAAGTTTTTACCGGTTCGTACGAGCTGGTGTTAATTGAGGCCATTTTTCGAAATTGAAAGAGACAAACTTTTACTTTTTATTTGCATTTTTTCATTAACAATTCATACAAAATTGTACTTTGTCTTATTCGTGTTTAGGAGGAGAGACAAATGTTTTATTTTTTATTTTTTTTTGTATTTTGATCAGCGCTTTTATTGTACTGAAAAAGTATATGACTATTGTTTAACTTGGATTTTTTGATAATATTGCGTGATTTTTTCAAACCAATTAAAATAATAGACAAATTAATTTTAAAAATTTGCATCAAAAAGGCGTATTAAATTTTAGCCAAAATTCAATAAATTTAGTAAGAATTTCTCCATAAATTAATATTTTTTTGGCATTTTATTTTAATATTTTTCTTTCATATAATTATAATTCATCAGCTGTGTGCGCATTCATATTCAATTGGATTTAACGAATGTAATTGTTCACCAGATGGATGGGTTGAACAGCATAAAAGTTGTGAAAATTCATTTGAGTCGCCATAATGGGTCGGGGTCGTTTTCGCGCCGGTCGTTTTCGCGCCAGCCTAGTTTTTGAACTATAACTTTTTTCATTGTCAACCAAATCTAACTTTCTTGGTATCATTCGAAAGCCCTTCACATACTCTATTAGCATGCAAAATTGCGAAAAATTTCGTTAAGGTTCAAAAATATTATGGCAAAAAAAGCTGAAAAACCTGATTTCTGATGTACTTTTGGTCATAAGTTTGTTCAAAATTAAAAAAAATTTTTTGGAATTTTGCAGGCTAATAGAGGATCCTTAGGGCTATCAAATGATACCAAGAAAGTTGGATTTGGTCTGCAATAAAAAAAGTTATAGTTCAAAAACTAGGCTGGCGCGAAAACGACCCGGCGCGAAAACGACCTGGCCCGGCCATAATAAATCATTTTTAGATCCGGATCAACTGGTGCGGATCCCGATATTGGCTTTTCAAAGTTGGGACCGGGTCTTTAAAAAGCCGGGCATCCGGGTCAGAATCTGGTCGGGTACCCAGAACTGATCAAATAAAACTTGAGTATTTAAATTATTACCATTTCTGTTGCCAAAGCGTTCAATCATTGCGCGAAATTCTTTTTTAAAATTCTGACGGTATTCAGTGCTTTAAATAAAATAATTCAAATAAATTTGGAAAATTCAGTCAATTAAAAAAAGACCTGCTAAATTAAAGCACAATTGCATTTGACCCAGCGGCTGCGTTCAACAAAATGGCAATAAAACATGAAGATTGCCAACATCGAATTGGGGACCTTGAAAAAATTATAAAATTGGAAATTAAATTTTAGAAATTTCACCCAAAGATTGGGCCAATTTTTTCCAAAATTTCGAACATAGACAAAGCAACTAAATACCCGCCAATGCTAATTGATAAGATGATCATTAATGAACGTAATAGTCGTGTGTTCATCTGTTGATTACTGTAAATATAAGTTGAATTTGTCGGCATTATGGCAAAATGCGAAAGAATTTATCGCCATTTTTTTCTCTCTCTCTCTCTCTCTCTCTTCTCTCTCTCTCTCTCGTTCTCTCAAAAGCATATTATAAAGTAATTAATTGTTTAAATTATTTAAAAAAATAAATTTGAGGAAAAAGCAAAACACAAATTGTAAACAATTTTATAAACATTAGTATTTGTTATTCTTAATTTTAAAAAGTTTCTTTCTGCCATTTTCTATTTTCTTTTATTTTTTTTTTGCAAGTTTTCGTGTCAAAAAATAATCCCAATTTAAAAAAACCACACCATCGATTTAGTATATTAGACGAGCGCTAGGCGCCGCTTCGCGGCGCCAACCGCTCGGAGTTTTTCAGATAATATAAAACAAATTTTAAAAGAGTTTAATTAATAAATTCGTTTTTCATCAAAGTCTCGTTTCTCTCCTCTTTGTCTTCTTTTCTCTTCCTGTCTCTTTTTTTGTCTCTATGTCATCCTTTCACCAAGCCTCTCTAAGCTATACCCTTCTCTCTCTCTTCTCTTCTCTCTCTATTCTCTATCCTCTTTTCTCTCTCTCTCCCTCTCTCTTGTTTCTCTCTCTCTCTCTCTTCTTCTCTCTCTCTCCCTTTTTTTCTATGTCCGTCTCTCTTTCTTCTTCTCTCTCTTTCTCATTCTCTCAAAAGCATATTATAAAGTAATTAATTGTTTAAATTATTAAAAAAAAATAAATTTGAGGAAAAAGCAAAACACAAATTGTAAATAATTTTAAAACATTAATATTTTTTATTCTTAATTTTAAAAGTTTCTTTCTGCCATTTTCTATTTTCTTTTTCTTTTTTTTGCAAGTTTTCGTGTCAATGAATAATCTCTATTCAAAAAAACCACACCATCGATTTAGTATAGTTAGATAGATAAATATTTATTTTAAATTATATAAATTTAATTTATTATTTTTATAATGTAATCTTTATTTTTATAATTGAATTATTAAATTCTATTTTTTAGCACAGAATATCGCAAACTGTTTATGAAGGAATTACGTGCATTGAAGATCGTTTCGCCAGTAAAAATGGTAACATTTAAAATGAAAAAAATTAATATTTAAAAAACATTTTATTTATTTTTTTATAGCTGTTCAACAAATTGCCACAATCAAAGTACACAACGGAGTTCATCTGATCCACCAAATGAAATAAATTAAATTTTCGCCACATTAATTAGAGAAATAATAATAATTCATTTTTATAAAAATTGTTAATTATTAAAAAATAATGAATAAACAGTGTAAAAGTTAAAATCATAAATTCATGAAAATGCCAAAACAGTGGAATTCTAAATTTGAAGAGCTTTTTTTAAAAAAAAAAGTTAGCTTAGCCGAAATCTTTTTTTGTTTTTTCAATGAATTTTTCGCTTTAATAATTTCCAAAAGATCGTTTAGTTTAAATGGTAATCATTTTTGTCTATATTTTTAAAAATAAAATATGAAAAATTTTTAACAAAAAATATTCATAACTTTGCCATTGCCACAAATGAACCAAATTGTATAGGTTTGGTACTTTCGATAAAATTTCAAAAAATTCTTTAAATTACAAAAAAATTCTTTAAATTTTAAAAAAAGTTATGACCTGAGAAATTCAAAAAACCAAGTTTTTTGAACATTTTTGGTCACAACTTCTTGAAAGTTAACTGAAACTTTTTTGAAATTTTGCACTATAATAGAAAACATTTAGGGCTATCGAATGATATTAAGAATTAAAAAATTGGTTGCTTTTGACAAATGTTATATCAAAATTTTTTTTATTTTGTTGGTTTTTTGACTAACGCCATACCTCGATTTCCGTTATAGCTCACTGAGTTTCCGGTTAGCATTAATTATGTAAGTATTCTCTATTTTTCTGTAAAAAATATATTTGATTATTTGCAAAAAAAAAAAAGCTATTAGAAAAGCTCATTTTTTGTATTTAAATTAATTTTTATAATTTTAATATAGATGAATGAATATATATAATATATGTTTATTGTTATCACGATTTATGGATATATTTTATATTTAATCTGTTTAGGTCTTTTTTTCGCTTCTCTTACAATCTACACCGTATACGGTACTTCATGTCACCACATTCACATCGTTTAGACACAGACTTCAAGCAAAATTGATGAATATAACATGCAACTACACCGTATTCGGTACTTCAGGGTTTTTTAATCTATCTTAGAACAAAAACCGAATTTTTAAAATTGTGATTTTAGGCTTTTTGTTCGAATTCGGGCCCTGGGTTCGAAATAGGCCCAAATAAACGTCAGTTTGAAATCAGCGTCATAAATTAGTCTAAGAAATTATTTTTTAAAAATTTCAGGGGGGTGACAAAACCCGGAAATACGCCGTATACCTGGATATACAGTAAAGCCCATATTTCTATTTCGATCCTGTTTCAGGAAGACGGGACATTGTATACATAACTTATAAAGTATTTTGATCGTCCCGTAATTAACGAAAAAAAATCTGAAATCCCTATTACATTCATTAGCGCATTTTTGACACTTTTTACATACATTTCTGCCGATTCAAATTCCGATGGCATGTCATAAAGGCACAAAATCTTCCATAAACATTTCTTTTCCGTAACTGAAATACTCCGTGCCGAGCAGTTCCAAAAATTGTTTTTATTAAAAAAAAATATTGTGGTATGTATCAGGGATGGCACGGAATTCCGATTTCCGACTTCCGATTTCCTACATTTTTAGGGTCGGAATTCCGATTTCCAAAAAATTTTGGTCGTCGGAATTCCGACTTCCGATTTTCGAAATTTTTGATAAAAAGTCGGAAATTTTCGGAAATTTTTTTTTGAATTTTTTTTTCAAAAAATTAGTAATTTTTGTACAATTTTGTTCATAAAAAATCGCTAAATTTGGTCATTTTTGGACAAAATCTCTTAACTAATCGCATTAAAAATTACAAAATTTTTCCCAGGCGCCTATCGGCACCGCCGGACGCTCTGCCCCACCCCTTTTTCCTAAAATTCGTTGAAAAAAGCGCGCTGCAAAAAAACTTGATGAAAATCATTGAATACTTTTTCAAGCGAATATATCTAAAACATTTGTGAAATCACCTTTTACCTGGTTAAGAATCAAAAAATTTAGCCTATTAAAATATTTAGAAAATTTTTATTTTTGAAAAATTTTCGATTTCCGACTTCCGAAAAATTTTTGGGCCTCGGAATTCCGATTTCCGAAAAATTTTTGACCCCCGGAATTCCGATTTCCGAAAATTTTTGGGGCCTCGGAATGCCATCCCTGGTATGTATTGTGGAATTTTGCTCGCATTTTAACTGTATTCTATCTTGTGGCGGTTTTTATCAAAACGAACTAGCAGCGATATTTGTTCTGTTTTTTTTTTTGCCTAAATATTTTAATTCAGAAAATGGAGTTCACAATTTGGCAATTAGTTTTATTCAATTCATTTTTTCCAATTCGTAAATTTTTCTTACGAATGAATTTGTTTTCAATTTCTTAAATTTTGAACGGAATTGGATTTGTAAATTTTTCAAAATTCTTAAAATATTATCCAGATTACTTTCAAATTTTTTAATGTTTTAAAGTAGGGTTGCTCCCCGAGCCCTCGGGGGGCAAAATGTCGGGGGCCGGGGACCTCGGGGGGCGACATGTCGGGGGTCGGGGCGGGGAGGAGCTCAATTGTCGGGGATCGGGGACCCCGATCGGGGAATGACCAAATTTTATTTTAACCCAAAAAAACCATTTTTTCTTTTTAAATGCTCGTAAATCTTTTTTTTTTTTCATTTTAATCATCTGATTTCGTTAATGCCAGTAAGAGTGAATCCAAGCTGGCCTTTGTACCAGGACTTCCATTTGTTCTTATTTATAAGAATGTTCTGATTTGGGGTAGCGACTATATTCTGTTTATTAAAAATGTTCATATTTTGATACTAAAATCTTATTTTTCGGGCTTGGTGTTAATTAGAGCCCGTCGGGATCGGGACTCTCGCGGGATTTTTACGGGATTCCTGCTCGGGACTCCCGTCCCTGAAAATTTTGAACTCCCGCTCCAGCTCCCGGAAATTTTACAAAAAAAAACGGGAGTAAAAATGCACTGGTATTAATTCAGTTTTTTTCTTGGCAAAAGCCTCATTTTGGGTCAAAAAGCCTCATTTTCTTCAAAAGACGTTTAAAATGTTCAAATGTGATATTTTTGATTGTCCATGACCAATTTAAGCAATTTTTTGCTAAAAATAAAGGATTTTTATGGTACGGCGGTGCCGATAGGCGCCGCCGGGGGAAAAATTAAGAATTTTGACCATGTTTTTAGCATATTTTTATTAAAAAAAAATTTTTATTTTGCGGTTTCCATGAGGCTAAAGCCTTAGATCTGCGAACCCTGCTTAATTTTCTGAAAAAAAAATGGCCCAAAAAATTGCAAAAATTCGTCATTTTTGGACAAAATCTGACAAAAAATTTGGAGTTTTGGAGGGCCGGTGGTGCCGATAGGTGCCGTCGAAAAGTCTTTCGAATTTTTAATTAATTAATATTAAGAAAATTGTTCAAATTTTCATAAATTTCAACCTTTCCCCCCTTCGTTGTTGAATTAACTTTTTAAATTTTTCAATGCTCGGAGTCCCCAATTCCCCGAATTAGGGTCGGGGAGTCGGGGGGTAAAAAGTCGGGGGCCGGGGACCTCGGGGAGCGATATGTCGGGGGTCGGGGCGGGGAATAGGCCCAAAAAAGTCGGGGATCGGGGTCGGGGACCGGGGAGCTCGGGGACGGGGAGCAACCCTATTTTAAAGTTCAATTACAAATGGACGAAAATTAAAAAATGAACTGATAAATGGAATGAATGTATCCGCTTCAACTCAAGCTAAATTGCTTGGGTCTAGGCCTATGCTTAGACTTTATTTTGTAAATTTTATAGTCGCCATTGAAACTCAAAAATTAAAAAATTAATGCAAAGTAATCTCCGTTAATGATTATATTTAATATTAGGTAAAATTTTAATTATTTTTACTCGAGATCCAAAAAAACCTTTTTGAATAATGTGCATTTAAGCATCAATTTAATTAAATTTTAACATATTTAAAATTACAAAAATTTATACAAAAAATCATAGGAAAAATCAGATTTTTGATTTTTGCACTTTTTGTGAGTGATCTAGCACCGATTTGCTTATTGGTGCAATTTCCGATTAGGAATCGATTATTGTACTTGGCTTTTTAGGAGGGGGAATGATATAAAGCGGCGCAGTTTCAATAATGTTTTGTCGTAACATGCTCACAAATCAGAGTATCATTGCCATTTATTTTGGTATTCTAGTAAAAATATATAAAAATATGGTTGAGCCCTTCCGATAAATTGGCAAAAATAGGCCCGGGTATTTAGAAGAGCCGGGTCTGAGTCTGGGTCCAAATTTGTCTTCACGATACCGAGTTCAACAGGCACTTGGAAAAAATTTAAAATTCATTTTAGATTATTTATACTCGTATCAACAAGGGTCGGGTTCTGAACATAGGCCTTTAAGTCGGGACCGGGTCAGGGTGTTGAAAAAGCCGGGCATCCGGGTCTGGACCCGGTCGAATACCCGGAATTGCGCAACTCAAAAATTTGAAAATTTGTTTTTGGCAGTTCATAATTCATTTTTTGGTCCATATTTGGCCATTTTTGAGCTTTTTAGTCCATATTTGGTATTTTTAGTCCATAAAATTTACAACCCTAATGATTAGTGTCCTTTCCAAAAATATTTTATCGCGGGTCCAAGAATGTTAAAGAGCATGCAATCTCAAAAAATAATTTTAAAAACAACTAAACAATATATACCTACTTCTCATTCTCCAAATGACCGAATCTTTGCTCAAGTCCAACCAAAAGCTTTTTTTTTCTTGAATGCATTTCTTCAAAATTAGTGATTCCTTGAAAATTTTCCATTTTCGCAATTAAATTATTAGCAATTTCAAGCCATACAACAATGACCCCCTAATGAAACAAATGTCGACTGATTACTTCAGTCACACTCAAAATTTTTGTAATTTATTTTCTTTCTTGTCAAAATTTTGATTTTTGAAATTTGATTTATTTTGGAAAAATGTATTCAAAAATTTCGAATATAAATTATTATTTGTAACTGTAATCAATGAATAAATTGTTTGCTTTAGCTTTTAACTTATTATTTACATAGAAAAAAACAGCAATTTAATAAATTTCTCCCCTACATTTGAAACTTTTTCGCCCCCTATTTCGCGAATTTTTTGCCCCTATTTAGGTCCTTGTTTTGGACTTTTTCGCCCCTAAATCCGGGCACTTCTCCCAATTAATATATCTCGTTTACATCGTTTATTAATTAACTTGGAATTAATATTTTTATTTGTTTATCATTTCAACTGTTGTTCAACGGTTTCATACTCAATTGGATTTAACGAATGTTAATGTTATTTTCGTTTTGTTGACATTGTTCACCAAATGGATGGGTTGAACAGCTAAAAGTTCAAAAGCCGGAGCAACGCAACTCTAACATTTAAATTATTACCATTTCTGTTGCCAAAGCGTTCAATCATTGCGCGAAATTCCTTTTGAAAATTCTGACGATATTCCGTGCTTTAAATGAAAAAGTTTTAATTATTTAAAAAATTCAGTCAATTAAAAAAAAGACCTGCTAAAATAAAGCACAATTGCATTTGACCCAGCGGCAGCATTCAACAGAGTGGCAAGAAAACACTCAAATTGCCAATTTCGTATCGGATGTCTTTAAAAAAATAAAACCCAAAAATTTTTTTTTTTATTTACCCAAAAACATAGCCAGATGCGTACAGTAATTGAAATATGACCGGATTGATCGAATAGCCGCCGATACTAATCGATAAAATAATGACCAATGACCGTAAAACTCTTGTGTTCGTCTGTTGGGTTACTGTAAATAAAATGTGAATTGTCTGCATTATGGCAAAATGCCAAAGAATTTTACCGCCATTTTTGTATCGGATAATTACAAAAATGGCTATGTAACAGAAGATACTGCACAATGAAAGCAATAATGTGCCAGCGAAGAATTTATTCCCAACAGAGCCCACCAAACTTTCGGCCACAAAACCGGTAGTTGGACTAAAAAACATTTAAAATACTTATTAATTTTTGATTTAAATTGCGCCATACTTTCCCGCATTTTCGAATGCATAAGCGAGCACATAATTCAATGAAAATGCACCATAAATTACACAAATTAACAGATGGCCAAGCAAATATGGGAATTTGTATTTAGTGAAAATGGAGGAATGTCTAAAAAAGGAAAAAATTGAAACAAATAAAAATAAAAAGGGTTCATTAATAGTTGTAGAATAATTTCCATACTTAAATGGCAATGAAATAGCAAAAAGGCGATCAAAAGCAGCACAAAACATTGCCATTAAGCCACAATTTATAGCAAAAATCATTGGCTAAAAATGAAAAATGTAATTAAAAAAAATCAGAGTTTACCGCCATAATTAAGTCAGCAGTGAGAAAACTGACAAAATTTGTGCCCGAAATTACAATATATAGGAAAAAAGTGTGCCCAATTTGGTGGACCAATTCACAGAAACAAATCAATGCCATCAGAAAATTAACGGAGCCACGGAGGGAACTGAAAAATGAGAAATTTAAATTAACTAAATAAAATTAAGATGTTTAAAAATGCCATGGCATTTGCCTGGATTTGACAGTGACCACTAAAACTGTGCCGTTCAACATAATGCCAATGAACGCAACCAAATACAGCGCAACGGCCGGCACAATCAAATCGGCGGAGGGACCGGCGAAACGATAGGCCAAATAAAGCTGAAAATTCTTTTTAATAATAGCTCAAGATTATTGTTAGAGTAACTTTTGAAATTGAATATTTTATTATTCAAAACAAAATTATTTCTTTATTATTTACCTGATCATTTGAGCTGGCATTAATCGATGCCATTTTATAAAAATTTGGAAAAGAATTGAATTTTTATTTATGTTAAAATAAAATTCAAATCGTTCAAAAGTGAAATTGTGGCGCCTGTCACTCGTAAAATTAGGGCTGCGATTTTTATGCACAAAAAACCGAAAAATAGGCACCTAAAAAGCCAAATAAAAAATTTTATTAACGCTTTTTAGGTAGCAAAACACGTAAAAACTCTTGATCAAAATACATAATGTTGGTTTATTTCTCGAAGAGCCTGGATTTTTCCTTTTAAAATTTTAAAAACGCAGCCCTAGTAATAATCTCATTTTGTGACTTTTTATGTGTAACACATTTGGAAATTAATTAATTTGACAATGTGATGATTGTTAAATTCTTTTCTTTGAATGGCCCCATTGGATTTAACATTGATAAATCTAATTAATTTTTATAAGAAAATGCCAAACTTTCACCTGTTGGTTTGGGCAAATTGACCGACATTTTGTGCCAACGCCCCCCAATTTTAATTAAATTTCAAATTGTCACAATTTCGACATAAGAATTACCGTTTATTTGAGCCAAGAAAAAACATTTGTCCGGGACGCAAATCGGAAGTGTTCAAAGGAAAAATACAAAAAATTTCAAAGATTTTATTTTTGTTTTCAAACGTAAATTTAAATTAAATGAAAATTTTTTGTTTGACAAAAAATAAAAAGGTTAATAAAAAATAATAGAATCTAAAAATTGAACCAAAAAATAAGCAAATTTAATATCCAAAAATGATTAGATTTATTGGTCCAACTCAATAAAAATTCTTATTAACCAACAGGTGAAAGTTTGGCATTTTCTTATAAAAATGAATTACATTTAATCTGTGTTAAATTGCATTTTCAAATTTATTGTGCAATTAAATGGGGTCAATTTAATAGCGGAATTTATGAAAGGATTTAGGCTAGCACCCTTAAAGGCACAATCCGACAGTGAGGACAATTGAACAATGGACAATCCGACAGTGAAATACACAAAAAATAATAATAAAATGCCGTCGCCGTAGGAGTTCGATTGTGCCATAATCCACACGGCATTGTGTGCGAGTAAAAGCAATAAAAAGCGCTTAAATTCAACAAATGCGCAACAATCGCTTACAAAATGCCAAACCCAAATTAATTTACAACGAAATGATGTTTTAGAATTCATTCGCACTTTTTTTATTTGCCTATTTTCCTTTTCTCTTGATATGGCACAATCGGTCCCATTCAGCGACGGCATTTTATTACTTTTTGTGTATTTTACTGTCGCATTGTCTACGATGAAATGTAATTAATTTTTATAAGAAAATGCCATACTTACAGCTGCTGATTAAAGAATTTTTATTGAGCTGGACAAATAATTCTAATCATTTTGGATATTAATTTGCAATTAACATTAAAATGAGAATTTATTATTGATTTGGATAAGTAAAAATTTAATCTTAATCTTCTTGGAAATTATTAAAGAAAAAATTATACAACATTTCGAGAATAATTTTATGCAAATGAAGTTATTACATTTATTTTTCTAATTTTCATTTTAATTGAAACAAATTAATCGACATAGCACATGGATTGAACATAGGCTAATCAACTTGCACCAACTGGGCTTAACACTATTGTCGGGAAGTATGTCTTCGTGCTCTTGTCGATTATCCTAAGAAATGGGCGGCCCGAATCGCCACGTCCAAATTGATGAATCTAAATTTGGCACGATAAAATTTTGGCGCAGTCATCGGCTGGAAGGTTTTTGGGTATTCATTCGAATTTGAGCGAGAATCTGGACGAGTTTTCAAGGAGGTTGTGCCGAAATGGTAATTGGGAGGAGGAGATATGCTTTTGGTGTGCATTACATTGTCTGAAACTAAAAGAGATGCATCCATTCTGATCGCTCTAATCTAAAAAAACACGAATTCGATTTTATGGCCCAATTTCACAATTGAACTTCGCTTTAGCATAAATAAGATAAGCTGCCCTTTCAGATGCGCAACGAAATTGTCACATACTCTATCAATCATGGCTCGTATAATTTTTATGTTTTTATATTTGATGCATATTTGGCAATTTTATTTGCATATTTAGATTCATATTTTTGCAGCCCTGCTTATAATTTAATAATCATTTTGTCTTCTACCAATTAAATTTTTTTTTATCAATAAATGCATTTTTTGATTTTTTGCACACATTAAAAAACTTTGGGATATGAGGTGTCCGGCATAAAAATTTTCTTATAGTTTCAGTTTTTGAAACAAAATTGTCAATTTTATGTTTAAGCTAATTTAAGAAATTTGTGGTCAGGCAGCCTCCTTTTTATTACCTAATTGGCTTCCTTAATTGTTTAACCGCAATAATTAAAAAATTCAAAATTGAAAAGGAAAAATGTTTATTATACGAGCAAAAAAAAAAAATTGTGTGGTGGTTACACATATATGGATGAATGAACAAAAGCATGTTTTGTAGGCACAATTCTAAACAGTTTCGATAATATATCATTTTAACAAATAAATTTCGGAGCACAGCAGAGGCAACAAATGGAACAAGAGAGACAAAAAATGTTTTGTTTAATCTGTAATCAACATTCACTTTTAATTTTCTATCATTGATTGATTGATGATTATCGATTGATCAGGAATGCGTTGGGAGGGGATCATGAGTGATAAAAAGGGGGGAACAGCATAGAGAAAAGAAAGGGGTCGACTCTCATGAAAAAGGAAGAAAAAACAAAGTCCGACGAATGGGGTGGAAAAGAAAGTGGATTTTGAAATGACTGAACATGTTGCAAAGTGAGAAAACAAAGGAAAGAAAATTTGCTCAATCGTATTGTGTGAACGCTGAAATAAAAGGGAAGAAATAGCACAAGAGAATAAGAAAGAAAGGAATTTGTATGACCATTCCGCCATTCCCTGCTCATTCGGCTATTTCCCATGCATAGAAAGAATTATTCACTAACAAAGTTGGTGGCGGGCAGACGGTGAGACAAATATCGATTGATTGACCAAAAGAGCAGTTAGGTACAGAACAAGCAGTAGCAAGTACATACGCATACATATACCTAATTTTTTCAAGGCGGCAAACTCTCTCCAACTCTCGATGATGCTTCTTTCTTCCGTCCATTCTCTCTGATCTGTTGATCAACGTTTCTTCCCATTCACACGACCGGGTCCAACGCTGGCGCAGTTCTGCGCAATGTGTCCGGCTTTGTGACACATCGTACAGACAACATTCGGGTCTTCTAAATTTCGATTTGGTCATGAAACGGTCAATTTTTTCATCTATTTCAAAGATATGTGCTGGCACCGTCAATGTAGCGGGATTCAGCGGGTTTGTTGTCGGCGGTACTCGTCCCCGGAAGAGACGTCTTAAAAGCATCAACTTTGTTACTTTTTGAAAAACTAACAAATTGCAATCAAATCTACAAATTTTTCCCGAAGCATATATTGACAATTTGACCAAAAGTGCAATAAATTGGTCATAAATAAATAAAATATAAACTATATTAAGAAAAGATTTTGATTATACCTAAAATTAAATCCAAATCTGAATGGATGCGCGAGTGGGTCAACAGTAAGGTCACTGCCGAAAACCTTGAGAATTTTCCCCTAATTTCTTAAAAGATGGAAATAATTCAGAATGTAACATTATTTTAACTTTCCATGAGTGAGAGGTTGCGTGCTTATCAATTGCGTCAGGCAAATAGTCAAAATTCGCCCGAATAAATGCCAAATCCGCCTGCAAATTTGGTTTTTAATGAATTTTGCGATTTTTTATGGCGTCGGAATCGCTCTGGTTGAAACATTCAACAATTGCCGCAATTTAATCGAAATGTTCACAATAATACAGCGCTGCACTAAGCCAAGTACCCCATCTCGTGAATAAATAAATTAAGAGCTTTTTTATAATCCGATTGAATTCGTTAGTCAAAAAATTTGAATAATAAGAAATTTAATAAGTTTATTAAAGAAACACAATTTTGAAAAAATGAAAGAATATAAGACACGAAAATATTATGTACGAGAATAAATAAAAGTCCCGATTTTTTGTTCGCAAACACAATACAGAAAGTATTTTTCCTACTAATTAGGCTATAGAGAATCCAGGAAAAAAAGATGTATTTCAGAAAAATGGAAGCCCTGCTAATTGATGGATGTCAAAATTGGTAATCCACTGTCAGTGCTCCTGCTCAAGATAAATTAAATAAAAGTCGCTGCTTCCCCCAGCAACCAGTAAAATTTAAAAAAAAAAGATTTACTAAACATAAATTTTCAAAACCCAAAAACATTCAGGACATTTACAGTTTGGATTTCCGATTCAACAAAACTAATGTGACTTTGGTAATTTATTCGCATTTTTCCCATCATTTTGGCGAGCTCGGGCTCTCAATAATGAGAGAGCATGCAATCTCAAAAAAGAATTTTCAAAACACTAAAAAATTATGCTTCACATTCTCGAAATGACCACCGAATCTTTCCTCGAGTCCAATCAAAAGTTTTTTGAACGCAAATTTTACATTTTCATATTCAAATCAAATTGAAATTTCAAGCCATACAACAATGATCACTAATGAAACAAATGTCGAATGATTATTTCAGTCACAATCTCACAATTAAAATATGTCTTTTACATCGTTTTACTATATTAACTTGGAACTAACGTTTTTTAAAAAGCTTTGTTTACAATTCATCAGCTGCTGTTAAACGCTTTCATATGCAATTGGATTTAAGGAATGTAATTGTTCACCAAATGGATGGGTTGAACAGCTAAAAGGAAAATTCATTTTAATTGGCATTCTATGGCAAAATATATAAATATAGTTGAATTGTTCCGGATATTTTGGCAAAAATAGGTCCCGGCATTTAGAAGATCCGGATCTGGGTCTGGTTCCAAGTTTTCCAACCGGATCCGAATAACGGGTTCAACCGTGTATTGGAAAACTAAAAATTTCAATTAATTATTTTTGAACCCGGTTGTACCCGGATCAACTGAGTCGAGTTCCAAATAAGGCCTTAAAATCCTGGGAACCGGATTTGAAGTTGGTCGGGTACCCGGAGCTGCGCAACTCTAAAATTTGAACATTTAAATCTATTACCATTTTTGTTGCCAAAGCGTTCACTCATTGCGCGAAATTCTTTTTTAAAGTTATGACGATATTCAGTGCTTTAAAATAAAATAATTTTAATAATTTAGAAAAAGCTTAAAATACCTGCTAAAATAAAGCACAATTGCATTTGATCCCGCGGTAGCGTTCAAAAAAATGGCAATAAAAAATTCAAATTGCCAAATTCGAATTGGGGATCTTGAAAAATTATTTTTAAAATAGGAGATTAAAATCCACAAATTTTCACCTTAAGCTTGGGCCAATTACATCCAAAATTTGAAACATAGACAAAGAAACCAAATATCCACCAATGCTAATTGTTAAGATGATCACTAATGAACGTAATAGTCGTGTGTTCGTCTGTTGGGATACTGTAAAATAAAATTTGAATTTTGTCGGAATTATGCCAAAATGCCAAAGAATTTACCGCCATTTTTGCGTCTGATGGTCACAAAAATGGCAACGTAACAGCAAATGCTGAACAAGTTGAGAATAAATGTGAGGGAAAAGACTTTACGTCCGATGGGACCATCAAAAATTCCTGATATTGAACCAGTGGTTGGACTAAAAACCAAAAGTTTATTTATTTAAAATAATTTATATTTAAAATTAATAAATCAAATTAAATGAAATTAAAAAATATAAATTTTATTATTTTGGTATAATAATAATTATTTATTTGATTCAAATATTAGAATTACTTTCCCGCATTTTCGAATGCATTTGAAAGCACATAATTCAATAAAAATGCACCGTAAATTGTGCAAAAGAACAAATGGCCAAGCAAATATGGTAATTTATATTTGGTGAAAATGGCCAAATGTCTGTAAAATATGTAATTAAAATGTAATTCAAATTTTAATAAATTTTCTATACTTAAATGGCGAAACGACAGCAAAAAGTCGGTCAATCGCAGCACAAAGCATTGCCATATAGCCACAATTCACCGCAAAAATTGAAGGCTAATAAATTGAAAATTAAATAAAAAATATTTAAAATTCAAAATTTACCGCCATAATTAAGTCAGCAGTGAGCGAACTGACAAAATTTGTGCCCGAAATGACAACAAATAGTAAAAAAGTGTGCCCAATTTGGTGGACCAATTCACAAAGACAAATCAGTGCCATCAGAAAATTGGCGGAGCCGCGGAGGGAACTGAAAATGTCAAATTGAAATATTAAAATTAGATTAATTAAAAGAAATTTAAATATCTAAAAATGCCATGGCATTTGCCTGGATTTGACAGTGACCACCAAAACTGTGCCGTTCAACAAAATGCCAACCAACGCAACCAAATTCAGCGCAACGGCCGGCACAATCAAATCGGCGGACGGACCGACAGAACGGTAAGCCAAATAAAGCTGAAAAATTATTTGGTATTTTTTAAATCTTCGTATTTTTTATGTACGATAATTAATAATAATTTTTTAGATAATTTAATTAATTTACCGCATTGTCTGAGCTGGTGTTAATTGCTGCCATTTTTTAGAGAAGTATTGATAATCAATTTTTTTGCTTTTTAAATTATTTTCTAAAATATTTTAAAATGTTCTTTTGTAATGAAATTCAAATAATCTAAAATTATTGACATAAATTATTTTTAATCAATTCTTTCGTTATTCGTAGAAGATTTTAGGCTAATTAACGATAGAAAAATAATCTATAATAATTTATTTTTAATAATAATTTTAATTAATTCCGTCATTATATAATTATCGTTTTTTACAAACTCTTGGTCAGGCAAATCCTTATTTTTTAATTCATTTCATTTAAATTTGAATATAAAAAAAATAGTATTTCCTTAAAAAATTAGAAACTTTTCCCCAAACAAATGTAAAATTTTGGCATATAAAGCAATTTTATGCTTATAAAATCAAATTTTGAACAAAAATGCTAAATTAGTCTTGAGCGACACAATTAATTCAATAAAAAAAAAATAATTTATATTTTTCTCAATTTACAAATTTGAGAAAATTGCATTTAAAATGTCTTTTTAATGTTTAATGCATTTAAATCGAGTAGGTGGCGTCGCGAAACGGCGCCTATTTTTAATTTGGCAAAGTGATGTTTAAATTCCTTTCTTTGAATTGTCCCGTTTAATGAAATTAAAAATACATATATTGTAATAAGAATTTTCAAAATTGATTATAGATTAAAATTAATTAAATTTATTTTAATAAATGTGAGCCGCAACAATTGTAACGGGGAAATGCCAAGACTCCCTATTCTGGTGACTTAATTAAATTCCAATTCACACTTCCAACCCATTAATTACAGTTCCTTAGAAGCCAATTGATAATTGAAAATGGAATTTTACACAATAAAATTATCAATTATTTTCTATTTCCACGTCATTTAGCAAAACTTTTTTCCACCAGTGTATATTGACCGTTATAAACTTTGATAATTGACTTACACCAAAAATAAGTTTCCCGAAAGATAGCATTTATTTAATATCCTTTTTATATCTAACTAATTAAAGATTTTTCAGTGGCCTCTATAAGCATTGTTAACTCAAATTTTTTGAGGGTGCTGCTAAGAAAAATGATTAATAAATAAAGCTACAAATATAATGCCGAAACCGTAGAATGTTCACCCACCGTAACGAGATGGAAAAATAAAACATTAAATTTATTAATTTTTTCTATAAATTTTTTCAATTTCAGAAGGATTCTTTCTACACCAAATTGATCAATATGAATCAAATACACTCATTCAATTCGCAATGATCAGAATGATCATTCGATGATCAGAAAAAACTCGAAATTATAAAGAAGGAATTAAGAAAATGGGAAATATTTGACAAAAGATCGGAATAAAATTGAGCAAAAAATTGCAGAAAAATTGAGAATTTTCTCAAAATTTATAAATGGAAAAAAGAATTCAATTTAAATAAAAAAAAAGCTAATGAACATAATTCTTTTGAAAGTGAGGATTTATTGAACGAAATCGTTGAGATTATTTGGCCGAACAAAACTTCGGGATGGAATGCATTCAATGCAAATGGCATGTGATTCTTTGAAAATTTGAAAATATCAATTTTCACGGAATGAATAATTCCATGATTTTATAATAATTTTTTCAAAAATCGAAATTTTTTAAAGAAAATTTCATCTTCTGCTGTTCTATCGTTAACAGTTTTATCAGTTTTTGAATGCTTTTTGCCAACAAATTCAATCGGATTCGAAGGAATTAATCCGTTAAATTAGAATAAAATTTGAGATGAAAATCTAATTGATCATCAATTACTCAATGTTTTGGTCCAATTTCCGTGATTCAGATGGTGCTATTTCATTATTTAAAAACCATCATTATGTGCGATATTTAAAAAACCATCAAAATAAAAATTTTTGCTTATAACTTTGCTCTAAAACAACTAAATTTTTAATCCTTGCTATCATTCGAAGAACTAAATGTTTTTTATGAGGCTGTAAAATTTCAAAAAAATTTATAACTTTAAAAAAAGTTAGGCGCCAAAAATGTTCAAAAACCAAGGTTTTTTGAATTCCTCGAGCTATAACTTTTTTGAAACTTAACGAAAATTTTTGAAATTTTACTGACTGATAGAGAACACTTAGGGCTATCAAATGACATCAAGAATTAAAAATTTGGTTGCTTTGGAGCAAAATTATAAATAATTTTTCGACAAAAATTTCCATAATAATGGTTTTTTAAATAACGCCCTTTATGATGTTTTTTAAATAACGACTCCGCCCCATTCAGATGGTGTCAATTGGGATATGACCCTTTGTAGCATTTTTTTAAATTTTCAGTTTATAAAAAAATGATAAAGAAAATATTACCTATATTGAAAAGAACAAAATTTATAAAAGAGCACAAATAAATGGTTTATTGCTAGGATTTATATTTTTTAGGCTCTAAAATTAGCCAAAATAAGGTAGGATTTAGGCTCTAAAAAACCCATATTCATTTAATTAATTAATTAAAATTTTACCGATTCGTACGAGCTGCTGGTTTTAATTGAGGCCGTTTTTGGAGTTGAAATGGGAGAGACAAATATTTTACTTTTTATATGCATTTTTTTAATTAACAATTCATATAAAACTGTACTTTTAAGGTCATTATTCATCTTTAAGATAGATAATTGTTTTAATTTTTGTATTTTTCATTTTTTTCGTAATTTTAATTGGTACCAAAAATTGTACTTTTCACTAAATTTTGCCTTTTCATTGTTAAGTTGTGTCATTTTTGTATGACAGGCCTGATTTTTTATATAATCAGGTTTTTTGCCAATATTGCGTGATTTTTTTTCAGACAATTAAAATAATTGTTAAATTAATTCAAGTTATTTGCCTCAAAAATATGTAAAATTTTTAGCCAAAATTTAATAAACTTAGTAAAAACACTTTGTGAAGAAATTTCTTAGTAAATTTCTCATGTTAAATGGGAAAATTCTTGCCATATTCTGTAAAAAAAAACCTTCGGGGACTAAGTTATCCCATTGTCAAAAACGCAATAAAACCCAATTTATTTGGTACAAAATTCAGCAGATGCTCGGCTTTTCACATTTGTGGATACGTGGAAACAAATTAATCGACATAGCGGTGCTGGGACGTTAGTCAAAAACCATCAAATGGAAAATCTTTAACAAACAATTATTCATAAGTTTGCCCTGAACGAAATTTTTAGTTTTTGATAATATTTTATAGCCCTGAGTGTTTTCTATTATCCTGCAAAATTTCAAAAAAATTCGTTAATTTTCAAAAAATTTATGACCTGAGAAACTCAAAAAACAAAGTTTTTTTTTTGAACATTTTTAGTCATAACTTTCTTTCAGTTTAACTAAACTTTGTGAAATTTTGTAGGCTAATATAAAATACTTAGAGCATTTTTTTGTATTGTTTTTTTAAATCATTTTTTTAATAAAGAACAAAATAAGTTTCCAGTTTCTGATGCAATAAAAAAAAGGAAAACATTTGGTTGCTTTTGAGCAAAGTTATATCGAAAAATATTTTCATTTGATGGTTTTTGACCAACGTCATAGCACCGACATAGCACATGAAATCTACCACTAACTGGGATTCTTTTTGTCGGGAAGTACATATGTCTTCGGCGTTTGTCGATTATCCTAAGAAAATGGGCGGCCCGAATCGCCACGTCGAGATTGATGAATCTAAATTTGGCACGAGAAAATTTTGGCGCGGTCATCGGTTGGGAGGTGTTTGGGTATTTGTTCGGGTTTTAGCGAGAATCTGGACGACTTTTCAAGGAGATTGTGCCGAAAATGAGAATAAATGTGAGGCCAAAGAATTTGTGTCCGATTAATATTTAAAAATAATAATATCATTTATTTTTTATAATAATTTTAATTAATTTCTTCACTATTACCAGCAGATCATTTGGATCGGCATTAATTGAGACCATTTTATAAAATAATTTGTTTAATTCATACTTGAGCTAGTAATTTAGTTTCTTTTCATAAAAATTCTTATTTTTTAATTCATTTCATTTAAATGTAATATGAAAATAAATTAGTATTTCCTTAGGAGATTTGAAACTTTCCCCAAATACTAATGTACAATTTGGGCCCAAAAAGCAATTTTATGCTTATACATACATCAAATCTGAACCCAAAAATGCTAAATTAGACTTGAGCGACACAATTAATTCAATAACATAAAAAGATTTAATTTCTATTTTTCCTAAATTTACAAATTTGAGAAAATTGCATTTAAAATTTGTCTTTTTTTTTAATGTATTTAAAATCGAGATAATGGCGTCGCGAAACGGCGCAAAACGCACGTAATAATTTAATTTGGCAAAGTGATTTGTAAATTCCTTTCTTTGAATGGCCCCATTTAATTATAAATGAAATTTAAAATACATTTTAAATTTTCACAAATGTGAGCAGCAACAATTGTAACGGGGAAATGCAGGACTCCCTATTCAGGTGACTTAATTAAATTCCAATTGACAATTCCAACCTATTAATTACAGTTCATTAGAAGCCAAAAGATAGTTTGAAAAAAAGCAAATTTATATAAGATAGAAGTCAGAAATGTATTCTAGCCGCTCGAAATCTCGCTGATACAAATCTCGCCGCAGAAATTAAAATTTTAAAACTTGGAAATTTTACAAGAAAAAAAATCTTAGAAAATTTTTATAAGAAAATTAAAAAAAAAAATTTTTTTTAATTTTTTTTTCTTGAACTCTTCTTTTAAAAAATTTTCTAAGATTTTTTTCTTGTAAAATTCCAAGTTTTAAAATTTTTAATTTAAATTTCTGCGGTAAGATTTTGTCTCGGTGAGACTTTGGGGTGCACCCCCTGATAGTTGCGACTCAACTGCTGTGGGAGGGAAGTCCCTGGCTTATAAGGAGGGGCCCCGTCGGGAGTGATCGGAAGGGGCGGTCCCGCCCTCTGATCGGTTGAACCCACGTGCGCCTCTTGGCAATTGTGTAGAATTGTGTTCCCGACCAAAAATAAACTTAAAATTTTTATTTTATTTTTTCATGGGGTGGAAAAATACGCTGATTACGAATATCAGGTCAGATTTTGCAAAATCATTGATTTTGTCTATGACTTTTCATCAAGTACTTGATTTTTTCCAAAATTCTAAGAAAATTAGTTGGGCGTAAAAAAATTATACTAAGGTGTTGTAGAACTGAAAAAGGGATTTCGAATGAGCTATTGAATGTTTGGAGAATTCAAGATTTAGTTTTATATGATTTTTTAAAATTTAATTACTGGACCTTAGGGGTCATATGAAACGGGGGCCTGGTCTTCGAGACCGCTTGGCTGCAATTATTTTTTTTGTGATACTTGATGAAAAATCATAGACAAATGATGGCTTTTGTAAAATCCGTGCTGCGACATTTGAGGATTTGACATTTGAGGACCCGACATTTGAGGACCCGACATTTGAGGATCCCGACTTTTGAGGACCCGACATTTGAGGATCCCGACTTTTGAGGACCCGACATTTGAGGACCCGACATTTGAGGATATCCCCGACATTTGAGGACCCGACTTTTGAGGACCCGACATTTGAGGACCCGACATTTGAGGACATAGACATTTTAAAAAAAATTAAATGGAAATTTTATTTTATATCATTATAAAAAGAAGAAAATGCCTTTCCCAAAGGCAAACGGGAGCAAATGTGGCAAAAATTCTTCTAGCACAGCCGAATAATTCCAATCTTTCTTCTCCACGTACAGAGTATAGGATCAGGATGCCAATATCTGCCTTTGATTTTTCATAATTGTCCAACACGTTGTCTAACAAGAAGTTCAAAGGGAAAAAATCTTGTAAAAGCTCCAACTAAATGCTGGAGTTTTCGATTAACAGATGGAATCATCACGAAAGCGTTTTTCAAGACCTTGGGAGCACAAACAACGCCAAAGAAGGGTTCTATTTGGCTTTAAAAATGCAAATATCCAGTGTACAACCCCTATTATCGAATGAAAATGAATTAATCAAGTTATACTTTTCAATTATCGGACTCATCACTGTTCTAAAGAAGAATGTTTGCAGTCGATAAACTGCGGCAGTATAAGTTGGACCCAAGTCAGGGGATAAGAATTCGAGAACGGAAAACAACATACAGAGACAATTGATTTGGCTATACTTAATTTGGTTGAAGCGTGATACGATTGAGAATCGTAATGAAACTAAAATCTCCTGAAATTCATACATAAACGGGCTGGCCATTCCCAGGATCGTAGAAAAGGAGAGAAAATGTGAATGATCAAAATGGGAAAAGAATGAAAAATATAATGACCTGGGAAATATCAGGAAGGAATTTGCGGAGAAAAGGTCCGAGACCAAAGGGGGAGTGGCCAGAAATGTACGACTTATGCGCAATGATTTTGGAAACTGGGATTATCTTATAACCAAAAGGAAAATTTCAAAAAGCAGATATTGGCATCCTGATCCTATACTCTGTACGTGGAGAAGAAAGATTGGAATTATTCGGCTGTGCTAGAAGAATTTTTGCCACATTTGCTCCCGTTTGCCTTTGGGAAAGGCATTTTCTTCTTTTATAATGATATAAAATAAAATTTCCATTTAATTTTTTAAAAAATGTCCATGTCCTCAAATGGATTGGCCGACATTTGCGGCGCTGACATTTGCGGCGCTGACACTTGCGGCGCAGACATTTGCGGCGCAGACATTTGCGGCGCCCAGTCAAAGCGACACTTGCGGCGCCGACATTTGCGGCGTGACACTTGCGGCGGCGACACTTGCGGCGACGACACTTGCGGCGCCGACAGATGCGGCGCCCAGTCAAAAGGACTTTTGCGGCGCCGACACTTGCGGCGTCCAGTCAAAATGACATTTGCGGCGCAGAATTAAATGACCCCAAAAATTATTTGAACTATTTTTTTGATTAAAAAACACTTGTTAAGCACTCTTTCAGTACTATTCTTCAAAGCATTTCATCCCTAGGCGGTACTGCAATGTATGAATGTGATTAATTATTAGAGCCCGGCGGGATCGGGACTCCCGCGGGATTTTTACGGGATTCCCGGTCCCACTCCCGCTTTCTTTCGGTGAACGGGATTTTAACGGGAGCGGGATTTTTACGGGATTACTGTTCGGGACTCCCGTCCCGGAAAATTTTGAACTCCCGATCCCGCTCTAATCTACGGATCGCTTCATCATTTTGCAGATATTTTTTAAGCGAGGTATTTCAGCAATCCCACCAGTTGGGTCAATTCCATAAGGCCTCAGGCAGTTTTTTGGTACAATTTATAATTTGCTTCCCTGGCCCTCGGGAAAGGCTTTCTTCTCTTTTTTATAATGATTTAATTTCATTTATTTTTTTGAAATTGTGTATATCCTCAAATGTCGGGTCCTCAAAAGTCGGGTCCTCAAATGTCGGGAATATCCGCAAATGTCGGGTCCTCAAATGTTAAATCCGCAAATGTCGGGTCCTCAAAAGTCGGGTCCTCAAATGTCGGGGATATCCTCAAATGTCGGGTCCTCAAAAGTCGTGTCCTCAAATGTCGGGATCCTCAAATGTCGGGTCCTCAAAAGTCGGGATCCTCAAATGTCGGGTCCTCAAATGTCGGGTCCTCAAATGTCAAATCCTCAAATGTCGGGTAGCCGTAAAATCTGAGTTCATATTCGTGATCAGTAGGGATCATTTTTTTATGTAAATACATGTTTTTTCCTGGATTCTCCATGCTCTAATTAGTAGGAAAAACACTTTCTTTTTTGTGTTTGCGAACAAAAGTTGGGACTTTTATTTATATATTTTTACATATTTTCGGATTTTTCTACATATTACATATGTACATATTTTTATACATATTTTGGACTTTTTCACATTTTTTTGTACATATTTTGCATTTTTGAGAATTTTTAGGGAATTTTTTTATGAAATACCCCCAAAAATATCCAAAATTTCGCAATTTTTTTTCAAAAATTTTGAGAATTTATAGAAATTTTTTGCGAAAAGTAAAAATTTTTTTTTGAAAATGTGCCCCAAAAAATAGTTTTTTTTTCAAAAATGGGATATAAATAAATTAATTTTAAATTATTAAAAGATAATTCTAAGCCTATTTAGGTCATTTTTATGGCAATTTGTGCCTATTTCACCCTTTAGAATGAATTTTTTTTCCAAAAAATAGCATTTAAAAAATTTTATTTACTTATTTTAGTACATATTTCTGGATTTTTGTACATATTTCATACATATTTCAGTGTTTTTTATACTTATTTTATTTACATATTTCGCGATTTTTCTTACATAAATAAATGATCCCTAGTGATCAGCTCATTTTTCTACCCCAAATTCATTGAAAATAAAAAATTTTGGAAAAAATCAAGTACTTGACGAAAAGTCATAGACAAAATCACTGATTTTGCAAAATCTGAGCTAGATTCGTAATCAGCGTATTTTTCCACCCAAGGAAAAAATAAAATAAAAATTTTGAGTTTATTTTTAGTCGGGACCACAATTCTACACAATTGCCCGCCTCTTACAATAGCAAAGAGAAACGGAGGGAAATGGGGGATGGCGTCGGTTCGAGTCCGCTCCAAGACATTGAAATTTTTTAAAATTAATTTCTTCCAATGTTAAGAAAAATGACAATTTCCTTTAAAAATTTTCTTTTTTTGGGGTTTTTTTTTTTGCCAACCCAATTGGACAAAATCGGTATCTATCGAAAGCTCTTGGAAAGAAATAGCACGCCGAAATGAGAGGTGTGTGTTTTTCTGTGCGCTCTCCATTTATTGGTGCATCTCTCGCTTCTTGAATTTTAAGTCAATTTTATGCCTAATAAATATATTAATAACAAACAATCGAAAACAAAAATGAAGAAAAAGAGTCAACGAGCAATGTATGAATGAATAGAACAGCACGTCAAGCAAGGGAAGGTCAGTTGTCACAGCGTTGTTGGCACGTTAACATTGTCACCATTCTTCGACATTGGCATTGGCACGCGCGGCCCGTGCTGCTGCAACAGCTGAGCAGGCAACGGAAACGCGTCAGAGCGCTCCAACCACGGCTCGACCGGCCCTGGAAGAAAACATGGATATAATTTATATATGTATATACTGTATTTCTTGAAACAGAGCTCCCGGGGCTCTATTTTTCAACCCCCCTCAAAAGGGGGTCTTATTTCAGGGGGCTCTAACAACAATAAGTCAGGGGAGGGGCATTAGAAGAAATACGGTATATCTGGGTTGCACAGTGCTTTTTGGGACTCGACCTGGACCTGAACCAAGGCCGGATTTTTCCTGGATCCAACCATCCAAGTGATTTTTCGACAACCTGGGTTTTTCGTGGGCCAGGTTTTTGTCCGGTAAATGCAGGGCCAACATGAAACCCGGGCCTAGATTTTTCCAAAAATTCGGCCTCCTGGGTGAGTCATGCCCAGCTCATTCATTGTCAAACAACTCATGTCCGGTTGGTATTTTAGGACAAAGCGCCTTAATTGAAATATGGCCACCTTTCATGACATTTTCTCGATCCACGGCGGCGGTGGCGCCTGTGTTCATGAACGGGTTGCAAATGGTGAACGGACAGTGCCATGCCTTCTTCTCACGGAGCTGTCGCAACACATTCGATGGGATACGCTCCTGTAAGTCATGAAAATTGTTGTTGCAAATCCAGTATTTAAACTGGTGGAACGGCAAACCCGAAACAGGAATTTAAAAAAATAAAATTCGGAATTTTTTAATTAATTTTTTTTTGTCGGTCGAAATGGGGACGAAATGATTGATTTATGGAGGGAATGAATATGAACTGCTTGCTCTCACTCCCTTTTGTGATGTACTGGTCCAACAATTTTGTACTAAATATAAACGAACGAACCAATAACGGCTTCTTCGTCTTCTCCAAACTGTTGCGGACCTCCGAAGCAGCCGCTTCAGCCACTGTTTCTGCTGAATATAAAATTAAAAAAAATGAAAAATAGAGAATAAATTTCGGTTTCCGAGAATGTGAATTTGAAAAATTTTAAGGTAAATTATGAAGATTTTTCAAAAAAAAAAAAAATTTTTTTTCTAAAAAATCGCTGTTTTCGAAAAAATTTCTTTTCTTATAAAAACTTTTTTTAAGTTTTTTTTAATTTCTCGGGGGGAACTGATATGGGGGGAAGCCATTCTTATTTTGAAATTTGAAAAAAAAATTTATTAGAAAAAGAACCATTTAATCAAGTTTTTGTATCATTTATTCTATAAATTGGATTTAAATTTGTTAATTGTAAGTATATCATGTTGGCTGATACAATTATTTACAACTTTAGAATAGACAAATTAAAAAAAAGCCCCCACTCACCATTAAGAGTAGGGTCGGTGTTTTGGTCCGGTTTCACATCAGCAACACCACCACCACCACCTTCTCTGTCCAGCTCGATGGCAACCTTACAATTAGATGAAAATTTTAGATTTTTCATATTAATACACTGCCCTAGCATTTACTGCACTTAATTTTTTTAATGGAAAACTTAGTTTTTTGCTATTTTTTACCAAAAAAAAAACTAATTTAAAATTTTCTGCACCGCCGGCACCCTCCCGTACTCCAAAATTTTGTTTGAGAAAATGGTGGGGGGGGGGGGAATTTTAAACTGCCCGAATAGCAAATAATGCCGTCATCGTTCGGGAGGTTGGACCAGCCTCCAAGTCGGAAGCCCGGGGACCGTCCCTGACCACACACCTCCACTTCCTCTGCACTGCTGCCGCGCGATTGAGTCGCCAACTGCTGCTGCTGCTGACGTCGTCGCTGCTGTTTCGTCAGCGTGCGGCGATGGGCCGTGGAGGAAACGTGCTGAAAGCAAAAGCAAGGAATTTATGCTGCAATTCTTCCGACCGGTACGGCTAATGAATATTTTATTTATAGAAATTTGTTGAAAATTTCAAAAAAAAAACATTTCGCCAAAAATACAAATTTTGTGTAGAGGCTAAATTCGGAGAAAAACGAACTGCTTGTAAGCGGAGGAATTTAAAGCAAATATACCACATGAAATACATAGGAGCAACTCATTCTAACCCAACATCGAAAATAAAAAAATAATAATAATTAATATTCAAAAATTCTTACAAAATTTGAGTTTTTTCAAATAAAAATATTACGCTAATTTCAAAAATTTATTTGTCATAATTCATTATAAAAATAAAATTTAAAAAAATTGTACCACCTTCGTTTGCTTCCCTTTCTTTGTGCTCGGCTCATTGTTGTCAGCAGTGATCTCCGGCTGCTGCTGCTGCTGCGGCTTTTGCTCTGGTGGTGGCACTGGCACAGCTGCTGACGCGTCCCCAGCGGCGGCGACGACGACGACATTGGCATCGGTGCCGTTCTTTTCCTTTTTTGGTGCCGTCCTGCCGGTGTTTGGCTGATTGGGTTGAAACTCGCGCAAAATTTCATCCAAGCCACGGTCTCCAAAGTAACCTAAAAAAAATCAAAGAATTTTTGACATAATTCACTAAACTCGGTTTAATCACAAAACTCATCACTTAATTTTGTTTAGAAAACCAAAAAAAGATGGTGTTAAAACTGTAAGTAATTTGTCAGTTGTCTGACAGATTTATAGGAAAAAAAAAACACAGCAGGCCTCCGAAAGTCTGAATTTAATTTGTAAAGGCACCTCCGGTTTTTTTCCCCGGGTTTCAGATTTCTGCCGGAATTTCCAGGTTTTTCCCGTTTCTTGACTAGTTAAAAGCAAAAATTTTTAAACACACCAGCTAACTCCTTCACATTGATGGTGGTCCCGCGCTCCTTTCGCATGTTCTTTTTGCCCGACTTTTTGCTTGGTACGATGCGGCCGTTATTCGCCGCCGGAAATGACTGATGCTGCTGTCAAATAGTTTTTTTCTGTTATATTCAGTGGTCGAACAAGGAATGGTCCCAGCCAGGATTTAGGATTTTTGGGGTTTTTTAGGGTGGGGGTACCAAAAAAAAAAAAAAATGTTTTTTTAGTTGTTGGGTTTCCCAACAAATCTCACCCCGTTGAGAGGAGGGGAGGAGTGTACCAATTTTAGAGTATAACACCCGCCAAAGTTGTACAAATTTGAGTTTCTCTCACAATAGAGGCACATTAAATTAAACTGACAGTGTCTCGTCGTTCAAATTCGTCTGTTTTCAGTGGCGGTGCATTTGCGGACCGAAAGTCGACACCGCCGCCGCCGGAAAGAATGCGATTGGTGTCGCAATCGAGCAAAATGCCGTCAGCTAAATTGTCGAGTTTGTCAAGCGCTCTTTCGATACCAAGAATTTTTTAAATTTGGTTAGAAAGAAAATGTTTACGGTCGAAAAATTGGTCAGGCGGTGAAAAAAATTGCAAAATTTGACAATTTTTTTTATTGGAAAATTGGTTTTTCATATGTAAATTCAATTCAACCAACTTACTGTACACATCTTTACGACGTCCGCCTGTTGTGCCAGTTGCGTTTGTGACCAATGTGCCGCCGCCGCCGTTGCCGGCCCCGCCACTGTACGTCGTCGTATTGGTGCCAATTGTTGCCAATGAATAGGCGGAGGAAGTGGTGGTGTTGTTAGTGCTATTATTACTATTACCCTGGAAAGAAAGAAAAAATTATGACAATTTCATTTTGGCAGTTATTCCGAAACGAGAAACCCAAACTTGAACATAAAAAAATCGAAAATGAAAATTCAAAAATTTCTCGGATTTAAAGCCTTTTTGTTTCCAAATCTTACGAAAATAAGCAAATTTAATTTCACCAATCGTATTGCTACATTAGTTCAAATGGTCATCAATAGCGAATCGAAATTTTTTTTTTTTTGCATTTTCGACTTTTGAATTCCAACATGACCCTAGAAGCAAAACAAACCATGAAATACGCATTGCCGAACCGTTGCATCGTTTGCTGTGCCAACACTCCGCTGGGCGCACCTAAAAATGGCGTATTGCTGTAATGTTTTTTTGTGGAGGGAGTTGAGCTGGACATTTTGAAAATAGCATGGACCCAGGTTTCCAAGACAAAAATTCAGGCCTGCCATGGCCTCCTGGATTGGATTTTTTTTACTGGTATTTGTGGTTTAAAGCAAACAAATGTTTGAAAAAGTCATTTCAAAAAAATATTAGTCACATAAACAACATTCTAAAATTATATACAGTTAAATCCAAGTCCATGAAAACCCAGTTTCTGGGTCCAAGTACAGGTCGTGCTCAAGTAAGGAGTATAACCGTAAAAATGTTTTTTTTTTTTGCAAAATTACGTCGCTGTTCGGTGTAAGGCGCCAAAGCGAAGCCATTGGTGTTGTCCAAAATGTTGTTGTCCGCTGGGTTGATGATGTTGTCCATGGGGTCACGTGGAGATCGCAACAGTTGCGCCACCGGCTCAACATGCGACTCGGGCGGCGAGTCGCGCAACAACGGCAATTTGTCACCGGACACAATTGAGCGAAAAGTGATGCCACCCAACAGTGAAGAATCATCCTAGAAAATTCGGGGAAAATGCCGGCTCTATTGCAGTTCACATGGCCATTAAAAAAAGACACGACCATAAAATTTTTTTGCAACTTTGGTACACCATAACTTTTTCTTGAAGCACCCAAATTAAATATTCTTAATATCATTCAATAGCCCTAAGAATCCTCTATTAGCCTGCAAAATTTCAAAAAATTTCGTTGGGTTTAAAAAAATCTATGGCTAAATATGCTTAGAAAATCAACTTTTAGAAATTTTCTGGCCATAAATTTTTTGAAACCCAACGAAATTTTTTGAAATTTTGCAGGTTAATAGAGGATTATTAGGGCTATCGAATGATATTAAGAATATTTAATTTGGGTGCTTCAAGAAAAAGTTATGGTGTACCAAAGTTGCAAAAAAATTTTATGTTAGTGTCTTTTTTTATGGTCGTGTGAACTGCAATAGAGCCAAAATGCCACCATCCTAGAAAATTCAGAAAAAATGCGTTTTTTCACCGCTAAAAAATTGGGAAAAAAGGAGACGGAAATTACCTCAACAAGAGTGTAGCCAAGTCGACCATTATATTCTGAAAAGGGGAAAAATGTTAAATGGACATACAACAATTAAGTAATTCATTCCGTAAAACTTTAAAAAAAATCCGAAATACTGGAAAATTGGAAAGTAATTTCTGAAAAATTCGCCATTAAATTTTTTTTTGAAAATTGGAAGGGTGTAGATGCACAATAAGAAATTTGACTGATCTGATGAGTCTTAAACTACCAATCTTTTAAACAAAACAGGTTATGAAATAATTGTTGGATGGGTTTCAAAATCCGGGAGAGCAAAAACTTTTAAATTATTAAAGAAACAAATGGCAAATTGAATACCTCGTTTAAAGTCTATCATATGGATGAGGCGAAGGAGGGCAAAAAAGTCGAAAAATATATGGGGAGAATTAAATATTGACGGCACAGTCCAATAAAAGTACCGGCGGAAATTCTAAATATATTGAAGAAAATGATTTCAAATCAGAAGCGGGAAAGTTGGATTTTGCCAAGAGCTGGCAGATGCGATGCTTTAGCCTCATTTTGTGCTTTTATTTTTTTTTGCGATTATTCCTAAGTTAGGTAATTTACAACTAATTCTAAAAGTATAATCGGTACTCTTAACAACAAAAACTAAGTCTACAATTTGAAAAAAAAAAAGTGTTTGTTTGTCTAAAAAACTACGAGTCAGGAGGAAATATGAGTTGGGTGTCGTACGGCTTATGGGCTTTGGCGGAAAAATTTTCACAAAAAGGATGAAATTTACGACGGAAAAAAATTGCTTAATTTCCAGAAACTATTGGCATTTTGTTATAATTTTCAAAAATCCAATGCGTATCCCGCACAAGAAATCAAATTTGCGGATCTCGCCCCAAAATTGAACTATACCTAGGTTTACTAACAAAAATCAAGGTAGGTATAGGAAAAATAAGGGTTGCCGAAAAACTGCCTAGGCCTGGATCCAGGAAAAATCCAGGCCTGGAACCGAGTTCAGGTCGAACTCAAAATATTTACAGAAAAATACTTAGCTGATTAGTTTAGTTAAAAATTACGGCTTTGATTTTAATTGGGTTTTAGAATAAAACCTTAACATATCGAGTTAATGCAGGGCTTCCATTTGTTCTTATTTATAAGAAATGTTCTTATTTGGAGGGTCCAAATCTTACAAAATAAAAATGTTCTTATTTGTAAGAAATGTTCTGATTTTGGGCTATTGTTCACTGGAACCTGTGCAGATTCGCGACCCGGAATAAATTACACTAAAAAATATTTTTTGCGGGATTTTGGGTGAAAAAAAGAATTCCACTCAAAAATCATTTGCTGCCTCCCCCTTTATTATTGGCATGGATTTTATAATGCCTCAAATAAGACTAATGGAGATATAGAATTTCTTAAAATCCTCTGCCCATCCTTAAGACTTTTTTATTATTGTAACTCTTTTATTAGGGTTAAAGCCGAGGGAGGGGGAAGGGGAGGAAGTTGAGAGGCGAAGCGGTTCAGTTTCGACTGGGCCAAGTTTAGAGAGCCATAACTTTTTTTTGTAATTCTAAACCAGATTTTATATATTTTATTCATTCGAAAGCTCTTCAAAAGCTGTTTTAGATAGTAAAAAATAAAACCGATTCATTAAAAAAAGTATAAAGAAAAATTCACGAATATATTTATTTTTCATTAAAAATAAAATTGGCGAAAAAAATCTTTAAAATCCTGATCCTATTCACTGCGGTCTTAAAAAACGAACAGGACACGGAGTCATGTTAAAACAGTAAGGAATTTTTTTTGAACTTTGCTGAGATGGAGTTGGCTAGACGGAGCTAACCTCTACCGGACTCAAATTCTATGCCGCAGAATCCACAGCTAAACAAGTCATACTCGTGTCGTGTTTTTTAGTCAGTCAAAAAAAAAACGTTTGATATGATTGGGTTTTACCATTTTAATGACTCATTTAAGTGTATTATCAGCTTAAGTTCATTTTCAAATTATCTTATTTAAAATTCTTCCTTGAAATGAAATTTTATGACAAAATATCTTTTAAACGGATTGTCCGGGAGCCGTTGCATCTAATCCTCCTCTCCCCGCCCCTCCCTCGGCTCTAACCCTAGTCAAATGAGTTGAGAGAAAAAGGTTAATGCAATAAATAGCAGAGGATTTTATGAAATTTGCATCTTCATCATTAGTGCTCTTTAATGAAAAGCTAATTACAGTACATTTTTTGTTGTGGAATTTTAACAAAAAATCGGTAATCCACGGTTTTAGTGGTTCCACGAAAAGAGGCAAAAAAGGCATTTTTGCACTTTTTAGCACCTATTTTAATACCTATTTCAGCATTTTTAGCACCTAAAAATCCTAGCTCTATTCTTACTTTTTATTGGATACTGTAGAAATCAATTTTGTCGACGCGGAGACGGTGAGAAAAGGCGAGATAATTACTGACAAAACACTTGGCACGAAAATAACGAGGTTTTATTTTATATTATAATTCCTAACTTAGTGTCTTATAAGCTAAAATCACTTTAAAATTATCTCATTTAAAATCTTTCGATTATTGGTTGAAAAGTGATACGGCAATAAATGGCATTTGACTAAATTCTACATCTCTACTACTCTCTTTAATGACAATATATTCGGGAGAATTTTGCCGATTTTAAATTAATCCCCGGCACTGCGTCTGATCCCATTGGGGACACTATAAAACCCATGCCAATATTTTGCCAAAAAGCAAATAAAAATGTAAAAAAAGGATCTAAATAAAATGAATAAATCAAAAATGACTCATTTCTTCTATATGTTCATTAACTTTATTCCCTCCGACTTTCCCTCCCTTTTTTCTCCAAATTCATTATCTTAGCTTTTCACTCTAATTGTACAACTATTATATTACCTGAACAATGTCGGCAAATGAATTAAATTTCATTCAAATCCAAACAAAACCGGGATCAAAGGAGGCGCAAATAACCATTGATGGGTTGCCGCTTACAGTTAAGCAGGCGATCGGACATTTGCCAGAAAAGGCCATCTCATTTTAAGGCATTTTCATTAGGTAAAAATTGGAAAAAAATGATTGCGAAAATGGAAAAATGATTAAGCCATTTCGATGATCAAGTCGTCACATTTACCAACAACCTTCATGAAATTCTAATTGACTGTGACAGTGTGAATTTGGCAATCGAAACATGGAATACAGATTTTTCTGCCGAAATTTTGAACATTTTGCCGTTAACCAATGGAGCCCTAAAATCTATCAAAATGGATGCCAAACATATTGAGAATTTAACCCAATTGGCCCCATCACTGCTGTGTGAATGTCCCCTGCTTCATTCAATCGCCACGAATAAATTTTCGTTGGAATTTACGGCCAATGACGATGCCCCGATTGAAGGAGTAGGAAAAGCATTGGCAAAATGGCTACACATCGCGAACCCGGAAGGACTGCCCAAAATGATACACCTTTGTTACAACGCTAACGGCCTTTTGACCATCAACAAGAGTGAAGAAATGAAAGACGTGGGTTAAAAATTTAAAAATATAGTAATTTAATTTTGATAAAATTTTTGGTTTTAAGGCTTTTTACCTTGCCAAAACGTACGCCAATTTCATTGTCCGCCTTTACTTACGCATGACAAGGAAGATGGAGGACCAATCATTTTCGACATTACCAATGCAATACAATGGAAAGGTTAAAAATGAGCGAATTTGCCGATGATCGCTTTTTGCTCGTCCGTTCTCCGATTGATCGCGATGAGAACGAATGGGCCGATTGGGAAAAGAAGGCCAAAGAGTGAGACTTCGATCATCAGCAGAACACAATTACGATATGTGAAAATGAAGAGGAAGAAAATGAAGAGGAAGAAAATCACGAGGGAAATGATGATGAAGACGGCAAAGAAAATGATGAGGAAAATGACAACGAAGACGAGGAAAAAGACGGTATTTAAACCATCTGCTGCTGGCGGGACGCAAAGTTCCAATTAAACCAATTAAATATTTTATTTTGCTTTCCATTTGTATGTATATTTTTTGATCAGTTGATTTTTTAATTTTGATACATTTTACTTTTTAAAAGCGCAAAGAATTTTTATCTTCTTTTAACAACAAAAAGAAGATTTAAAATTGGTTTATCATTTGCTAAAAAATGATTAAGAAAAGGTGCCATTTCGAAATTGGAATTCGTCGCACATTTGAAAAGGATGGCCAATATGAGATGCAAACTACCAATTCCAAATTGGATCCGTCGCCAATTGAGACAAAAGTGTTCGACTTTTACCTAAAGTGACGGAAATGGTTGACATTCTGTCAGAGAGTTTCGGCACTTACAGATGGAAACAATCGGCGCAAAGCAGGGCCATTGCATTTTTGGAAAAACAAAGTTAAACCAGTTTTTTAAACCGGTTTAAGAAATATGCCATTTTGCATATCAAAGGAGAAATTTTTGGGGGAATATGGGATACTCTGAATTCTCTACAATATGCTGAAATTCAGGCCAGTTCGTTTTCGCGCCGGTCGTTTTCGCGCCAGACGAGTTTTAGAACTATAACTTTTTTCATTCTTAACCAAATCCAATTTTTTGAGATTATTCGATCGCTCTAAGTGTGCTCTATCAGCATGCAAAATTGTGAAAAATTTGGTTAAGGTTCAAAAAAGTTATGGCCAGAAAACTTCAAAAAACTGGTTTTCTAAACATTTCTGCCCATAACTTTTTTGAACCAAAATCAAATTTTCGAAATTTTGTGATTAATAGAGGATATTTAGGGCTATCGAATGATACCAAGAAAGTTGTATTTTGTTAATAATGAAAAAAGTTATAGTTCTAAAACTCGGCTGGCGCGAAAACGACCCCGACCCGCTGAAATTGGTTCAGTAGGAGCCGAGCAACTGGCAAATGAGATTTCGTTCGGTGCTAGGTCGATCCAAAAAAAACTCAGTGTGGGCGTTCCAAAAAAAACTCAGTGTGGGCGTTCCAAAAAAAAACTCAGTGTGGGCGTTCCAAAAAAAACTCTATGATTGATTGGTCATTTTCAGGAAGCCGATCACACCATTTTCGTGGCACCAAAAGTGCCTGATCCGGAACCCGGACCGGCCCAGTTAAGAACAATTTTTTGTTCAGTTTTTCTAGGGCTATCTCCCAGGCCGGGTCCGGGTTTTGATCCATTCACTTGGAGCCCGTCATGGGTCGGGCACATCTGCCGGAGGACCCTCAGCCTCGCCCCCGACCCTGGCGATGTCCAACCCAAGCTAAGCTTGCCGGTACCAGCGGCTTTTTTTGTACAGCTCGATGAGCTCTACAAAACGGTATCAATGGCGTCCGGCTGTGTCTACTACAAATGGAGAAAATTGGCGAGAAATTTTTTTATTTTTTCAATTATTCGCATCACTTCTCACTAATTTTCTCCATTTGTAGTAGACACAGCCGGACGCCATTGATACCGTTTTGTAGAGCTCATCGAGCTGTACAAAAAAAGCCGCTGGCACCGGCAAGCTTAGCTTGGGTTGGACATCGCCAGGGTCGGGGGCGAGGCTGAGGGTCATCCGGCAGATGTGCCCGACCCATGACGGGCTCCAATTGAATGGATCAAGGACCGGCCCCGGCCTGAGAGATAGCCCTTGAAAAACTGAACAAAAAATTGTTTTAGGGGGTTTAGTTCATTTTTCAGCATAATAATTGCTGGACTTTTTGGGTTACATTTTGTTGTTATAATAAGTTTCCAAACTTGACCAACCATTTGAAGATTAATTAATAATTTTTTTAATATTCTTTTTCATAAAAAAGTGCGAATTTAATTTGCTTTAAAACTAAAAGTTTTCGTAAAGTTCTTTTTTTCTTATTTGCTAAAAATTCATAGATCCCATTGGAAGGCACTGTAAAGTCCATGCCAATCCAATACCTTTGGCCAAGTGGCTACACATCCCTCACCCGGAGGGACGGCCGAAACTCTGCCTTTTTCATTTTAAGGCTAATGGCCGCTGGAGTACCATGAGTCTAAAAATTGAAGAAGGGGTTAAAATTAAAAAGCATGTTAACTTGGCTAAAAATTTGATTTTAAGACATTTTACTTGGACAATTCGCCCTCCAATTACATTGTCCGACTTTTCCTTTCGCATCATGATGATGATGGGCCAATTTTATCATTTTCAATTACCAATCAAATATCCATCGAAAGATTAAAAATGAGCGAATTGCTGAGGAAAAAAAACAATACTAAATTTTATAGAAAATAATTATGGCACAAATTATCTTTTTATAATTTGGTACTTTGACAAAGAATTAATTAATAATCTTTAATTGCCAATTACCATTCTCGGGGCGGAGACGGCTTGTATGTTTTTTGGGGTATACATTAAATAATATTTTTTAATATAATAATTTGAGACCGTCTTTTGAGGCATATTCTTTTTTTCTGCTTACTACTTTAGATATATTAAGCATAAATAACATATTTTCCATTTACAAATTAGTTTGAGGCTTCTAGTTTACTTTTATATGTCTTTTTTTTTTGCCTTTTTCGGGATTTTTATGCCTTAAATGCCTTTTGGCTTTTTTCCAAAAAATTCCATTAAAAATGCAATAAAATCAGGAAATTACACCTCCAAAAAATTACCCGAAAATTTTTCAGAAAATACACCCTCCTTAAGAATTGAAAATTTTCTCAAAAATTGATCGCCCAAATTTCATTTTCAATTCTTGATAAAAAATTTTATGTTTAAAAATTTTTCCTTATTCGAATAACTATTACAAAACATTTAAACATTTAAATGACCAAAACAAGTTTTTGGTTAAGTTTTACGTGTTTTGTTCCCTAAAATCTTTAATAAAAAAATTTTATATGCCTTTTTCATGCCTTTTTCGGAATTTTCGTGGCTTTTTAATGCGCCTTTTTCAATTTTTTGGTGCATATTATAGTGCCTTTTTCGCGTTTTTTGGTGCCTTTTTTTGCGGTTTCTAATTCTGAGAAAAATAATATATAAAAAACTAAATTGAATGAAAATAATTTTGGCATAAAATTATCCTTAATTGGATAAAGAATTAAACTAATAATCCCTAATTGGCAATTAGACTTAATTTAGCCACATATTTATTAAGCCACCAGATAATTACTTATCATGGCCTTCGAAATTCAAAATAAATTTGAATTAAATAAAGAAGAGCACCTAATATAAATCATATGAATTTTTTAACGAAAATATCTCTCAATTCATTTGACAAATGAGCATAATTAAAATCTCCAATTGTGTTCGTGTAAACTTAAATAGAGCCAAATATAATTTTATTATTAGATTGATATTCAATTATAAATATAACTAATTAATTAATCATTAGAATAACTCTTCCATACTGAAATGACCCGCCCCTTCCGATTACCCCTCACTCATACTTTTTTCGCTTCGGCTCACCACGTATTTCATAATCAAAATTAAAATGTTTCAGAAAATAACTCTTTGAGAGTTGCTCGGATTTGGATTTGCGCATCACACACCCCACCCACTACGAAAATCTAATAAACAATTGGCTCTGTATACGTTCATTTCAAAAAAAGTTGACACCGTAAATAAAACACGATTAAATAAAAACAAATGGAGGGAGGTAATCCATCCCATTCCCGATTAAACTCCTCGTCGCTCCTCTGCGCACCCGCTCGCTCATTTGTCTTCCATGGGGAGGCGCCCCGACGCTCTCAGCCTTGCTGACGCCGAGATCTAGAATTTTAATTACGTTGGAATTAGCGTTTTCTTAATTGACGAACTCGCTCCTGCTCATAATCCAACTGGCGTGCTCGGCGTTCCTTTTCGGCTTCAAACTCTCTCGGTGACGTCGCCTTCTGTAAAAAAAATGTATTTAAAAATGAAATGTCCACTTTAATCAAACCCAATGTTCAAATGCTGACGCCGAAGCCGCAAGGGCTGCCTTCCTCCGCCTTCCGCGCACTCACATTACGGCCTTCTTAAATACGAGACATAAGCCTAACAGATACATATTAAATGGTAGCTAAGCTACCAGGCTGATGTGGGTTTGGAGTGCACTAGGTCGCCCCCCCCCCCGAGAAATTTCCTTAAAAACTTCTCAAACCTTGAAAATTTTCAAGAAAAATCAGAAAATTTTTTTAAACAAAATTTCTCGAAAATTTTTTGGAAAATTTTTTGAAAAAATAGAATTCATCATAAAATTTGAAAAAATCGCCAATTTTCAAAAAAATTCCTTATATAAACAATTTTTTTTTCTTGATTAGGAGTGCAGAAACATGCGGGAAACGAGTTGCTCCCGTGGATTTGTGCCCAACTGGAAGCTTTCCTTCCCCTAACAAATTCAAAGGCATACAGACCGTAACGAAGCTCCTTGCACACAAGGCGCCCGGCGCTGTTGTACTCGGCAATTTCCAAGCGCGTTGTGCGCTGTGATGTTGGCGCGTGGTAAACAAAATTGTAGAAGGCGTCTTTCAGCTCCTAAATTTTCAGCGGCTATGTGCATTTTTCAAAATAAATTTTTGGTAATAGTAAGGCTGGTCCACGGAATTTTCGAGTTTTTTTTTTGTTTTAAAAAGGCATGAAAACATGTTTCCAAGGGTTTTCGAGCTCATTGATCACGAACTCGTCATCTATTCCGACTAATTCCGAACTCCGGACTGAATTCTAACCAAAGGTCGAAAATTCAAAATTTCGAATTTCACTTTTTGTTCTCTTTGTTTAAGAATACTGAAAAAAAACTGGAAGCCATCAGTGCTTCACTAAACGATCATTTAAACTCTTGTAGACCAAAAAAGTGGAATTATATTCGACTTTTTGTTCGAATTCAAGTCCGGAATTAGCCAAAATGGATGTTGGTTTCATGATCAGTGACCCGAAAACTCTTGAAAATTGTGTTTTTTGTTACCGTGTGCGGACAGTGACGTGTCAGGTGGTCTGCACGCTGACATGCGAAGCACATACAGCGCGTCGAGATTGGCACGAATGCTGACGCAGCGGTTGCAAGCACACGCGCCGGGGCGCCCTCCCCATTTTTGATGGCGCTTCCTATAGAAGCGTGTTAAACTGTTTTATTAATTATCAAACTTACGCCATGCCGCCAAAATTTCGCAATTGGATGGATAATGGCCGCGTAATTTGCACGCCATACACTGTTTATTAAACAGTGACAAATTCGCCTGCCCCTTGTCAACCGGGCAGTCCCGCACGTAGTGCTGGCCTGGTTCGCGACAACAAGGGCACCTGTAGACGCGGCGGTAGACGAAATTTGGGCGGCGGCGGTCAAAGACGGCACTTTCTCGCTGGAAGGTGTCAGCGAGCGGGCGCGGGCGGGTGGCAGACGCGCGGTTGGAGGAGCTGACGCCATTATTCTGAGAAATATTTGATGCATAAACGCCGTACATTTTGGAGAATTTTGATAATAGAAGTAGGCTTGGTGCTGTAAAAGAAGGGGAATAACGGTGCTATGTCGAAGGACAAAAAGTGCAAAATTTGTTAAAATTTTGACTAAATCGACTCATAACTTTTCTCAGACGCAACCAAATTGCATAATCTTGGTATCATACGATAGCTCTTGAATTGTGTTATAAGCTTTCTAAATTTCAAAAAATTTTATTAAGTTTTTCAAAAGTTATGACAATTTTCCAGTTTTTTGGCTTGAACTTTTGAAAAAGTTAATAAGTTTTTTGAAATTTAGAAAGCTTATAACTAGGGCTGTGACTTTTAGGTTTTAACTATTTTTTTGCTCAATTGATTTGAAGAAAGGAGCTCAAAAAACGCATTTCCGCATTAAAAATTTTCGATTCTGATGTCATTATCGGTCACTAGAAATCACTATTTTGGCGACTTCGTCACTAAAATAGTTAAAAATCACTATTTTGGCGTTTTGTGACTATTTTTTCACTATTTTGACATTTTTGGGCAAAATTCCTTAACAAAAATGGAATAAAACCAAAAAATACACCCCTAAGAATCGACCAAAAAAATTTCAAAAAAGCACCCCTAAGAATCGACCTAAAATTTTTTTTCAAAAAATACCACTAAGAATTGGAAAATTTTCATAAAAATTTTTTCCCCCAAATTTTTTTTCTTGACAAAATTTTTGGTTTAAAAATTTCAATATTTGCTAAAAAAAATGTAAGAAAGGAAATGTACCTCATTTGCAACTGCAACTAGTGAATAAAAATTATTTTTTGCTCAATTTTGGCTAAAAATTATGTCACTATTCGTCACTATTTTGGAACTTTTTGTCACTATTCGTCACTATTTTGGACTTTTGGTCACTATTTTAGTTAACTATTTCGAGATTTTTGGTCACTAAAAGTCACAGCCCTACTTATAACACAATTCAAGAGCTATCGTATGATACCAAGATTATGCAATTTGGTTGCGTCTGAGAAAAGTTATGAGTCGATTTAGTCAAAATTTTAGCAAATTTTGCACTTTTTGTCCTTCGGCTCACCACTGGAATAACTTTTGGGCTTTTAATTGAGTGAAAAAATAAATAAATAAAACTTTTATGAAAAAAGAACATAAAATATGAAAAAGATATAACAATTTTTTTTTTGCGTTCTGACAGGAAGCTGACAAAATTGAATTGGATGTTGAGTTTGTGAAGTACCGGCTAAGAGCTTGATCATACCCCCCCCCCCCCCCCGCCCACAAAGCACCGAATAGTGTCCCAGAAAATTGGAGAGTAATACTAGCTGTTATAGGTATTAAAACACGTAAAAATTTAAATATTTAATTGTAAATGAAATTATTAAATAATTTAAAGTTTTTCCAGATAAGGACAAATTTTTAAAACAAAAATTTTTATTGAGAAAAAATAAAATTAATTTTGGAATTTTTTTTTGAAATTTTTTCAATTCTTAGGGGGTGTATTTTCTGAAATTTTTTGGGTCATTTCTTAGGGGGTGTGTTTTTCGTTTTTATTGCATTTTTGTTAAGGATTTTTTCAAAAATCCTAAAATAGGCACATTATGCACAAAAACCCCGAAATAGGCAAAAATAGGCATTATAAAAGTCATCGTAGACACCCCAAACCAAGCGGAAAATGCGTTTTTCGTGCTTATCTGTGCGTATTAAGTGCGCAGAAATTTTTGGCATTTGCCTACAAATCGCATCCCTATTCATAAGAAATGGAATATTTTTTATTGAGCTAAATATTTATTTTATATTTAATTCTTTTTTATATTTAATTTTAGCGCATTGAATGAATTTTGGCATTCTTACATTTTTTCATTTGATTAATGAAATGGAAATTTTTTAATGAACATTGCGTGATTTTTCTTAATTTTAACGATTTTCCACCAAATTTCAAATTTGGTATTGCAATGATAAATACAAAATTCAAACATTTTTTCAGTCACGATAAAAATGCGCATGTATTTGTCTGTCAATAGACATTCCGTCAGTGGACAACCCGAAAGTAGGCAATCCGTCAGTGATGGACAATCAGTCAAAGACAATCCGAAAATAGACAATCCGTCAGTGTACGATCCGTCAGTAATAGACAAAATGGGATTCCCATTATTTACACAGTCTCTAGGTTGCAGCATTGGGTATAATTGTCAAACTATGTTTTGAGCATTTAAGTATATCTCGAAGAAAAAATTTGACATTCCATGTAGCATTACGACACACTTCAGGATGAGGATAAAGTTATTGCATCATCCCATCAGCCTTAAAGCCCGAAACTTTTTAAATTCCCGCGTTCCCATAGTTTTCAGGCGCGGAATTCATCATTTGTATTTTGTACTGATTTTTCCCACAAAATATGGCAAAATAATTTGAATTTATTTGCCTTTTGAAGCTAAAATTTTCGTATGGGAATTTTTAAGGAGACTTGGCATTTTGTCGTAAAATGAATATTTTATCAAAGAAAATTTGAAATTAAATGGAAAATGTTTGTGAAAGTTGGGTACTTGTGCCGTACCGATTCCGTTGTGTTTTGTGGTCAGATAATTGAAAATGTGTGAATTTTTTTAAAATTCGGCTTTTTTCGTTAATTTTTGAAATTAAATTTTTATTTTGTTTTATGTCAATGCGTAAATTCCTTATTTTTATATAAACAATTATTAAATTTATTAATATGCATTTAATTACAAAGGAGATAAAAGGAAGCTTTTTAAATTTATAATTAAATTTAAAAGCTAAATTTTCGGGTTTACTTCAGTTGGGCCCCGCACATTTGGGCCCCAGCCATGTTTTTGGACTCTATTAGCCACCAAAATTCTAAAAAATTTCGTAAATTTTGAACAAACTAATGTCTAAAAGTATATCGGAAACCAGGTTTTTAGTCATTTTCGACCATAACTTTTTTGAACCTTAACGAAAATTTTCGAAATTTTGTAGGCTAATAGAGGATATATGTATAATGTGCTATCGAAGGATTACCAACAATGTTGGATTTGGTTGACAAAGAAAAAAAAGTTATAGTCCGGGGCCCAAACGTGTCGGGGCCCAACTGACGGAGTCCGAAATTTTCGGAATTATTCATTAAAAAAAAAGATTTCAGGACAATTAATAATATTTGATTAAATTGTCTGTCCTATCCTAATTTATGCCTTATAAATTCAATATTTAGTCTTTATTAGTTGTCTGTGCTTTATCTCATTTAACAGTTTACCTGGTCAATTCTCTAAACTTGGCTGGGACGGAACTGACCTTAACAATCGTTGAATAATTTCATAATTAAATTTAAAAGTCAAATTTTCAAATTGTTCTTTAGGAAAATATTTTCAAATTCAATTAATAATTTTAATTGTTTTAAAACATGGCCTTGGTTGAAATTTTCCAAAAATTTGAATATTTAGATGCTTTACGTGGTTTTTAGGCCGAAATAAATGTGCAAAAAAAAAATGGAAGTCCATTTAAATCCGATAATCATTTTCTGTACAGTACATTATAACCGTATTCAATGGTCCCAATTAATTTTCATTGAATACCGGCTAAATACGATGTTTTTATTGTATAAACGTCATCCAACCAATTTTCTATTTTAATTAATTTTTGCTTATTTTATCGGCAAGATTTTTTTCGTGACAACAAATTTTGGCCGCCTATAAACATTTTTTACAATCTTCATAGTAATGTTTTCTATTTATGGCTAATTTTCTCACAATTTTCCCTTCGTTAAATGGCAAAACTGTCAAATTTTCCCACTCACAACAAATTATTATTATTATTATTGAGATATTTGGCTATATACATATTTAGCTTTGGATTGAGAAATAATTTTATTTTTTTTAAAATTAAATTGCCAACCAAAAAATAATCCAATTTTTATTCTAATTTAATTAATGTCTCATAAGTGTAAAAAAGGAATTTAATCTTTATTTAATTAAATAAAAATGCGAAATCTCTATACCTATTTTTTAACATTTTTGGTCAGAATTTTCAGAAAACTAAATGAAACTTTCTGAAATTTTTCAAGCTAATAGAGCAATCTAAGAGCTATCGTACGGCATTCCCGAACGTCGCCAATAACACCTTCGGCATAATTTTGTTTGCTTTTTCAAATCGGTTTCGAGATTTTTTTTTCTGTAAGTTTAGCTTTAGGCCCACTAAAATTATCAATTAAGCTAAGCAAAATGCTTAAAAGCCGTTCTTTATTAATTAAATTGTTACAGCAGAAACAGATTACACTCCCACGGAAGTTGCAATTTCAAATTTTTATCAAATAATATTTAAATTGAATTTTCACAATCTAACATTCTCTCATGGCATTTAAAATTGCGAATTTCATGCAAATTATATTAATTAAACAAATATTCTCATGGCATTTGTACAGTTATTATTCATTTTTTTGATAATTTGAATTCTTGATAATTATTTATTACTTAATAAAAGAGAAATTATTGTAAAATGTTAGAAGTTACGCAATTTTTAAACTTAAAATTTATAAATAAAATTGGTTTAGAAAGTTAAAATTGCCGCTATTTACTAAATCATGGCCTCAATTAACACCAGCTCGAATAATCCGGTAAAAAACAATTAATTAATTAAATGAAAAAAGTTAATTAAGCTTTATTTGGACTACCGTTCTGCCGGTCCGTCCGCCGATTTGATTGTGCCGGCCGTTGCGCTGTATTTGGTTGTTTTAGTTGGCATTGTGTTGAACGGCACAGTTTTGGTGGTCACAGTCAAATCCAAGTAAATGCCATGGCATTTTTAAACTTAAACCCTTTTTAAAATTTAAATTTCATTTTGAATTATTTTCCCATTTTTCAGTTCCCTCCGTGGCTCCGCCAATTTTCTGATGGCACTGATTTGTCTTTGTGAATTGGTCCACCAAACTGGGCACACTTTTTTCTTGGCTGTTGTCATTTCGGGCATAAATTTTGTCAGTCTGCTTACTGCAGACTTTTTTATGACGGTAAATTTTGCATTTTTCAAATTTAATTTTAAATTTTCCAATTTTTAGCCAATGATTTTTGCTTTAAATTGCGGCTTAATGGCAATGTTTTGTGCTGCTTTTGATCGACTTTTTGCCGTCATTTCGCCATTTAAGTGTGTTAATGCATTTTTATTGAATAAATAATTTATAGAACTGTCATACAAATATAAATATAAAATTTTAATTTTCTTATTTTTTTTAATTCCAGTCATAATGCCATTTTCATCAAATACAAATTCCCATATTTGCTTGGCCACCTGTTTATTTGCACAATTTACGCAACATTTATTCAGTATTGTGTGATTGCATATGCATTCGAAAATGCGGGAAGGTATGGCGCAATTAAAATATTAGTAATAAAAATAATTGAATTCAACCTGTACTTTGAAGCCAGGCCTGGGTTTTTCCTGGACATGGATTTTCATGGATTTTGTCCAGCCAGGTCCAGGTTAGGCACGAAAAATCTGGATTTCCTGGATAATATTTAAGCATTTTTATATTCAATTGAGCAATTTTTGTTTCAATTTTATCAAAAAATGATTAATTCTATTTAAAATATTTTTTAACATCATAAATATTTTAAATATTCCTAAATATTAAATGAATTTTTAAACCTTTGGGTTGCTTTGAAACAAACTTTTCAAAAAAAAAATCCAAGGCCATGACGAGTTTGGGATTTCCTGTGACCTGAATTTTGTTCTAGAGATACACAACCAATATGGAAATCCAGGCCTAGGTCCAGGTCAAAGCTTTTTTTAAATGTCGAACTCTTACAGTGATATTAAATTTCAAATTTATTTTAGTCCAACCACCGGTGTCGTGGCCGAAACTTTGCTGGGCCCTATCGGTTACATCTTCTTTGGCGGAGCATTTATTGTATTATTGTGTAGCACCTGCTGTTATGTAGCCATTTTTGTGCTCATCCGAAGCAAAAATGGCGGTAAATTTTGGCATTTTGCTATAATTTAAATATAAAACAAACCAATTTACAGTAACCCAACAGACGAACACACGCCTGTTACGGTCAATGATCATCATTTTGTGCATTAGCATTGGCGGATATTTGATCACTTTGGCCATGTACCAGTTACTGTACGCATTTGGCTCCATTTTGGGGTATTTTTTAATTTTAAATTTAAATTTAAAATATTTTAACTTTCCTATTAAAATTAATATAAATTATTTGAAACAACATATTTTATCTGTTTCAAGAATTTGTTAGCAAAAACGAACTCACTTCATGTCTATTTTTCAATTATTTTTTTCGGGTTTTTTGGATTTTTAGTAATTAAAAATTCGATATTTATTTATTAATGAGGTCAAGAGTATCACTCTCGATTTAAGTAAGGGAAATTTTTGATCTCGAACATCACTATAATTGACCATTTTCAAAGGTCACCAATTCGTATATGGCAAGTCGGCTTTATTGCTGGCATTCTGTTGAATGCTGGCGCCGGTTCAAATGCGGTCGTCCTTTATTTTAACAGGTTATTATCATTAGCAAACTAATTGATTATTGGTAGTTAATTAATTATCCATTATTATTAATAAATATATTTCATTAGTGGTGCCAATCATTTATATATAGAGAAATATATTTTTTAATTTTACAATTTAAAATAACAATTTAAGCACTGAATATCGCAAAGTGTTTAAAAAGGAATTGCGCACTTTAATTGAACGCTTCTTGGGCCACAAAAATGGTAATTTATTTTAGGAGTCAATTAAATATTTAAAAAATTCGAATATAATTAAATTTTAACAATGATAATTTAGAGATATTTAAATTTTCTTTTTATAGCTGTCCAACCCACTGGAGTGATTATCCATGTGGGAAATGCCAATCAGCAAAGGAACAATGCCATTTCAAGCCAACCGAACAATCACCAATCCATCCAATTGAATCGCTTCTGATACTCAATTATTTTTTAAACTATTTTTAAAATGAAACGCCAAAAATATACATTAATCAGCAGAGAACGGATTTATAATTTTTACATGTTTTTTTTTTTTGCGAATATGCAATCAATCGCATGAAAAGCTCAAAAATAGCATTTTTACCTGTTTTCCTTTCAATCAGAGCGAGTTTTTAGCACATTAAAAAAAAACATATTTCGGGGATTTGACCATTTTTGACACATATTTTAGCGATTTTTTGATAAAATTTGAATTTTTTTTTTTACAAAAGTTCCTTTGTTGGCAATAAAATTCTTGGCAAAATGACCACAAAAATGTTCAATTTTTTTTTTTGAGTTTTTCATTACTTTTTTTACTTTTAAGGTAAAGTTTGAATTTTAGCGAAGAAAATCCGAAAAATAAGTAAATCTTAGAGAGCGAGAAAAAGATTTACGTAAAAAAGCATTGAAATGAGTTTGATTTACAATTGTGCTAGCGAAATAAATAAAAAATGAGATTTTTTTGAGAAATTTACTTATTTTTGGAGCAGTTTTTTTAAATTTTTTTAGCGTATATTTTGGCCTTTTTTGGGGTTTTTAGCACATATTTTGTGGATTTTTTGGCACATATAAATCCGTTCACTGCTCATAATAAATAAAAAAAAATATATTTTTACTAAAATTTAATAAATAAGTTTTTTTTAAATTTATCCCTCAATTTGGAAAACTTTTATGTCAGTATTTCGCGATTTTCGATCCGTATTTTATGGCTATATTACGAATTATATCCATGTAAAATTACAAGCCCTACATCATGTGAATAAAAGGAGACCAGCGTGAAAATTTTATAATTTTAAATCATTAATATGAGATTTATGCGCGTACATACATATAAGTGGGGGAGTTCTCCACCTACAAATGCTATTTAATTTATTACTAATCACATTTAAAGAGATTTTTAATAAAAAAGAGCGATTAATCAATTAAATATTAATTTTAATATTTTCAACTGAGCATTTTTTTTCAGAATTCATTCATAAAAAAAGAAACATTTGGCTGCAATTTGCTTCATAAATTACCAAACTATCTTCATTTGCATAAAAACTAACCAAAAGTCACCAAAACGAGTAATAAAAAAATTATTTTTATTATTTTTTAACAAATCCAAAATGAACAAAAATTTCGCCAATGATTACTTTCATTTAAACAAATGTTCTGCTGCTGTTGTGTTCTGTTTCTATGTTTTGTTCATCTTTTCTTCTTCCATTTGCGTTGCGCAGAATGTAAGCATTTTTTTTTATATTTGGCATTTTGTTTTTGTTTTTTCTGAATCATTTTGCCAAAGGGCAAAAGAAAGTGTCGCGTTGTGCGCGAAGGGTTGTGCCGACTTGCCACCCTCCCCCCCCCCCTTCTCATTTGAGGTGCCAACCCTGGTCATATGCCAATGTAAAATCAGCCATATTTGGCGATTAGTATTGAAATGCAATTAGTTATTACAAAAAATTTACATAAATCAATTTACCTTTCAAAAAGGCTAAAAATCTTTAAAATTCATTTAAATAAAATATTTTTTTCAAAAGTCTATCATCAGGGATCATTTTTTATGTAAGAAAAATCACGAAATATGTAAATAAAATATGTATAAAAAATGCTAAAATATGTATGAAATGTGTACAAAAACCACCAAATATGTACTAAAATATGTAAATAAAATTTTTAAAATGTTTCTTTTTTTGGAAAAAATTTCTTCTTAAAGGGTGAAATAGGCACAAAATGCCAAAAAAATAACCTAAATAGGGTTAGAATCACCTTTTCGTACTTAAAAAAAAAAAAAAAAAAAAAAAAAATTAATTTGGTATCTCTTTTTTTGGAAAAAATCGATGTTTTAAGGGTACTTTTTGCAAAAAAATTTTTATTTTTTCACATGCTTTTTTTCTAAGTTTTCAAAAATTCTGAAAATATTTACGAAAAATTGCCAAATTTTGGATTTTTTGGGGCATTTAATAAAAATTTCCTTAAAAATCCTAAAAATTGCAAAATATATACAAAAAATGTGAAAAAGTGCGAAATATGTAAGAAAATATGTACATATGTAACATGTAGAAAAATCCCAAACTATGTAAATAAAAGGCCCGATTTTTGTTCGCAAACACAAAAAAAAAAGAAGTATTTTTCCTACTAATTAGGCTATGAGAATCCAGGAAAAAAATATTTACATAAAAAAATGATCCCTGCCTATCATTAATGGTGTAAAAACTCGGGCGTGAATCTCGAAACCTGAAAACCCGATACCGTGACGAAAAAACAAAACTCAAGTCGAGACTCAAGACCGAGACTCTCGGACAGCACAAGGTGAACTGTTGAAAAAGGGCGGAGCGGAGTCGTCCGATGAAATGACTTTTGGCACTAATTAAAAGTGAAGAGCAAATGATGAAAGGCCAAATTACAATTTCAGCAGCAGCAGAAGTCCACGTCCGACTTGTTCAACGCGTTCATCGACGGCTTAGCATTGTTCGGCGGAGAATCTTTGGTGCCCAATTCCGCCGCGGATCATCAACAGCAAATCAAAGAACAATTACAACGGCTACAGCAATGGATTAGCAATATCGCGGCGGATCTTATTGTCATTTACGACCTTTTTGAGGGCAAATATTTGTGCCAACCGCTGGCAAATGACCAAATCAATGGCACCGATTTGGGCAGTGCCATCAGTTCGCATTTCAAAATGTCCGTTAGGCAAATGAAAACACTTGGCCAAGTGTTTAAAGCGGTGGAAAAGTCGTCAGAGCAAAAGTGCCAATTTTTGCAATTGCTGTTCTCATTTGGTGCCATTTTGGGCGCCCAAATGGGCGCCACGTCAAAGTGCGAGGGCGGCAATTGCATTGGCCAACTGTTGAAGGCGTTCGAATGTGCCGGTGGCAATTGGAAACACTTAGAAGACAGGCAAATTAATTCATTGGCTAATCAGAAGGGAAATTCAGGCATAATGGAAAGAATTTCCATTTTGCCGGAGAAACGCGGCATTTGCCGCGTTCTTTGGGTTTTCCGGATTAAAATTTTAACTTTAATTTGGGCACATTTTTAGCTAATTCCATTAAAATTTAATTTTAAGTGTCCCAAATTTTGGCATAATTACTGTGATGGAACGAATTCATGGAGAATTAAGGGAACGAATTTTGCTGAAAGCGCATTCAAAAGAAACAGCGGAGCATCGCCAGCAAAATATTCGTATGCCGGGGTGGGGCGGCAAATAAAGGGCTCTGGACAATCCGTCAGTGGACAATCTGTCAGTATCCGATTTTTTTAAGCGATCAATCGCTAGATTTTCGATGATAGCTCAAAAAAAAGAAAATTTGCTGACGAATTGTCCATTGACAAATGTCAATTATTGACTGATTGTCCTTCACTGATGTATTGTCCAGACCCCAATAAATGCGGGGGGGGGGGGGCTTAATTTGAAAATTGTGTCAGCAATTTTCCATTTTTTAGGGAAACTTTTGCTTCTCAAAGGTCTAAGCATTGAAATGAGTGGCATTACAGCATTTCAAGTGGTACTTTTTTTTGCCGGAAATGACAAGCAATCCCACTGAGCGAGGAGTTTTTTGCCAGTTTTGAAAACTATTGCCAACAATCGGATCGGATGATTTTGGCACGCAATTTGATGCAAAAAGTGCTCTACTGCCGGGCGGAACATAGAATATTTTGACAAACTTAACGCAGCTCATTACACAATGTTGGCTGAAACTGAGCTGAGCGAATATGAGCAAATTATAGCCGACAATTTTGGGGATGGCACAGCGGCGGCGGGAAATGCCGTAAAAGGCAATGTGTACGCCCATTACGATGATGCCATCCAAATTGACTGGAGCCCATTAAGGGGTATAATTAATATTGGGAGAGCAGTAGACGGACACGGAAATTTATGGGCATTTTCCGGAGGGGGGCGGGGTGAAGTAGAACATGGAAATTTCAAATTTGCGGATTCCGCTGCGGGATTGGAACTCAAAATTTTTTGCGGGACGCGACCCAGCGGGATAATCCTAAAAAGCCCGAAATTTAAAAAAAAAAGAAGTTGATTTACGTTATTCATTTAGATTTTCAATAAAAATAATTTAAAATTGTTTCATTTTAAATATGTGATAATTTTTTAAATCTATTTTGGCAACGTTTTTTAAAAAATAACAAAAGTATTTAAAATGTTAACATATTTATTGCCAAATTTAATTTTTTACTATGACTTATTTATTTATTTAAAATTTTAAATCACCTTTTAATTTTTCTTTCTTTCTTTTTATCATTTTGTCATTTAATTTTTAATAAAATGTTTAATTATCTTTAAAAACCTCGGCAAAACCAAAACGAAACTTTTGACACTAATTAGACACAAAAATCTGCTGCTGATCGGTCACCTGCTAATTAGCTCATCCTGAATTTTCCATTTATTACTTTTTCCCCATTTTTAAGTCGTCATCGAACAAATGGACAAAATAAATAAGAAATTACAAAGAATTGATCAGAAGAAGAGCAAGGAAAAGCAATTGGCAGAATATTTGGAAAGTGCGGAATTTCAATTTGCGTTACAAATGAGCGAAAAATTCATAAAAATATTTCCAATGCTAAAACAATTGAAGGAAAAAACAATGAAAGTTGACGAATTTATGGGAGCATTGACAAATATCCGACAAAATTTAGAAGAAAAATTACAGAGAAATGAACATTTGTTCAATTTAATTACGGTAATTGCGCGAAATTTTGGCGCAATTTTCGTTAAAATTGGCCAAGTACACCAAGTTGAAATTGGTTTTGATGGAGCGCACAAAATGTTGGAAAAACTGTACGATTTGGCCATAAAACGATTAGTGAAGAAAAAAAAGGGCGCCAATGGCAATGACAAACACTTTGAATGCCGAGGCAATGAAAGAAACAGTTTTGAAGCAGAAATCGGAGAGCTAACGGGCGGAAATATGGCACAGAGTGCCAAACTATTGCAGTATATGGCCAAATTCGTGCCAAAAAGTGAAGCCCCTTCGCAGTTGCTTAATTTGTTTTTTACGTTTGCGACGCGACTTGAAGCATTTTTGGACGGGAAAAGCAGTGGCTATGCCAACGGAGAAGGAGAAGCCGATCGGCAAGCAGAGGAGGCAGCAACAGCAGAAGCAGCGAAAGTGGCACAGCCGAGGGAAAGAATCGGCACATTTATTGCCGCGACGCAATGCGTCGGCATTTCGACGGTACAATTGGAGGAGAGGTAAAGCTAATTGGAAAGAAAAAACTTCTAATTTCACTTGGAAAGCTTGGCAATTTTGCAAAGCAATGACCATGCTTGAAAAAAAAAATTAGCCTGATCGGTAGCAAAGGCTGTTTGGGTGGGAAAAGCGTGTCCCGACATTTGCGGTCCGACTTTTGCGGCCGCGACATTTGCGGCCCGACATTTGCGGCCCGACATTAGCGGCCCGACATTTGCGGCCCCAGCCAAAAAACGACATTTGCGGTCCGTCTTTTGCGGGACGACATTTGCGTCTCGGACATTTGCGGCCCATTCTTAAGGGCTATTTTCGGACATTTGCGGCCCGACATTTGCGGTCACAGCCAAAATATGGATCATTACCAAAAACTCATTTTTTTTTCTCTTCAAATTTACGCCGAGCTTTCAATCTAGTAATTCTTTTTCAAAAACTGGGCTTGTTCAAAACCCATCAGAGCTGGAAAGAAGCTAGTCAGTGTACGAACCCTTACAGAGGCCAAGAGAGAATATATCCAGATTTCCTAGCACTTCGTAGCGCAAAATTTTTGATCGATCTGCTGATACTTTCCACGTTTTTCTTTGTATTTTTCAGTTCGCTTCTTGATCCAATTCAAATGGGCGGGATTTGTTTGGCTGATATTCTTTTCCTCCTCTACTGGGGTGGTGGTTAGGAAATTTTGACTAATTTGATTCGGCTTATCAGAAAGAGCATAAAAATTTGCTTAACTTCGATGGATAAGAAGTTTCTGAGGGTTATATTTTGGTTGGGATCGAAAAAGTTGGGCCGCTAATGTCTTTTATGGCTGGTGGCCGCAAATGTCGGACCGCAAATGTCCGAGGCGCAAATGTCGGCCGCAATGTCGTTTTTGGCTGTGGGCCGCAAATGCCGGGCCGCAAATGTCGCGGCCGCAATGTCAGGGCACCGGACCTGTACCTGCGTTCCATGTTGGAACCTGGATTTCTTGGACAAAAACCCAAGGAAAATACGGGCCCGGGAAAAATCCAGGCTTGCCGAGCGGGACCTGGAGATCCAGGCCTGGATCTGGGTTTAAAAATAAATATTCTTTGCTTAGGAAAACCTACATATAATTGACAAATAATAATATGTTTTAAAATCCAGATTTTTTATGCCTAACCTGTACCTGATTTTTTCTGAACCTGAATTTCCTGCTGGACAAAGATCCAGGAAAAATATGACCCAGGTAAAATCCACGTTCAAAAAATGACCTGGACCAGGAGCTCGATCCAATAAAAACCCAAGCCTGGGTCCAGGTCCAGCAGGCCGAGCTCTACTATCAAATACTTATTAAATTAATTTGAATATTATAATTCGTTTTATATTTAATTTTTGAATTAATTTCCGTTGAGATTTCATCGAAATTTTGAAATTGGTGCATTAAATTTGTTTTAGCATTTTTGACTCACCAATAAAAATTGCAAAAATCAATTCAATCGAGGAAAAGCAAGCAGAAAGATTTGGAATAATAATAGAAAAGCCGAGAGCAGAAGCAGGAATGGCAAAGGATAAGCAAAAGTAAGGGCAACAAAAAAACCTACTGTTTTTGGGGTCTTCGATCGGCGATTCGACCGATACTTATGGACAAAACGGAATTTGGGGATTAGAAAAACGACATTCTGGAGATTAAACAAAACAACATTTTTTGGGGATTAGACTAAACGATATTTGGGGATTAGACAAAACAAGGTGGCATTTGGGAATTGTACAAAATGGCAATTTGGGATTAGACAAAACGGCATTTAGGGATCAGCAAAACGATTGGGATTACAGATTTGATCACTATGTTAGGTGGTGTCAATTAAGCATAGTAGAATTTAAAATCTGATGTCGATACATTTAGCCATTTTATCTGTGCTTTTACCTTATACAGACAGGGCTTGCAGATGAAAATTTTTCAAAATGAGCATTTGGCTGACAAAAATAATTCGCATTTTTTTCTGTAAAATTTTTTGGTAATAGTACCGATGGTACCCCCCTTTTTCAAAAACAAAATTTTTTAAATTTTTTTCGAGAAAAGATGATATTAGGGGTGTTAAGGGTCGGAGAATCCGAATCTTACATTAATTTCGACCTATGTCGAACCCCGAACCCGAATTCGAGCGAAAAGTCGAAAATTCAAATTTTCGAATTTTTTGGTCCAAAAATGGCTTACATATAGGGAAACCAACTAAAATTGGATAATTCACTAAAAAAAATCAATTAAACCATTTTAGACCAAAAATAAAAAAGTCACAAGTTTTAATTTTCGACTTTTCGCCCGAATTCGGGTTTGGGGTTAATTTTTTTTTTTTTTTGATATTGACAAAAAAGCACCAAAAATTTTGCATTTTACTTTTAAATTAAAAAAACCTACGCAGGAAAAATCGTAGTTGATTTTGTTTTTTTTATTAGTTCACTATTTCCATAAACCACATTAATTTTTTCCTAATGCTTAAATTTTGAAAAAAAACTAAAGAATTGTAGGTGCCGTCGGGATAAAAATTCTGGCAGATTTCATTAATAATAGCTTTTGTCCTTTAAACGCTAATTTAATGCATGAAATCGATATTCAAAAAGGCTGCAAAAATTAGCCAATCAAAAAAAAATTTTAATTTAAAATAATAATAATAATTTTAGACAATTTCAAAATGCTAAAGCAACTGGCAGAACACAAATTTTCGCTTTACGATGCAATAAAATTGATCAGAAAAATTTGCCAGCAAATTGAACCCCAACATATAAACATGGAAATCCCAGCAGAAACCATAGCATTGGTAGAACAAATCGACAGCGAACAAAACTATTTGATTGGATGGCACAATTACTCTAAGAATATTTACAAAGAAATTCAAAAATGCCAAAATGTGCGGTTACTGCAAAAAATTTGGTCACAATTTATGGAAAAGTTGCGCAAAATTGGCATTGACCCGAAAGCGCAGATGGTCTCGACGGATTTGAGAATCGGCGAAACAATTCAACGACAATTAAATTATATTGCGAGGCTTAGTAAGAATTCAGACACTTTAATAAATCATACAAATAAAATTCGGTTTTCAAATTAAATAGGCGAAAAGATTGAAATTTTTGAGAAAAAATAATCATAACCTTGCTCAAGATTAACCATTTTTTAATTCTTCTATTAGCCTGCAAAATTTCAAAAAATTTCGTTAACTTTCAAAAAAATATGGCAAGAGGAATTCAAAAAACCAGGGATTTTTTAAACATTTTTTTAAACATAACTTAATTTTTAAATTTTGTATGCTAATAGAAAACACTTAGAAAGTTAACGTTATCGGTTGATAAAAATAAAAATTTTATTGCTTTTGAGCTATTAGCATTTTTTAAACGACCCATTTTAGCAAAGGCTCGAATATTGAAGAACAAGTAGAAATTTCGCTGTTGCAAAGTGTTGGCTATGATTTGGTTATGAATTTTGAATTTGATCCATGGAGAGGTAAAACCGGAAAAATATATTTTTATGCAAAATATAAAAAACTTCGCTAAATATATTTAAATTCCTTTTTAATATACATATTTACAAAAGTATTGGGCAACAAAATGCGTGCTGGCGCGTTTCTTAAAAACTGCCAAAATGGGGTTGCGCGTTTGTTAAAACTGCCACCCATGCGCATTTCTTAAAACTGCCATCCTTCAAAATTGTTCAAAAAATTTCAAAAATTTTATTTTTAAAAACTTAATGAATAATTTCAACGAAAAATTCTAAGAGAAAACTAGAATTTTTGAAGAAATATTTCTAAAATAAAAAATGTAACAAAAAATTCATAACTTTACTCAACCGCAACCAATAAAAGACGCACGCATTCAGTCTGAAATTTTTGAAATTCTAGTGTTTTATAGATTATACAAAAGGTTTTAAATTCCAAAAAGAAATTAAAAATTTTAAGTCATCAAAATGCAATTCAACGATTTTTTTTTAGAAAAGTTCATAAATTTTTTTTTTTATTAATTACTAATAATATTTAATTCTGATGTTTTTATAATATCCCAAAAATTTTTAAAAATATTTTTCGTTTTCAAAATTTTTCAAGAATTTTCTTGAAATTAGTGGGGGTGGCAGTTTTAAGAAACGCGCTGGCAAGTTTAAGAAACGCGTATGGGTGGCAGTTTTTAAGAAACGCACTAGCACCAACAAAATGTAAGCCCCGTTTGGGCCTGGCCACCAGGGACGGTCTCAGGATTTCGACTTGGGTTTTGCGGAGCGTTTTCAAAAAGTTTTTGTGAACAAGGGGGGGCGTCGGTGCCATAGGCGCCACCATGTAAAACTTTGAAAAATTTGAGTGCAATTGTAACAGGTTTTTGTCCAAAAAAGACCCGATTTTGCGATTTTGAACAAATCTTTTTAAGAAAATTTAGGATTTTTAGGGTCCCGCGATGCCTCCGAAAAAATTTTATAGATTTCCCTCGTTTTTTTTGAACAGATTTTCATCAAAAATTGGCAATTTTTCGATTTCCGGAAATTTGGGCTGATAAAATTTAAAAAGCATTAATTAATTGAATTCATATTAATTTGAGAAATGCGTGACAGAGCAGCAGATTTGCTACGAAATTGGACCAATTTTTTCCTATTATACCTAAACACTGAGGAGGAGGAGGAAAAAATGTACGAGACAAGCTTCTTTTTGGCAACAAACCGTGAATTGTTTGACCAAATTGTGAAATTGGACAATGGAAGAGCCGTGGCCAAACCGATCAATTTGTCGGAGATGGAAAACATTGCCAAGGAAGGCTTAGAAGTGATCACGGACTTGCAATACTTGGCACACACGGGAGAGACGAGAAAAAGGGAAGGGCAGAGACAAAAAAGTGCCAAGGGAAAGGAGATTTTGGAGAAGGAAGTCAAATGGCACAAAGAGAAGGTGGCACACTTTGTGGAGAAGGAAATGCCGGAAATGCTGGAGCAAATGATCCACTTTTATGTGACAAAGTTGAACAAAGATTATGAGAAGAAAGCGGCGAAAAGCAATTAGCGAAAAGGGAATTAAACCGATGATTAGGGATACGATTTTTAGGTTTTTTATTTTTAGAGCCTTAAAAAAATTTAAAAAAACCTATTTTGACCAAAATTTATTAACAAAAATACAATAAAAAACGAAGGTCCCTAAGAATCGATCTTAAAAATTTTAGAAAATACATCCCTAAAAAATGAAAAATTTTCTCAAAATTCATCTCCAAAATTTATGGCAAGAATTTTTCGGCGGTTTTTAGAACCTAAAAACCGTATCCCTATTGATGACAAACAATGACGCCGCGAAAACTGATTTCAAAAACACTGAAAAAACTCGGCTATTAAATCACATTAATTAGAACAAAACTTAGACTAGGTGCAACCAATCCCATCGATTTTGAACGGTGTGAAATACAAATTGAACAAATCATTTCATTTAAGTTGAGAAAAAACCTGAGATTTGATGCTGATCAGATGGGACCTAGTAGGTCTTGCTATTTATGATCAGTACCCAAAATTAGTTTATTATCAGGAATTTCTCAGAAATCGAGGACACTAGTTAAACAAATGATTTGCTCAATTTTATTTGCATCACCAAAATTGAGAGGGGATTAGGTGGCTCAGTCTGGTTTTGTTGTATTTAAAGTGATTTGGTAACAAAGTGATCAGGCTTTTTTCTATTTCGAACATTTTTGTAAAGTAAAATTTTCGGGAAATTTTGGTCTTTCTCTTTGCATAAAGTTTGCTCCTTTACTTTTGATCATTGCTGTAAAATGTCTTTTTAAAATTTCCACAAAAATCCCAAAAATGGAATTATTAGTGAAGTGTACCAATATAGTCGCATATTGGCACAAAAATTTTTGAAATAGCACTAAAAATTTAATGTCTTTTAGCTTAACAAAAAATATAATTTGCATAATTTTGTACCAAAAATTGATTATATAATTTAAAATCGATTATCCTTGTTCTGCGTACTTGCTTCCAAGATGTCCTTGGGAATCGGAATTTTACCTATGAATGAAAAAGAATATCCATTCCATGGAAAAATTTCTAATGTACAAGCTTGAAAAGATGGGACAGATTTAAGGCCATATTTGGATTCAACGACCCTAATTTGGTTATAAAAATCGTTTCATGGATGATTATATTTTATTTTCAACCACAAAAAATTCATGAAAAAAATTAGTGCAAGAATATCCATTAGGCATAGTCAGCAAAAGCCTCACAAAAATCTGATTAACAAACGAATAACAAAAAAATTACAGAAAAATCTAGAAAAAATTCAGTCGAACCAAATAAAAAAAAGATCTAAGAAATCCATTGTATTTAAAATTTTACGGATTTTTGAAAAACATAAAAAAGTTTGGTGCAAAACTAGGTATGTAACAACACCCTAAGTATTTTGTCAATTCCATTCGACCGTTCGTTCTCAGCCTGCGGCCGTGTCCGCAAGCGATAAGTGAACACAAATCGCCGGCGGCTGTTGTCCCACAATTTTTTCCCCGTAAGATTGGCCAACGAAGACAAATATTCTCATTTTCCGTGGACTTAAGATTTTTATCTTTTCTTTGAGAATTTTTGTTAAAACAAAAATGTAAGCAAAAAGGCACAAAAATCTGCAACAGCAAACTTTTTTTCCTAATATTTATGCGCCGCCCATTGCTGGCACGAAACAGAGATATGATTATCATCAGATCAACACCACCGCAAAACATAAAATGTTGCGGACAGAAACTTCTATTTATTTTATTTCTTCGCTTTTCTGTTATCCAAATACATAATGGATTTAACACTAATAAATCCGTCGTCCTTCGCCTTTATCCGTTATCTCATTGTTCTTTCTTTTAAGACATTTTGCCGAAACACCTTCAAAGCCCAAAGAAAGCCGTCAATGAACCAGCAAGTAAGTTAATCAAATATATGAAATAAAAGTGATTAATTTGAATTTTTCTTATCATTTGGGCGGGTTCGCAAAAACGGTGCGATAAAATATTAACATATGATAAAATAAATAAGCAAAATTTGAGTCCATTCGCCTTAATTATTATTTTTGGCAGTAATAAAAGATGAATGAGAAGAAAAAGTGCCATTTTCTTCCCGCTGAGCTTGTCCATGCGTTAGTTTCGGCATTACCGCTAAACCAACGCTGGGCAACCGTGCGGGTTTCATTGTTATTTGACCGTTTTATTCTGTCAATACAACATGAATGGCTTAAACATTTTTTTTCTTCGGTAGAAAATTAATTAAAAATATTTTTAATTTATGTATTTTAATTGTGTTTAATTAATTAAGGTGCATGCTTTTCGTGCGGCCAAAGATGCCCTTTTAGTGCGCGTGGAAAACAGTGCGGGAGCTGATCTTCGTGTTCTGTTCCAAGGTGGGAAATACACACATAAAAAACTTATATAATTATTGAAAGAATTCAATCAAACATTTTACAAATAGAGAAATCCAAATTTTAGGAATTTCTGCGCAGTTCAACATCCCAAACGACATTGGCCTTGTTGAGTGGTTTGAGGAGAATAATCCGGGCAATTACGGCATTGTGGAATTTCGTGCTCAAATGCACGCGCTTCATTTGGAACTTATCGGGACCGGAAACAACGAACTGCTCGGGTCGGCAACGGCTTGTATGTTTTTTGGGGCAATTAATTAACATAACATGGGCCGAAGGGTCGTGATAGGCAAATTCTTTTGTGTAAAATGCGTCAGTGATCGATCGTATTGTTTAAAAACGAAATACGTTAATGTGATATTTTTGTAGCCTTAAGCATGGATTTATAATGAACCAAAATTACCCTCTCCCAGTTACAGTAAGTATATCATTATTTTTATGAATTTTACAGTATTTCAATCCAAGCATGTTTCTATCCTACAAATTATTTTTTAAACATTCATACAACCTTTTAAATTCTTATAAAAAAGGACTGACACTACTTTCCACTTACTTACGTATTTTACGTGAGTTCCGTCCGTGGGTATGTAAAAATTCAGAGGTCCTCTGATTCCGTTTTCGATCATTTTTTGACTTTTTTAGTCCAGTTTCTACTGCATATTTATGCAACAATTTCCGAGTATCTCTTATTGTTACTTAGCCAATTGACTATGGTCTCAATTAATTAGTACTTACTGAATTAAATTTTTAGATTTGGTCTTCATTAAAACCTTGATTTCCCTCGACTACGACTGAAGCGATGATGAAAATTTCATTTTAATAATTCAACCCATATTTTTAAACAATTATTTAGCACTTACTTTGCCATTGCTAATTGTTATTGCATGAATCGAATTTTATTTAAAACGGATTTTAAAAAATTCGAATTCAATTTGTAATTTATTTTGGAAAAAATTCATGCAATAACAATAAACCCTTAACAATGCATACACAAATTCGATCATAATCACTATTTTTGTTAATGTTACTTTTAAGTATTATTGTTTTTAATTCTAAAACAAAATAAATCTTTTCTTTCCTCAAATTGGATAAAATTTTTTGGATATTGCTTGGAAAAATTTTTCCCATTTTTTACCAAGCCCTTCCCATTTTTTCGAATTTGAAATAAATTTATCTTTGAAAATTGACCATCTCAAGCTTTTTGGTGTGATTTGACAAAAAAATCAAGCAGTTGTTATTGCCAATTTCGAAAAATCTTTTTCACTCATGTAAAAAAGAAAAAATATATAAATTTATTTGAATTTATTTTTATGGAGGCTTTTTTTAATTCCATTTTCCAGTTTTTCGTATTCAAGGACTTCGATTTAAGCCCTGGTCCATATTCAATTAAAATTTACAATTATTCTTCATATTCTTCATCGATTTATCAACTGAAAAAAACTATTTAGAAATGCACATTTTGTCGTTTTAGTAAATTCGTATAATTCCGACACAATTAAAATCATTATTTAATTATCCATGATTCGCAAGATAAAAGTTAATCGATGAGATGATCAGTTTTCTGCAGATAAATTATCAGACGGAGGGCCACTAAATCGGGCAGCTAAATAAATAAATAAATTTAAATCAGAAAAAATAAAACATTTGTATACTTCTTGACAAATTTTCTATTCCATGCACAGGAAACAACGAATTGTGATCTAAAAAAATAAATTAATTGTAATTATTTAAATTATTAAAATTTATTTTTTACTTTTAAATTTTCGTCATGAAAAACGAAAAGTATTTTTTTTAAATTAATATTATATTGATTCAATTAACATACATATTCATTATAATTGAACATTAAATTTAATGAGAATTCTGATTAAATAAAATTATTTTACCATTTTGTTTCGACAAATTAAAATTGCTTTCGCGCACAAAACGGCTAATCATTGAAGTGTCCAAATTGTCAAAATCAATTGCTGGCATTCCGTCCAGCAGGTCACGCTTTGCACGAACTCTGTTCATACGGCAAAACTAAAATATATAAATAAATTATTTATTATTTTCTAAAAAATTTGGAAAATTCCAGAAAAAATTGCTTATTAATTCTGATTTTTTCAAAGTATGAACATTTTGAGCCCCATTCTCCCCAAAATCCCAGGTATAATAAATTAAATATCTTGGTGTTATTAAAATTGAAATTTAAAATTGCTAAATATGTTTTTTCTGGCTGTTAACAAAAGAAGTATGGGAATAATAAATTATAAATTTTAAATTCAATAAACAAAATAATACCCATAATTTAAGTGAGAAATTTTCCATTATTTGTTGGGACAAATGGAGTTTTTTGGATAATTCTCTTTAAAAAAGCAATTAAATTTGCTAAGTTCCTCAGAAGGCAATTAACGACAAATTTAATTAAATTTTCACGGAATTTTGATCAATACCCAAAAATTGGTTATTTTTTCAAGAAAAATGTTCAGTATTTTAAGCCTTGAGACTTTGAAAAACGGAATTTTTAATTAAAATATTATTATTGTTTTTTAAAAAACAGGCCTGTCTAAGCTCCCAGAAGCTAACGCAAGTGCCGCAAGTCCATCGGCAATTTTCCAACATCCACGCATTTCGACCACATTCACCCTGCTGGGCCCACAAACGGCACCGCTGGTGATAATCGGAACAGCCTAATAAAACAATTTAATTTAAAAAATATCGAATTCGGTCGGCCCGGACGGAAATAAAATGTTTAATGCTCTATGCCAAAAGAAAAAGAAAATTTAAATTTCGGCCACTCTCCCATTAAAAATTTTCGAAAATTTTTTTTTAGGCGAACTCAAATATGATGGACTGTCCAGTTTAAAATTTGTAGTTCCTGAAATCAAATCCCAATAGTTTAAATAAAAACGCTGATGAGCATAAACTGGTAACTCGAAAACCCGAGAGCAATCTCTCAAATTTAAAAAATTTGTTTCCCTTTTAAATTGACACTTTGCCAAAAAATTACCGCCAAAATCGTAGTCTTGCGGAATACATCGACCACAGCTGACTTTGCAAAAACAGCTCATCCATGTCGGATTTCGATGGCATTCGCCGGCCAAGCCCCAAAGCTACAGCAAACAAAAATTAAATTGTAAATTTTGTTGGCATTTCGTTGTAAAATATTTATTTTTTGCATTAAATTTTTTTTACCTGGCAACAAATATTTTCATTGTGACAACTTGGCGAAGTGCATCTGTTCTTTGGTGGTGCCAAAGTAATGCGGTCTTAATTTATTCAATAAATTATTTTATTGCATTGATAAAAGATATTGAGCCTTTTTTAATTTAACTTAATGCATATTTTTTTTTTAGTAATTATAGCTTTTTAAAATAATTGTAAAAATTATTTTATTTATTTATTTACAATATTTATTTCTATCATATTTTAATGCCTTTCTATTTTATGGAATTTAAATATTTTATTTATTATTCATTTACAATAAATTTGTTTTTTTATTATATTTTTTATGCTTTTCTATTTTATGGAATCGAAATATTTAAAATAATAATATTTTTTACTTCTATGGCTACTTTTAAAAAATATATTTTTTTGGCATTATGTTTCTTTTTTGAGAATTTGAATTTACCCTGATTTTGTTGACTGTCGCGCCCTCCGCTGCACACTTGTTGACGTGAAACGCGGCATTTTCCACATGATTGTCGACAATTTTCGGCCTTTAAAATTTGTATTTAAATAGATAATTATAAAATATATACATTTTAATATTTATTTAATTATATTTTTATTTATTTACCATCCAAAATTTGTTCTGTTGGCATTGTCCCTGGCTGGTCCAACTTTGGCAATTCGGATGACGATCATCACATTCTTACAAAATAAAAGATTGTATTAATTAATCAGCACAATAAATTAGTAATTTAATAGGTAGAATAATTAGGAAAATAATCAAGGCATTTAACCCTTAATTAGCATAAATTAAACTATAAAAAATCACCTTGGTAAAGATCGTAGTCAGGTTGACACTGGATTAAGCAATTGATTAGAAAACAAAACATTAGGAAATTGAAGTAATATATATTTTTTTAATATATTTGCAATATTCCGATTTTATTAATTAATAATTTTTTAAATAATATTTGCAATTCCAAATTTTACTTGCTGACAGCTGGCCTTACACCAGGAATTCATGAAGCCCGGATTGCGTTGACATTCACCCTTTTGTGACCATACAGAACAGCATTCGTGCTCATTGTAACAGGACTAAATTTTATAAAATATAACGAATTTTAAATAATAATTATTAAAAAAATAGAAAAATGACCCACTTGTACTGGCCTAATTGGATTTGGTGTTGTCACATCCGTCGGTGGCATTGGCCACGGTGTGCTTGACTGAAATAAATAATAATAAAAACTAAAATGAATAAATATTTAATGAAATATTTTACAGTGTCAGTCGTCTGAACACATCGGTTATTTTGGCAGATGCCATTATGACAAACATCTTCACCTGAAAATTATCATTAATATATTTTGAATTTTAAATGCCGTATTCCATTTGAGTAATGAATTTAAACCGACATAAATAATTATAATATCGATAACTATGGGTATAATTAATTCATTAAATATTCATCGTATTATTTGGGAAAGACTTTTAATTACTAAAATATATTTATTCACTAATTGGAATTTGTAAGATTGGCTCAGAATGTTCATAATTAATTAATTAATTGCCTATTTTCTTGCAAAATTTCAAATTCTACAAAGTTCAATTACCTGAAAATTTAGTCATTAAAAAGGTATAATAATTAAATAATTCGTAAAAAGCAAATTAATCAAATTATTATGGACAACCGTTATAAAATCCTGTGCAATTTCCACCAGGCCGAACTTTGGCCGCACAATGGGGTTGCTGGCCATGAGAGCGGTCACAAAACAAATATCTAATCAAAATGTGGATTTTTTTTTAATTTACGGATTTTCGAAATTTTTTTTTACTTATTTTTAGGGATTTAAAAAAATAATAATATTTTTAGTGACTTCGATCCACAATTAGGGCCCATCTGACAGCTCGGCCGTGGCGCATATTCATACATGTTGTCCGTGTATTTGTTGTTCAGGCCGTCACGGTTTTGCCACGGCTTAAGAAATTTACAAATTTTAGGTAAATTTGGGTAATTTTTCGTAAATTTGGGCCTAATTACCTGAAATGGTCGCATCGGTGCTGAGCCAAAATGTTGGGGGCTGGAGCATTGCTTAAAGGCAATAAAAATGTGAAAAAGATGAAAATGTTTATTAATTCTATTTTTAATGGCTTACAAAATCACTCACTGATAGTATCAAATTTAGAATTGTAAAATATTTTATTAATAAGGTAATAATTAAAATATAAATAATTAAAGAATTTTATGATTTAAACATAGATGCATAATTATTTTAGTAAAAAATTTTTTCAATAATGACACAAAGAATAATGAAAATGCTAAAAAATGGTGAAATTAAAAAAAATATTAAGAAATATTTATTTAAATTAAGAAACGATAATTATTAAATCATAATTAATTGTCAAAAATAAATATTTTCAAAATTTACCGAATTGTCCATTGGGTAGTCCCTTTCTCGACTTTCGCGCGTTTGTCTGGACTGACGCCACATCTCCCAGATCTGAAAACAAAAGAGTTTCTCCAATTTTAATGGGCCAAAAATTTCAGAAAATTTAATTGCTTTTAAAATCTAAAAAAATATAAAATTATTTTAATTTTCAAAAAATTCCCTAATTATTTTACATAATCAACGAATGCATGGAGATTGAAAAATATTGGGTCATTTGCGGCCCGCGTCTGCTCCGACATGTCCCCGTCCGCTTCATCGGTGCCGTTCGGCAACTGCGTGGCACCGCCGACAAACAGATGCACGTTGCCATGGGTGACCAAAAAATGGAAAAATTTAATTTAAAAATTAATATTTTAAATAAAAATGAAAATTTTTATGTAAAAAATGCCAATTTGTACACCTCCATCCAGCGGAATTCGATTCTGATTGGGCAAACCTGAAATATATGAGGTTAAAAAACGAGGCGAACCCGAAGAAGTCGGAGGCAATTCTGTGCCGATTTAGAAAATGCCATACTTTTTTAAATCGGTGTTTAAAATATTGGTTGTAATAATTCGACACTAAAATGTGCCAAAAATGTGTCAACTGTGATTTTGATTGGGGTATTTTTAAAAGTAAAATCATTTGGATTCATTAGCAAAAGACGATGAAATATCAATTTAGCTTTAGTCAATAAAAAATTAACCTTAACCGAAAATAATAAATTTTAAAAATTGAAAAATTCTTTTTGATTTTATAAAAGATTTTTAAATAGTTTTAAAGAAGCTAAAGTAATTTTTAATTTATTTTAAAAGCCGAGTTATTCTTTTTACAATTATTTCTATTTTCAAAATTTCAATTAAAGTAATGAATTAATTACGCCAGGTTGCGGAGCAGAAAAGGCCAAAATTTGATCAATTTGCTGTTGGCTAAGGAACCAATTAATTCTAAAATTAAATTTTAAATTTTATTATTTTGGTCTTTTTCCCACTCGTCTTCGGTGAATCCTTTTCCATCTCTGCCGACCCCTCTGCGAATATTTGGGTTCCCCTAATAAACAGTGCAATTAGTATTAATTACCCAATTAAAAATTCAAAAAATTCTTTTTATCACTTCAATTGTCCGCCAATTTGCAAAGTCGCCGTATACCAAATTTCCTTGCTCATCAGTTCTGCCCACAAACTAAATTCAGAAAAGGTTTTTTTTGTTCTGTTATTCAAGCATCTCAGATCATTTTTTATGGCATGGTATTTTCAAAAAAAAATTTTTTTGAAAAAATGAACGAGGGATGTGGCGGTGCCTATCAGGGATGGCACGGAATTCCGACTTCCGACTTCCGACCTTTTTTGGGGTAGGAATTCCGACTTCCGAAATTTTTTGGTGCCTCGGAATTCCATCCCTAGTGCCTATAGACGCCGTCGAGTGATAGTTTTTATAATTTTGACCATTTTAGTTAGCACATTTTAATCAATTAATTGTTGGGTCAAATTCGAAAATTTTTGGGGATTTAGGGGACCGGCAGTGCCGATAGGCGGCACCGAGGAAAAATTTAGGAATTTTTACTGAAGCCTCTTACGACGAGGGGGTGTCTCGCGCCCTTGTAAAGGTATTTAAAAATATTTCTAAATTGAACACATTCTTTTTATATAAAGGCAAAAAAAAAAAGTCAAAAATTTTGTTTTCAAAAAATTTATAAGTTTTTATGGCATGTCTAAAAGGCAATTAAAATATCTAAAGCCTTTTAGAAGGCAAAAATTGTTGAATTAAGAAAATAATTAAAAAAAATAATGTAAATCATAAAAATATATTTGTTTAAGAATACATCCAAATTCACCTCTTCTGTGAACAGATGGGAATCAGCTGGAGTTGGCAGTTGCGCTTCAAGTGTTGAGTCCCAGTACGGAATTGCCACATTTGGGTCCACTTGACGGAGCGCAATTTCCATTCTGATAGATCAGCATTTTGAATAATAATAATAATAATTACAGAACAGCACAGATCAGTTGATTTTCAAGGACATTAATGGGGGGGAAGGACATTATTAAATTATAAAACGCTTATTCCGAAAATAATGAAACTTTGACACATGCTTAAAATGCCGGGATTTTCAAGGACGCACTTGAATGGAGAACACTTTTAATTATAAAACCCTTGAAAAGTGAATATTTCAAGAATTATGAAAAAATAAAAAATTTTTCCTTGCTTAAAGTGACAAAATTTTCAAGGACGCTCTTAAACCAAGGACATTTGCTTCTTCCGTAACCAGGGCAGGTTCTGATCAGTGTTTCTTATCATAAAAGTGCCTGATCCCACCTTTTCACATATTCCCGGTGCCATGGCAAAAATGCGGGGCCCGAGTGGGCACCGCCCACAATTGTCGGACTTGAATGGATCCTGGCAAGGTCATCGTATTTGCCACTTTGCTTAATTGCTTTCAATGCGGTGTGCTAAAATAAATTTAAAAAATGTATAATTTTTCCGTTCTTTTTTTAATATTTTAATGTAAATTTAAACTAAGCACTTTTCTTATTATACAACTAAAAATATTAATAAAAAATAGTGTAAAATTGAAATGTCATGAAAAGATTTTTAAATATAAATGATTATTTTCCTATTATCACTTGAATAGTTTATTTTTATTCATATAAATTAAAAAATATATTTCAAAATTAATTTAAATAAATAAATATTTTTTTGGAATATTTAAAAGTTGAATTTTATTACAAATTAATATTTTTCATAAAACAATTGTTATTTCAAATGTTTGCTAAATAATAATAAACCCAAAAAAATAGCATACGTATCGTATGCGTTCCTGGTCACTCAGCATACGGTATTCCTTGCGCAACGCTTTGCGCAACGGTTGGCCATTTGGCATTTGGCAATTGTTCGACCCCTCTTGGCCATTTCCTAAATTGTTTTAAAACTAATTAATCACTAATTAATGAATTAATCGACGGTCATTGGACCTCCTAAATAGCGGCACAAACAGCCCAAGTCCATGCATTGGTACGGTGTCGAGGCAATTGGCGCCAAATCTCCGGCCAAAATTTCGGCTAAATTTGCATACATTAATTTAACTTAAAATATTTGAAATCTGACGCATTGGAAGCCCGGGAATTGATGGCATCTTTGGTATTGCTGTTTCCACAGGAGGCGCAGCCTTAAAATATTTAAAAATTTGAGGTTTTGTTTTTGAAATTCTTAAAAATTTCAGGGAAATGAACACTGGCCAGGACTAAACGTAACAGATTCTCAATTACGGAAACCCGTCATCCGTAATTACGGCAAATTTTTAAACTACGGGGATCCAAAACCCCCCGTAATTTCAGTAACCCGTAATTACGGGGATCTAAAAATCCAGTAATTCCCTTAAGGCCAAGTAATTCCCGTAATCCGTAATTACGGGAAGAAGGGGGTCCAAAAACTCCGTAATTCCTGTAATCCGTAATTACGTTCAGCCCTGGTGTTGACTAAAATTTTTTGTTATTTGATTGTGAAAATATGCGAAAAGAAATCAAAAAAATCGAATCAAATTAGGCACAGTTTTTACCGATAATTTGTCACTGAAAAGTCGCAGGATTAATTACCCGGCTTAATTATCCATCATTAAAATGCAACTTTCCCCCATTACCCTAGCGTTTTTGTCCCATTTGAACAACTTTTGGCACACGAAATGTTGTGCTCGGGTTGCCGCTCCAGCACACGGGTCGACATTGGAAGCAATTCCTATTAATGAAAAATTAAGCAATAATTAATTATTAATTAATTACCCTTCGCCGGAGGGGCTGGCCCAGTGGGGAACTGAATGTCCGCGTCGCCGCCGGCACCTGCTGCCCCCGACGGCATTTGTGGTGATGGTATTGGGGAGCTTTGCGGGACCTGCTGACTAAATCCACCTAAATTAATGATTAAAAAAAAAAATTAAATCCCCAATTTTCAGGGTGTAACCCTACCGAGGCTCTTGGATTGGGAAAATTTTTTATAGATATGTGTAAACGCGCAAAAAAAAAATCTATTTCTAAATTTTTGATAAATTTAAATGCGACCCAGTTGAAGAAATTTTGGTAAATTTGACAACGAATTTGGAAAATGTAGGTTCATTTGAAATGGTTTATATTTTAGAAATGGAAATATTTCACGATTTTGTTTCATTTTTCGTCAAAATAAAACGACGCCTATTGGGGTTTTTTTTTTGAATTTTTTTTGTTTCACCATTATTTGTGTTCGATGTTCGTGGTGGTGGCGGAGCAGCGGAAGGCGGAATCGGAGGTGGACCTCCTCCATCTATTAATAAAATATTTTTATGGGCTAAAAATTTTTGAAAGATTTATAAGTTGATGAAAAAGTTAACATTATTATTCGCTGGGATTTTTTGGCTATTAAATTTTATTATATTTAAATAGAGCGAATTTTGAATTAAAAATAGTCCCCCAAAAATGGTATAGGCTAAAGACTTATGAAAAATTCTAGTTTTATTTAAAATTAATTATAATTTTTATTCAGTTTTTTTCTTGATTTACCATTAGTGTTTCCATCCATTTTTATGCCCCCGGGCGCGTTTGCCAATGCGACACCGCCGCCTGGCGGCGCAAGGTCAGCCGCGAGAAGGCCGTCTGGAATTTAAATAATTTAATTTTGAAAATTTAAATTGGAAAAAAGCAACCAACCGTTAGGGATTATTGGGTTCAGCGTGATCGCTTCTTGGGTTGATGGCGCCACCTTAAAATTTGTTTAAATTTTTAGATTTTTGGAAGTTTCGACGGGATTCCAAATTTTTGAATAACAAAGCATTTTTGGATCCTGATTTTCAAAAAAAAAAAATTATTAGAGGCCCTAATTCCACGAAATCCGTAAATTTTTGTGGGTGGGCCTTCGTTCCCCGCCGTACCCTCGCGTTTTTGTCCCACCGGTACAGCTGGTTGCAATAAATTCGCAATGCTTTTGTCGGTGCTTTCTTGCACGGATGATCTTCCAATGCTCAAATAAAAAATGGGATTAAATTTTTAAAAAATCAAAACAAAAAACCTTGTGGCGATGTGTTTGGCCCACTTTTTGCACCGTTATTTGGAGGGTTATCAAAAAAGTGGCCGGGACCATCTTTTTAAAAAATTGTCAATAATTCAAATAAAATATTCTTCAAAATTATAGATAGTTTTTTTGAAAAAAAAAACCTAGGCCCAGGAAGAAAATTTTTGAATTCAACAGATATTGATTTAATTCTGACACAAAACCTTTAATTTTCCGAATAATGAATTTTTAAAAAACCCAGATCAGTGTGTTGTTTGAACACTCTGTCAATATCTCAACTTCATGTATTTTATGGGAAATTTTTTTGTTTTTTTTTGTCGTCAAAGTCAAATGAATTTAATTTCGAATTTGGGTTTAAATTTTTTTCGAGTTAATGATCTTGTTGATTAATTGATATTTTACGCAATCCCCAACTAAAGGCCTTATCATTAGATGCAATATTTTACCTGATTGAAAGTCGGATTGACTTTGGTCATTAACAGCACCATTTCCTTTTGGTGCATCACCATCTTTTGTAAAAAAAATAAATTATTAAATTAAATTATTTTAATTATTATTAAAATATTTTATAATTTTAAATGTACCATTGTTTGAGGCAACCAGGCCTGGTGGGGTTGCAATTACATCTTTGAAATAAATGATGGAAGCACACAAAAGCAGTTTTAAAAAGCAATGGGAAACACCCATTTTGAAATATTTTAAAATAATTTAGCTAAAATTAATTATATTTTAACATTTTTCTCAAGTAATAAATTAAATTTTTTAAATTTATGGAAAATTAGATTTCACTTCCAAAAACCTTTTAAAAAGCTCATTTTAAAGTTGATATTTTTAAAAAGCAATTTTGTTAGTAATTAATTAAATTATCAAATATTGATAAAATAAATCGCTTTTATTTCGAAAGATTTAAAATAATTTTTTGTCCATTAAATTAAATCAATTCGTCAAATTGGTAAAATTCGCCTTTTATGAAAATGACAATTCAATTTGACCAAAATGGCCCTCCAATGTTGAAGAGAATGTGCTTTAATGGAGTTGAACAGGTTCGCGCACTTCTCGCTCGACCAATTTGCGCAAATGGAAATAAAAATATAAAAAAACTAATTAATTAGTGAAATTAATTAATTACTGACTCAAAAATTAAACCAAATATTTCATTCGAAGCGAGCGAGAGAAATTAAATTAAAAAAAAACAATTTGACCAATGATTAATCGTTCGCTCGAATTTAGCGAATTCTTCTAATCGAAGTTGATTTTGTGTATTACAAATATTTATTTAGACAAACGAATAATTGCTTTTCTGTATTTTAATTAAATGAATTTAACTAAATGATTTTAATTTTTTAAATGATTTTTTCAATTTAGCCCCATTTTAACAAATAATATTTCCAAAAAGCAGACAGCTAATTACTGTTCAAGGGCATAAGTGGTAATTAAAAAAACTGCAAAAATTAGTTTTTTTTTACTATTCAAGGCCAAATTGTTTTCGTTTTAAAAAAGTGAATGAGAAAACTTATAAAATTAATTGCATATATAAACAGCTTTTTCTTCAAAAAATTGCAAAATTTTCAAGGACATCCATGGCATTCAAGGACAAAGGCATGAGCAAACTACTTTTTAATACCTTAAAAAAATAAATATTCTAAATGCGGAAATTATTTATTCATAAACGATATTTAACACATAGAATCATTTGATCATTTATTTGATTTTGGCATTGGGTCAATCAATATGCCAACAGAATTAAAATTTAAGTGGTTTTTTATGTTGGCATTCCGTTACTTTCCGGCATTGATTTTTGTCCTGAAACAAATTCTTTCGCTCCCGAAGCAGCAGTTTTGGGCGGTCCAAGTGAATCTTTGGTGGAATATATTTTAAAAAATGTCAAAAATAAATTATTAAATTTAAATTAAAAATAAAATCTTTAAAATTAAAATTGATGAAAATATCACCTTTCTGGTCTTCTGAATGTCCTCCGGGCGGAGAACCAGAAGCTCCCTCCAACATCATGCTAATCTGACGCTTACCACGGCCTCCCCGACGGCACATCTTAAAAAAAAGAAAACAGGGATTATTTAAAAAAAATTTTGAATTATTTTTCACAATTTCATTTGCGCCATTTTGGTTTAGCTTCATTCTATTTTTAATGGATTATCAAATTTAAAATCGAAGACAAACAAATTAATTTCTAAAGAAATTTTAATTTTGAAAATTATTTTTGTGGTTATATTGTGTTTAAAGAAAATTTGAAGTTTTGGTACCTTATTAAATTCATTTATTTTATTAAATTTTGATAAGAATTTTAAAAACTTCACAAACCGAATTCCATTAAAATTTTAGGACATAAAATTACGGTAATTGTTACGGTAAGCCGTATAGTACAGTACCTGTTTGAGTTCATATTGGCTGACACATGTGCCACAGCTTTGTTTACAATTCTCCGACATCCATGCGTTGTTGCGGCATTCGCCTTCCTCGGCCCATTCCCAACATCGCTGATGGTAGTCAGTGCATGCTAACATGGATTAGCCGAATTTTTGGAAATGTAATTTTCTATTTTAATTTTGGCTACATGCTAAATTTTTCATTTTTCTGGGATTTTTCCAAAATTGCTCCAAATCATATTTTGTTGACAATTTAAATTAATATTTTAGACTGGAATTAATTAGTATATTTTATTTAAAAAATACATAATTAATTCGTTATTAGAAATTTAAGATTGGAATTAATTAGCATATTTATTAATCAAATTAATTAATTCTGTCAACGTAATTAATCATTAATTAATAACTTACATCCGAACACATAGTCTTGTGGTATGCATTTTCCACAGCTGACTTTGCAGAAACAGTTCATCCATGTCGGATTACGGCGACATTCGCCAGCCAAACCCCACAGCTAAATTCAATTTTTGATTTCTTAATATTTATACATCTATTTAAATAATATTGTTTTAATGATTAATAAGGATTCATTTTTAGGGAAAAATGCCTAAAGAAAATTTTTTTGCCACTTAATACGTGTAGTGTAAAACATAAAAGGTATGTCGCCCGGTGGGACTCGAACCCACGACCTCAGCAACCCGTGACGTACTTTAAAATGGGCGTTACTTAAAAAGCATCAAATGAAAATATTTTTTGTTGCTCAAAAGCAAACAAGTTTTAATTCTTAATATAATTCGATAGGTTAAGTGTTTTTTTTTTTATTATCCTGCAAAATTTCAAAAAGTTTCGTTAAGTTGAAAGAAAGTTGTAACCAAAAATGTTCATGAAAACTTAGAAAAACACTTAGGACTATCGAATAATATCAGGGTTTTCAAATTTGATTCATTTAGGGCGATGTTATGAATAATTTTCTGTCAAAATTTTTTTTTATTTTAATGATTTTTTTAGTAAATCCCATCTTGATGGTTTTTGACTAACGATGACCCGGCATCAAAAATGAATCCCCCTAATCATTAATTACTATTAAAATACCTGGCAGCAAATGTTTTCGTTGAAGCATCCCTGGGACGCGCATTGGGGCGCCTGATGCGCTGGTGGTTTTTCCGTAATTCGAACTAAAAAATGTTTTAAAACTTTTAAATAATTTTTTGTTTAAATTTAAGTGAATTTTGTTTGAAATAATTAATAGTTAAATATTTTTTTCATTTATATATAATGAAAAATTTCTCATTATCTCTTCTCATCACATTGTTATAATTTAAATTTTGTGAATTTAATTATTATTCAAAATAAATAAATTATATTTGTTTTTTGTAAATTAGTTCAAAGATCAATTTGATAAATTGTTGTTTAAGGTTATCCATCCATTATTAAAATTGTTCATTGATATCATTTTTAAAATAAAAGATTTAAATAAATAGTAATTTTTATTTTTAAATTCATTTGTTAAATATTTTTTTAAATTAATAATTGCTGATTTTCCTCACATTGGTTCTGCTGACTTTGGGCTCCTCCATTGCACACTTGCCCTCTCGTCACTTGGCACTTTCCGCATGCTTGTCGACAATTTTCATTCTTTAAAAATAATTTTAGATAAATCAAAATAAATTAATCAATTAATATAATTACCATCCAAAAAAGGTTCCGTTGGCATTGGCCTTCGTTTGCCCATTGCCAACAGTTCGGATGACGATTTCCACATTCTGCAATTAATTTAGACAGCTTATGACAATAAATTTTTTGTAATTTTACCAACCTTTGTCAATGTCATAGTCAAAATCGCACTAAATCCAAAATAATTAACTAATTAAATTTAAAATATTAATTTGCACGAAATTCAAAAATTATTTTGTTTTGTTCTTTTGTGTAAAAAAAATAATTAAATTTTGGTTTGTTCAACAATTAGAATTATATTATTGGAATTTCATTTAGTTATCAATTAATTTAAAAGAAATATTTTTGAAAATTTGATCAAAAATAATATTTTTTTAAATAAATCCACCTTTTTAAATGAAATAATAATTATTTTCTTTTTCGGCTTACTTGTCTGCAACTTGCTTTACACCATGAACTCATGTAAGCTTGGTTTCGCTCGCACTCGCCTTTCCCAGCCCACACCGAACAACATTCGTGCTCATTGAAGCAGGCAACCTTGGCAAAAACAAAATGAAAAATTTAAAATTTAATTTAAAAAATTGGCAATTAAAAATTATAAATTTTTATTACTCTTTTAAATAAATTGACCAACGATATTATACCAAAATTCGATCTAGGCATGAATCTATATGCCTGGGTTTTTCCTGGAAATTTGTCCAGGCAATTTTTGGGCAATTTGGATTTTCCTGGATTTTTTCACATGAATATTCATTCATAAATCCAAGCCCAGGCTTTATTTTTAAATAATTACGAATTTGTTTGATATTTAATTTAATTAAAAATTGAGTTTTACTGTCGCTGTCTGTTTTGGCGGCGGTTGGAATGTTGTCGGCGGAGGCGGTGGTTCAGTTGATGGAGGCTCCTTGAAATTTTAGAAATTTTCAAACTTGTTCCTTCAATGACCCTCCCGAAGCTGATAGATAAAAACCAAAATGATTTTTTTTTTTCGAAAAAATATCTAAAAAATGAAAGATCCCGAAAATTGTGGAGATTGTTTAATCAGGAATTCCGAATTCAATTTGATGTGCCCTGACGACTTAATCAGAGATTGAAGATTTTGTTTGTTTTTCTAATATTAATAATTATTTTTACCTGATATTTATTTGTGCTCGATTATAATATAAAATAAAAATAAAAAGTAATTTTAGACCGAAAAATTATAAAATTGCCAAAAAAAAACAATAAAATGGGTCATTTTCGGGTAAATCTGATAACAAATTCATGCCAAAATCAACCAAATGTTCCCGGTGGCGTCTGTTGGCACCGCCGGAGGCAAATTTAGCCTTTCTAATCCCGTGTTTTAAAACGGTGCTTATTTTTGTCCAGCAATGTGCTAATTCTGGAAAATTTTCGTGCCATCTCACTGTTAAATCCGGGCAAAATGCCATGGAAATTCCAATTTTCAAATGCCCTCCTATGCTTACAGTGTTCGTCTCCGAAACGCAACGTCCGCGCTGGCAAATGCTGTTGTAGCACACTTCTTCGCCGTTGTTAAAGCCTCGGCAATTGCCCCCCGGGCGCACTTTGGCCGCGCAATGGGCTTGGCCATGGGAACGGTCGCAGAACAAATACCTTTTGTTCAAATTTTGGTTTCAAATCTTTTTGGTATTGGGTAAAATTTTACATTAGATATTTTCTAATTTTATTTAAAATTTTCTAAACTAAAAAATCGAAAACTTTTCATTTTTGCGGAGGTTTCAAACATTTAGAAGAAAAATATGCACATAAAATAGACATAATAAAACCCATGTACAAACATGCAAATACGTGCACATAAAGCGCGAAATATGCAAAATCTAACCCTCTTATTAGAGATTATTTGATGATTCTATTTTTCACAAAATATCTCAAATTCCAATAATTTGCCCGGCCAATGGACCAAAATTTGACAAATTCAATGCTAAAATTTCACTAATATTTACAGTATTTATAGAAACGGATGTCCAGAGATAAGTGGGATCAGCCACACTAAATATTCGAAATTATATTCTATTAAAATTTTCAAAAAAACATTTTGTTGTCCCCCCCCATTCCCCCCGGTGTCATCCTTTGCAAAAAAGCACAAAATTATTTTAAAAAGCATAAAATTGATTTAATCATGTATAAAAGCACCACCAACTTTGATCCACAATTGGGGCCCATCTGACAGCTCGGTCTTGGCCCATATTCGAACATATTGTCCGTGTACTTGTTGCTCAGCCCGTCCACATTACGCCATGGCTAAAAACATAATTAATTTTAAAATTTCCATTAAAATTAACGGCACAAATGACCTGGAACGGTCTCATTGGTGCTGAACCAAAATGCATGGCACTGGCACATTGCTTAAAGAAAAGATAATAGGTTGTCATATAATAATATTTATCATTTTTTAATGAAATTAATTATTTTGGAATAATGCCTCAATAAATAATTTTTTTTTTGTTTTTTCAAATAATTATTAATTTATTAAAATGAAAAATTTATAATTTCTGCCACCACATTAAGCTTTTCACTGCGATTATATTTCACACCTTCGAAAATCCATAATAATTTGCCCCCTCCAAAAAAGGGCAAATGTTGTAGCCCTGGTTTATCACTAATTTTTATTTAGGAAATAATTAAGCATTTTTTAGTGCTAATTAATTATTTTAAATAAATAAAAAATAATTAATTTTACCGCATTATCCATTGGATAAGTCATTTCGCGGTCATTTCGATTCTGTCTGGCCACTCGCCACTGTTCCCAAATCTAAAATTCAATGAATTCTTCCACTCACACTAATTAAAACCAACATAGAAATATGGAAATATGATTAAAAAGCGAAATTTTCTTACAATTAAGGGTGGAAAAACGGAAAATTCTCTGCGATTTTTAATATATTTTTTTAAAATTTACGCAGTCCACAAAGCTGTGATGCAGGAAGAACAGCGGGTCATTTGCCGAGGTCGAAGTGTCCGACATGTGCCCCTGGGGCTGGGCCTCTTCACCGCCGACAAACAGATGCACATTTCCATGGGTGACCTGTGGGAAAATGGGAAAAGTTCAAAGTTCGGTTTTTCTTTTAATAAAGCGATATTAAAATTATTTTAGCAATTTATTATTTCATTACATTTTGAGCTAAAATTTGTTGTATTTTTTTATATGAAATTTTCAATTTGCTTACATTTAGTCAAAAAATGTTATTCTCTAAGGCCTAATTTACAAATAAAATATTCATTAATTAATTAAAAAGTTATTTAAACTCTCGCCTCCATTAATTGATAGTCAAGTTCCATTTGGCACAACTAAAGCAAAAATTAAATTGAAATTACTAAAAAAAAAAAACAAATTAATAAACCCCAGGTTGAGGTGAACTGTATCCGAGCACTTTGTCAATCTGCTGCTGATTCAGAAACCATTGGATCCTGAAAAACATTCAAATTAATTAGCCATAATTTATTTGCCGTTAATTAATTGGCAATGACGCATTAGCGATAATTATTTTGCATTTAACTAATCGGCACTGACTCATTAGCGATATTAATTTGCCTTTAATTAATTGGCATTTACTCATTAGCGGAAATTAAATTGCCCTTAATTAACGGGCACTGGCTAATTAGCGAAAAATAAATTGCCCTTAATTAACGGGCACTGACTAATTAGCGAAAAATAATTTGTTCTTAATTAATTGGCATTTACTCATTTTCGGTGAAGCCTTTGCCTCCTTGGCCCACGTGTCTGATCACATTTGGTGTTCCCTTAATTGGTTAAATAATTAAATATTTAAATTATTTATAGTCTACGGTAAGTGTTCGCCATCCCGCAAATGCGCCAGTCACCAAATTGCCCTCCTCGTCCGTGTCGCCCATGAACTTAAATTTTAAATTAAAAATATAACAAAATAAAAAAGATTTTAGATTAGTTTCGTAAAAAATTGGACGCTTCTTATCATATAAATGGAAAATTTCTCTATAAAATAAAAAAAATTCAAAAAATTTATGACTAATTTACGTTTGTCCATAATATTTTTGGAAAGTTAAAGCAATTTTTGAAATTGCAATAATTATTTAGATTAAAAACCCATTGAAATAAGAAAAAACAATAATTTATGGATTTTATAAATAATAATTATTATTTTACATCTTTCGTGAACATGTACGAATCGCCCGGTGTTGGCAACTGTGCCTCCAAACTCGAGTCCCAATAGGGCAGCGACACCGATGGGTCCACTTGACGGAGAGCAATTTCCATCCTAAAATTTTAAATAAATTTTTTCAACAAAATTTGAAATTATTATTTTTTAATTTTAAGATAAAGAATGGAATACTTAAATGTAAACAAAAATGGCCATAAATTTTTGCAAAAATTAATAAAAATGTGTCCAAATTAGGGCAGGCGCTTTAAAAGGAAATTTTCAGAAAAATTTTCTGAAATTTCGATGATAATCCATAAAATTGAGCTACAATATGTAAAACAAGGCCTCGTCTTTATTTTAAAAAATTGCCTTTTCATAAATTCGCGATGCCACGGCAAAAAGGCGGGCCCCGCGTGGGCCGCGCCGGATTGACCAAACGCGGCATGGAGTCCCGCAATTTTGTCATATTCACCACTCTTTTTGATGGCATTCATTGCGGCATGCTAAAAATGATTAATTTTAATTAATTTACAAAATTTGTTTAATTGCTTTAATTATTAATTTTTTAATTAATTTTCAGATAAAATTTTAATTAGTAAAATGTACAAATTTGATTCGTTCTTCGTCGCTGAGCATTCGGTACTCTTTCCGCACAGACTTCTTCAATGGTTGGTTGTCCGCCAGTTGGCAACTGTTTGAGCCTTCCTGGCCATTTCCTGTCAATTAGCAATTAATCCCATTAATTAACTAATTGGCCCCTTAATTACTGTACCATTTAAGTATTTGCAGAGACAGCCCAAGTCCATGCATTGGTACGGCGTTGCGGCGATTGGCGCAAGTTCAGCGGCGAGTATGCCCGCTATTAATTAGTTAATTTGATTTAATTACTTCTAATTAACTTTTACTAATATATAAATTACTGTTAATTAACTTTTAGCAATACATTATCAGCTTTTTTTTTACACCATTTTTGGTACTTTCGTAGTTGGTGCACTTCGGTGCTGCAATAAAGCGTTCATAAGAGTTTTCGGGTTCGTGATTACGAATCTGACACCAATTTTACCAATCCCTGACCCAAGTCGAAATACAAAATTTTTCGAATTTCGGTTTTTCTTTAAATTGGGAAAAGGATTCGGAATTAATTGAAATAGATGTCAGAATCCTAATCCTCCATCTCAAAAAAGCCCTGCAAACAAGTTTTCACGACTTATGATGGACAAAAAATTTTTGGGCAAAACAAAAGTGTTCCTCCCCTATTTGGTTTTTTTTTAATTTTAAATTTATTTTTCGGGGGGCCCAAATAGCAAAAATGCCCATTTTTAATAAAATAAAAATATTATTGAATTAAATTACGATCCAATCCAGGAATTGCCGGCATTTTCGGGATCGCTTCTTCCACCGGAGGCGCTTCCTATTTAAATTTATTCATTTTTATTTGGAATTAAATTTTTTAATATTTTCTTTTTACTCACTCGCGCATTTTTGTCCCATCGATGCAACTGTGTACAGACAATTCTCAGCGCTTTTGTCGGTGCCTTAGCACATGGGTCCACATCCGACATTGATGCATTGTCTAATTATAAGTAAATTTTCGTCAAATTAAATACTTTAATTTTTTCAATTAACTAATTTTATTATTAAAAAATATTAATATATAATTTATTTGGAAAGAAAACTTTAATAAGAAATTTACTTCAGTTAATAAAAAAGTTCCATTTAGAGCTCGGTCTGGATCTATATCCAGGCCCAGGCCCAGGTCGTTTTTGGGAAACCAGGATTTTCCTAGGCCTAGGTTTTCCTGGATTTTTCCTGGACCTGGAATTTTTTCTGGATTTTCACTGGATCAAGGTTTTCCTGGGTTTTTCCTGGACCTAGATTTTCCTGGGGTTTTTTTGGGCCTGAATTTTCCTGGCTTTTCCTGGACCTTGATTTTCCTGGGTTTTTGTCCAGAAAAACTAGGTCAAGGTCTACAGATACAGGTCCAGGTCCAGGCTTTTTTTTCAAAATGTCGAATTATTGTTCCGTTTAATATAATTTAATATTAATTAAATTATTTATAAATTCGTTTATTACTTTTGGGCGGTGGCGTTGGCCCAGAAGATTTGTCCGCCTTAATAGCCTTGTCTAAAATTTTAACATGAATTTTTATTTAATCAAAATTTAATATATTTATTAGAAAAATTTTAATTTATTTTTTTCTGCACTTACCATCTTCGGCACTTTCATCTTCGGTTGGCACTTTCTCATCATTTTTTGCCACTTTTTTCTCAGTCTTCTCATCATGGTCATCAGTGGAAGAAGTGGTGCCATTGTTGTTGTTGCTGTTTGAAGTGCCATTGTTTTTGTTGTTAATTGCCGATTTTTCATGCTTTTCTTCACATTTCGCCACATTTAAATATGTGAAACATAAAAAAACGAATAAAAGTGCCAATTTAAAATTCATTTTCTAAAAAAAAAATAATTTTAAATTTTAATAATAAATTGTATGTAATAATGAGGAATTATTAAATTAATAGCAATTCTTTGAAAAATTAATTTCTAAATATTTAAATTAGTACAAAATTCGTCAAATATATTTACAAAAATTTCAATATAAATTATTTTTAATATTATTAGGGTGAGAAATAAGTTCTATCATAGTGACTAAAAAATTCATTAAAAATTTCGAAAAAATGCGTTTTTGGAAGCTGTTTTAAAAAAATCATAAAAATTCAAAAATTAAAATTCTTAAATAATGCTTATTAAAAAGCCCAAATTTTTCTCTTTTGAAAGCATATCCAAATTAATAATAATTTGTTTGATAGATTTTTAAAAAATCTAATTTTAACTATAACCAAGAAGGAACTTTTTTATATTAAAAATAAAAACATAAAATTTCTCCAAATTTCCCCTTAACATCATGATAATTTATAATAAATTTTGAAATTAAATTATTCGCCAATTACGTAATAAAAAATATTATTTAAAAACGAAAATTCATTTGACCCATCGCTCCAAAGTTCGTTCAACGCATCGATTTTGGTTCTCATAAAAAGGTGATAATAAATATTTTTTGATCACACCTTCACAAAACTGGCCTCGATCGTCGGCCCGCCCCTGCGGCGTTTTGTGCCCCCCGCCCAATCCCTCCGACAATTAAAAGACGCCGCCCGCGCATTCATTGCGCAGCACCGACGACCGTTACATTGTAAAATGAAAAGATGGGAGAGTGAGTCAATTAATTAATTAATTAATGGAATTAAACGTTTTCTCCCTTTGACTTTTGTTTTTGGTGAATGAAGTGCCAGCATTTTAAAAAAATTTTGACGAAATATTTGATGATGGTAAAAGTTTGGTCCCGGATTTCAACCGGGATTTGCTATTTTTTTTTGCCGGTTTTTGTTCGATTTTCTGGCCCAGAACCGCCGGGTCTCGGTCCCGGATTTTCCTATACTCAATTAAAATGGTAATAAAAATGGCCTGCTAGGCGTGGCCGGGAAAATTTGAAAATTTTCATCACAATACTAAAATGGCCAATTTTCTAGGTCTTAGATTAAATTTATTAAAAAGTTTTAATGAATTTGATTCGGTGGGTGTCAATAGGCCTAAAGGAAAATGTTTTCATAGGCTTTAAATTTGTTATTTCATCAAAAATGGTTCATTAAAAAGAATAAAAATAATTAATTAATAACTTTATGCCATAATTTTCCGACAAATTCTTAAACTTAATATTTTGAAAATTTAGCTTCATCATTGCTTTCCCTACCAAAAATTGAATTTTTTGGATTGCAAATTAATTACCTAAACAATTCCAACTGTAAAAAATTAAAATTAAATTAAAATTAAAAAAATGCTTCCTTTCATAAATGCAGTATTTCATTTAAAATTTTTTTTAATTCTTTTTTTTCAATTAAAATTTTAGCATGAAAATTAGGCGTTTGAAGAAATTTAAAATAAAATTTATTTCCGAGTTACGCAAAATTTGTTTACAATTAAATTAATTTGTTTTGCGATTTAGATGGTCATGATTATGATGATGATGATAATGGTTATGATTATGATTACCATGAAGAATTACTTCATTTTATGTATGTCATTGGGATGGTCGTTGACAGTTCGCCAAATTATTTCATTAATCTTTTTTTTTTACTTGTTTAAATCACAGAAATGGGAAGGAAATAAACGCGTGAAAAATATTGGAAAAAATAAATTGGAAAAAAATATTTGAAAATATTTTTATTACAAAATTCAGTACTTTGATAAGTGAAATCAAGTCATAAATTATCAAAGTGAACATGGTGTACCGGGGCGGAGTCGTTATTTAAAAAACCATCAATATGATTTGATGAAAAATTATGAAAAATTATTTATAACTTAGCTCAAAAACAACCAAATTTTTAATTCTTGATATCCTTCGATAGCCCTAAGTGTTCTCTATCAGATTACAAAATTTCAAAAATTTCGTCAAATTTCAAAAAAGTTAGGGCTAGAGGAACTCAAAAAATCTTAATTTTTCGAGCATATTTGGCCCTAACTCTTTTGAAATTTAACGAAATTTTTTGAAATCTGGTTAAAAATTTGGTTGCTTTTGAGCTAATTTATAAATAATTTTTCATCAAATCATATTGATGGCTTTTAAATAACGACATAGCACCGGTGTACCGACTTTTGCGCCTCGACACTTGCGCCGCCCTAAAAAATCCATTTGCACCGTGCAAAATAATCCAAATTTATATAAAACAAATTTAGCATATATTAATGTGGCTTATTATTTTTGTTTTCCTTGGCACCAAATTAGTTTGAGTCAAATTCGATGAAAATTGCTAAATTTTTTAAAATATATTTGTGAGTGAGCGGCGCAAATGTCCATTTTTGCTGGTTGGCGCAAGTGTCGAGGCGCAAAATTAATTGTACGACAAGCACATTTTAAATGGTTCTATTCACATCTCTGGTGATTAGCGATCGTCAAACATTAATAAAATACAGTATCCGTGTTCATTTGTTAATTTATGGGTACGGTATTCACACGGATGGCATCCCGTAGCTTTCCGGCACTTTGCGCTTTGGCTTCTTTACATTGCCATTTGCTGCTGCTGATGGTGGCTTGGCAAGCTGAGCTTGGTCTGAAAATTTAAAATAAAATTATTACTTCCTAATTACCATAATTGAAAAATTTGTACTGTTTTTCATGGTTCAGGTTCAATTTTAGGAAAATGTAATGACTTCTGTTTGAGATGCTCGGTGGTTAATCAAAAATCAGATGCCATTAAGCAAAACAAATTTTAAGAAATATACTCCTAAAGACCGAAAAATTTTGAAGAAAATCTAAAATTATCCACAAAATTTTTTTCATGTTAGGTTTTGTACGTTTTGGATTGATAAATATGATACCTAATTGAATCAAAATTAACAAAAAAAATTGTTATTGTTAAGAAAATACTTTTAAAAAAGTTAAAACGATTTTTTAAGCGAATAAGAAAATTTTTTGAAAAAAGTCTCGAGTTTTTTGGGTCTCGGTCTCGTGCTTTTCGGTCTCGGTGTCAAGTTTCTGTCTCGAGTCTCGGGAAGTTTTCGGTCTCGAGCAGCACTACTATTCTGTATGTATGTGTTAATCGGAAAAAATACAATATATTACTACCATATGGGCCAATCCCGTCCTCCTATACACATGACTGTATACAACAGATAATACCGTACCCCCGAATAAATTTTTGTCGTGTTCACCATTGATGTCACCGCCCACAACACTGATGCCTTTGAGTGGAATTGCCGTCGTTTCGTTGAACTCTGTAAAAATAAAAAATATTTTTTTGGAATTTTAATTACCGTTAATTGGCGCCGCTTCTCTGGCCATTCTGCTGAACAATTCAGGCCCAATTAATTCGTCGTCAAATTCAATGGCCGGTGCATATTCTGCTGCTAATGATGATGATAATGAGCGTCGTGTACGACGACCGCCGCTTTGACTTCCGCGGCACATCTTTAAGAAATTGGTGCAAAAATAGCCAACAATTAACATAAATAAATAAATTAATATTTTATAGACTATTCTATAATTAATTAAAACAAATATATTTAATAATATTACAAATTATGTATTTTTTAAATCGAAAATACAATAAATGTTTAAAAAAAATTAATTTATGAAAGGAATAAGCTTGAGTCCCTTTTTAAAAATAATTTTAAAATATTATTTGCATAAGATCTTCTAAAAGAATTAAACAATTTTTTTTTAAATCATTAATTATTTTATTTATTTATTTTTTATTTTAAGAAAATTGGTGCAAAAATAGTCAATTATCATAAATAAATAAATTAATATTTTATCAACTCAACTATTCTATAATTAATTTAAAAATTACATTTTAATACACTAAATTCTAAATCAACAAATTTTAATTACGCATTTTTTAATTGAAAAAATAATAAAATGATTTTTTGAAAGGAATAAATTTTTTAAAATAATTTAAGAAATCATTTGCATAATTCTCATAAAAGAATTAAGAATAAGGAACTAATTAATTAGGAACTAAGTAATTAATTAATTAATTAATTAATTCAGTTTAAGTGATTAAAATTCTCACCTGTCTCAGTTCCCAGAAGCTCACACACGTGTCACAACTTGCTTTGCAATTCTCCAACATCCACCCATTCTTTTGGCACTCGCCACGCCCAGCCCAAAGCCCACATTGCGGATGATAGTCGGCACATGCTAAAAAATTTAAGAAATTATACGTTTCAGGCGCCCGTAAGGAATTTTCCCGCCACTCGAAATGAAATTAATAATATGTAAAATTTTGGAATTTCTACCAATTTCCAATCTCCATTATCCCCCAGTCTACGAGGAGGTTGAAAAATAATCCCCCGTGGGGGATAATTAGAGCAAATACGGTATGCCTTTTTTTACGCATTAGTTTCGACATATTAAGCATAAATAACACATTTTCCACTTGGTTTGAAGCTTCTTCGTTGACTTTTATTATGCCTTTTTTTTTTTTGCCTTTTTCGGGATTTTCAGTGCCTTAAATGCCTTTTTTGGCATTTTGCCGTTTTGGTGCCTTTTTTTTTGCGTTTTTTTTCCGAAAAATTCCATTAAAAATGCAATAAAATCGGGATAATACACCCCTAAGAAATGACCCGAAAAAAATTTCAGAAAATACACCCCTAAGAATTGAAAAATTTTCTCAAAATTGATCGCAAAATCTATTTTTTTTTAGATAAAAATTCTAGATTTAAAAATTTTCCTTATTCGAAAAAATTATAAAATTTATTAATAATCGTTTGAATGACCAAAAATAAGTTTTTTGATTAAGTTTTACGTGTTTTGCTCCCTAAAAATTCTTAATAAAAATTTTTTAAAGTGTTTTCCAAAAAGTGTTACTTTTTGCTGCCTTTTTCCAATTTTTGTGCCTTTTTTGTCCTTTTTGTTCATTTTTATGCCTTTTCTCACCTTTTCCGTGCCTATTTTAGGTGCCTATTTTAAAAATTTTGGTGCCTAAAAGTCCGGTCTCTACTTTTTTTTTTCTTCAAAATTTGACCCAAAAAGCTCTCAAAATTGGCATTTTTGTCCAAAATTTTGTTACGCGAAAAGTAAGCTAGAAAATTCTGGTAAAGGGTTGGGTGAGCTTGGTTTTCCAAAACGCACCGCCAAATGCATAATTTTGTGGAATGCATGCGCCACAGCTGACCCGGCAATTGCACGTCATCCATGCCGCATTTTTTCGGCACTCGCCCATCAAACCCCAAAGCTGAAAATGGGGCAATTAAATGCTGTGGTTAGTGTATTTTAAAGTATTTCTTCTAAAATGTAAACAGTGTTATTTAGGTTCTGTGAATTCCAATTCAATGTTTGAAGCCTTTCATTTTTATGAACGACAGTGTTTTTACTGATAGGTACAATATTTATTTATACCGTATATAATATGTTTGGAATTTGGCAATTTGATCAGCCATATTTTTTTTAAATATTGCCTGGCAGCACAGGTTTTCGTTGAAGCACATTGGCGAAGTGCATTTGGCCTGTTTGGGTGGCGCTTGTGTGACACGGTCTTAAAAATCAAAATAAATTAATTTTAAAATTATCAAATTTAATTGTAAAATTATAAAAACTTAAAAAAAAAGTAAAACTAAAATAATGGAAAAACAATTTTAAAAAGACGAATTTTTAAATTTATTTGAACTATGGATCCATTATTAAGCTACAAAATTTTTTTCAGAAAATTTCATCAGAAGTCTCCAAAAAAGTTGTACAAAAAAAAATCTTTAATTTTTTTTAGTAACTCATTTTTGAAAATGAAATTTTATTGAAATTATTAAATTTATTTCAGTAAAATAAAAAATAATATTTAAAAGTTTCTCACTGTGATTCGCTTTACTGCCAGCTCCTCCGCCACACACCTGAGCTCGTGACACACCGCATTTTGAACAAGATTTTCGACAATTTTCTGTCTTAAAAAAGTTTTATTTTAAATTAAAAACACTAAATTTTTTATTACCATGAAAAATTGGTTTTTGTTGCATTCGCCTTGCCTTGACCATTGGCCACAGTTTTTGTGCCGATCGAGGCATTCTGCAAAAAATGAATTTGATTTACAAATCAACCATCAATTGACATACTGTTTAATTTTTTAAAATACCTGTGGCCAAATTATAGTTGGGCTGACACTGTAAAACAATTTTTAAAAATTACAAACTTTTTTATATTAATTGGAATTTCGAATTTTAATGATTAAAAATAATGATAATAAAAATTTAAATAAAATTAGGTGTAAAAGTCGATTCGAAACAATTACATTTATTACTGTTAATATACCGTATTTCCTAAAATAGAGCCCCCGGGGGCTTTATTCCCCCCCCCCCCCGCAAAAGAGGGCTTTATTTCAGGGGGAGGTTCTAATTTAGGGGGGGGGGCTATATTTTAGTAAATATGGTATATAATTTAATTAATTTTCAATAATTATGTTTTGGCACCTGTCCACAGCTGGCCTTACACCACAGGTTCATGTAGGTCGGATTTCGGCGGCATTCACCTTTTGTTGCCCATGTGCCACAACACTCGTGCTCATTGTAGCATGAGACCTAATTGAAAATTAATTAATTTAAATATTTTTAATTAATTAAATTATGATTTTTACATGGACTGGCGTTATCGGGGAGCCAGTCGTCGATTTTGGTGGTTTTGGCGTAGGTGTGGCCTAATTTGTTGAAATTGTGAAAAATATTTGGCATTTTTTTTACTTTCTCCGTTTGAACACATTTTCCGGCACGACATTCACCGTTCAGGCACACATCCTCGCCTTAATTAATTAATTAATTGATTATTGATTAATTCAATTAATTAATGAAAATGTAATAGAACTTAAAATTATTCTGAGTTAATTGCATTATGAAATGAAAAGGAATCACGATATATAAATAATCTAATAAATGCAAGAAATAAGAATAATAATTAATTTTTTATATAATTAGCTGGATGCTAATTTATTTTTAATTGTTTTAATAATAAATATTTAAAAATTTCATTTTTTCTATAATTAAAATAATATATTAATTACAATGGTCTTACCGCTACGGAATCCAGTGCAGTTTCCGCCAGGTTTCACCTGTGCCGCGCAATGGGGCGCGCCATGGGAACGATCGCAAAACAAATACCTGGGAAATTTTATAAAATATATTAAATTTATCCCAAAATTTTGCAACTTTGATCCACAGTTAGGCCCCATCATGCAGTTCGGTCGTGGCGCATATTCATACAAATCCAAGTACCGGTTGCTCAGCCCGTCCCGATTTGTCCAAGGCTGTCAAAAAAGTGCCAATTTTTTGCATGGAAATGCCGGATTTGATTTTTGAAAGCCAATGGGAAAGCTTTCGCGTTTTGTCTCATTTAAATTTTCTTTCAAAAATTTCTTACAAATCATTTTTGGATTTCTAAGATTCCCATTCAGCTTATTATAAGAAACAAATTAAAGGCTTTACAGTAGGCAATTACCGTACCTGGAATGGTCGCATACTGGCAGAACCGAAGTGAGACGCACTTGCACATTGCTTAAATATTAAATAATAATTATTTATTAATTTAAATAAATTATTTTTTACTGTATTGTCCATGGGGTACATTTGTTCGCGCTCAAATGGCGCTTGCTGTTGCCGTTTCATCTCCCAAATCTGTGAGAAATTATTTTTGGTGATTTTAAATGAAATCTTCGATTATATGGGTATAAAGTAAATTTATTTCAAAAATTAAATGTTTTTCGAATTTATTATTTTGTTAAAACAATTTTTCGGTAAGAAAATCCAATTTTCCGGGTGTTAATTTATGTTAATAAATTTTCAATTTTTGTTAAGTATATTTTGCTTTTTTGTGATAAAATTTTTACAAAAATAGTGAAAATTTAAATATTTTTTAAATTTTTAAATGTACGAAATAAGCAAATATTATTTACATAAAATAAGGTACTTTAATAATTATAATTGAATTTTTAAATGTAATTAATTTGCTAACAAAGTCCACGAAAGAATGGAGCAGAAAAAAGATTGGGTCATTTGCTGCCGTCGATTGTTCAGCCATATCGCCACCGATAAACAGATGAATGTTGCCATGGGTGTACTGAATTTAAATAATTAAAAATTAAATTCAACCATAATTAAATAAATTCTTTTTGCTTGTCCCAAAAAAAAATATTTTTCAGAAATTTGGTGTCGCCTGAGAAAAATAAAACCTAAACAAAAAAAAATGAAAAAAAATTTATGCAAGAAATTAAAATTTAAAATAAAACTGTTAATTAATGATATCAGACGATGACAAAAGGCGGCACCGCCGGGGAAATTTTTTGTATATTTTAGAGAAAAATTTCAAAAAAAAAATTACCTTAGTAATAATATATATTTTTATTTTGTAATTTTTCATAAAAATATACTTCGATCAGGTTGTAGTTTGTTGTCACTGTGCAACCCTTGAAACCAATTAGGCAATCAATTAAAAAACGAATTGCAAATGGAAATTAGACAATCGGAAATGACGACATTACCTGTTGTGGGGCGGAATAGCCAAAGATCATTTCAGGACTGGTCTGTTGCAGAAACCAATTAATTCTTAATTGAATCATCCAAATTTTTATTTTGCAAAAATTCAAAATGAAATATTTATACAAATTCATTTAAAAATATTTTTGCTTGCTTACTCCGTGTCCCTAAAGCCATGCCCATCAGCGCCTAATTTGCGGAGCACATTTGCTTTTCCCTAAAATAATTAATTTAAAAAAAAATTAAGACACTTTCCCAAGCATTTTCCCGGAAACTCTTTGTGCGGGCATTTTCCAGAAATACTGGATGGCATTTTCCATATCTCCCGCCGTAATTTATCCGGCGGGATCAATCCGATTTTAGGGATCTGGATGATAAGATTTGTGCTGCTTCCTTACCGTCGTTGTTCGCCATCCCGCAAAATCGCCCTTCACCAAATTGCCAGCCGCGTCCGTTTCGCCCATAAACTAAAATAAATAATTATGTTATAAAATGATAAAATAAATAATATTTTTCGCTTGCATCTGTCGTGAACATGTGCGAATCTTTGGGCGTCGGCAGTCGGTCCTCAATCGTCGAGTCCCAATAGGGCAGTGCCACGCTCGGGTCCACCTGGCGAAGCGCAATTTCCAACCTGGCACAAATGAACGGTGACGGGTGATTGATGAAATTGATCAGCACCGGCACCGGATGATTGATTGTATTTTGAGTACCCCCCCCCCCCCTACTAATTATAAGCTTATGACGCTGATCAGTTGTACTGCTCGAGATTCTCGGTCTCGAACCCCGGGAAAAACTCGATCTCGAGCGCAGCATAAACGGATCAAGATATCAGAAAACAAGATATAATGTAACTGATTTTTGTTGTTAGTATTGTGGATCTCCAATGATGAAACCCGTCCAAAAACTAATCAAAATATCGTTGTGAAAATGGTTCGAATCAGTAAAAACATCAAATTTTGGACCGAAATCAAGAAACCATTTATCCAAGGATAAGGATTATTAAGTTCGTTTATCAAAATTAAATATTAAATATTTTATTTTAAATTTTTCACCGTTTTATATATTCCCGATGCCATGGCAAAAATGCGGGCCCTCCGTGTGCCCCGCCGCCAATGGTCGGATCAGCATGAATTCTGGCAATTTTATCGTATTCCCCGTTCTGTTTTATCGTTTTCATTGCAGCATGCTAAAATTTAGTTGAAAATATTAAATATTTTAAACAATTTTATTTAAAAATAATTATTTTGAATTAAATATTATAATTTACAAATCTTGATCGTTCCATGTCGGACAACATTCTGTACTCTTTGCGGATCGCTTTGTTAAGCTGTCGTCCTGGAAAACAGCTTCATACATTATTTTTGACATTAAGGCATTTAAAATTCTTTTTTCGATTATTTTTTTGAAATCAATTAAATATTAAATAAATTTAATAAGTTGACAATTAGAAATAATTTAATTACGAAATTAATGGTCATTGATCTATTATCTCTAATTATTTTTTGTAATTAGTATGTAAGCTAGGCAGGCATAAAAATTTGACTTCTTTTTTGAAAAAAAATTTTTTTAGGGGGGGGGGGGTTCTAATTCAGGGGGGGGATTTATTTTCAACCCCCCTCGAAAGGGGGGCTTTAATTAAAGGGGGGGGGGGGTTCTAATTCAATAAAACGTTAATTGGATAAGTATATATTCCAAAAATATATTTTAATTTTTCTTTTATTACCGCCCAAATATGAGGAGAGACACTGTAAATCCATGCATTGGTACGGTGTTGCGGCCACTGGCGCTATTTCGGCAGCCAATGTTGGGGCTAAATTGAGCTTTTAAATTAAAAATTAAATAAATTAAAATTACCTGGAAGCCCAGGGATTGCTGGAGGAAGCGGAATTTGTCGTCAACCGGTGGAGCTGCCTGAATTTTTGTGTTTTTAATTAGCGGAAATTACTAGGGCTGGGAATTTAAGTCATAAAAAATTCACGAGATTAAAAAAGCTGATTTTCTTATTCAAATTTCGTGGTGGTCAGAATGACTTTAAATTTTGCAGTTAAATACTTTAATATAAAGCTATCTGCCTGCAAAATTCCAGATTTTTCGTACGTAAATTTTTTTACAAAATCCCCATGTTCGTAAAATTTGAAAAATCAAATTCACGACACGCCGTGAAATTTCCAGTTTTAAAAACATGCAGACTTTTGTAAAAGTCTATGAAATTTTATGAAATTACGCAGGTAGATAGATCTTATATTAAAGCATTTATTTGCAAAATTTAAAGTCATCATTAAAACAAACTGAATAAGAAAATCAGCTTTTTCAAATCTCGTGAATTTTTTATGACTTCAATTCCAGCCCTAGTAATTAATTACCCTTTAAACGTGCTTTTCTATTTGTTGCGAAAGTGGGTAATTGACCAATTTTTTTTTAATTTCCAAAAGATATTTAAAATGTCAAAGAACCAAAGGAAAATTTGAATTTTAAATTTGGCACAAAAATTTGACATTTCGTTTTTACCCGCGCATTTGTGTCCCACCGATGCAACTGTTCACACAGTATTCTGAACGCGCTGGTCGGTGCACTTGCACAATTCTTTTGAGCATTTGTCAATGAAAACAGTGCCAAAATGAGTACAAATAATAATTTGAAAGGCATTTTTTTTCTAAAATTTTTAAATTAAATTATTTTAGGCTTTTGCATAAAAAATATTTTAAAATAATTTTTTGCGAATAATAATTACCTAATTAGCCTAATTTTAAGCAAATTAAAATTTTATGCCAAAACTAATCCTTTTAAAACAATCTTTTCAATTTATATGCAGAAGAAAATTGTGGCAAAAATTTAATTACTGAAATAAATTAATGGGGAAAAAATTAAAATTCAACCAAATTCAAGAAATTAGTAAGGAAAACAAAATGGACAATAAGCAATTAAATATTCAGAGGGCGCGACAAAGAAATCAAAAACTAATCATTCTGATGATGCCATTTGCGCGAAGTGCCCAAAATTCGCCCAATCGGACAAATTTCTTTATTTTTATTTTTTTTATGACCGACACTTTCGATCAGATCGGCGGACGGGGGACACATTAAAAACAAAATTGTCCAACAAATTGATTGATGGTGATTGCGCGGCGTTCTTTGAGGGGCCTCTGTAACTTTTGGGCACACGTTTTGGTGGTGTTGATGGGGTCGAGAATGGTGTCGAGAGTGGTTGGTGAAGAAAAACTGGTTCAACCAATTTTCGAATTTTTATTTTGATGATTCAGTCACAGCGCCACCATTTTTTTTATTTGCCTTTCTTTTTGATGGGCAAAAGACAAAGAAGAAATGAAGAATTTCGTTACTTTATTAATGTGTGGGACGACAAAAGGAATATATTAATGTTGAGTGAAAGAAAATTGAATTAAAAAAAATTAATTAAAATATAATCATTAAAAAATTAATAAAAAATGGGATGAGTTTAAATGAAAAAATAATTAAATTAATTAATACTGAATTTCTAAATTAAATCTTGTACCATTAAGTACTCTAGTACAAAAGGCACAAATTCCATAAGAGCCTCGGTCTGAATTCGTAAATACAGTTCCTCGAAAAGTTTAAATACTTAAAATTTTTGAAAATTACCAAAATTTGTTAAAAAAATTCGCCGACCCATTTTTTCTCTTTCGCTTACTATGAGAAAAAGAAACTTTTTAAAAACATAAAAAACATATTTTTATTTTCATTATTAACATGGTTAATTAAAGTAACAATACATTCAAAAAATAATGAAAAATGTTCATACAAATAATCACCAGCAGAAATGGCAGTTTTAATTTCATAATTATTTTTGAAAATTATTACAGTAAATATTTCCAAATTCCAATTCTTAAATTCGAGTTCTGCTCCATCCCTGCTGGCATCATTAGTGATGCTCGAGTGTTTCTGCCTCGAGCATCACTAATTAGTAATTACCATAATTAGCACTGCTCAATAGTCAGTCTCAGAGTCAACAAAAATCGCAAAATTCACGTCTTCTCGAGCAAGATACTAATTTGGCTAATTAGGTATGTGAAAAAAATAAAAATATATTTAAAATGAATGGCATTCCGTATATGATCCGTCATTTTTATCGCATTATAAAACATTCACAACTGCTGGGTGTGAATCCGAAGGCGAATCCGCGAATTCTAAAAAGCATTTTTTTGAATTGGGATTTAATTATTTTAATTCGAAAAATATAAAAACTATTTAACTTTTAAACTCTTTTTCAAATTTAAAATAATTTAATCGAAAAATAGGGTGCTATGTAGTTTCGTAAAATCCGCCACCTTAGGAATTTCGTAAAATCCGGCTTTTTAGCTATTTTTCGAGAAAATATGGCATAATTTTGCTTAAAATCAAATTAATTTTGCATTCTTGATATTTTTTCGATAGCCCATGTTTTTCTCTGTAAGCCTGTATAAGTTTCAAATAAAATTATCAATTTAAAATATTAGTTATGGCAGAAATAGTCTTTGTTTTAACAACTTTTTCGAAAGAAGTTGACCAAATTTAAATTTGCACATTAATTGCGAAAAATCAGGGCTATCAAACAATACAAAAATGCATAATATGGTTGCATTTAAGCAAAGTTATGCCATATTTTGTCGAAAAATAGCTAAAATGGCGAGTTTTACGAAACGCCAAAGGTGGCGGATTTACGAAAAAAACCAACAACACGAAAAATTGTTTTAAATTTTCAAATTTATTAATTCACCTTCTACCGCTCTCGTCACATTGTCTTCGCGCATCGCGTGACGCTTTTGTAACGATTGTTTTCGTGGTACTGTATGTGATGGCTGTGATGTTTTCGTTCCGAAACGCAATGCTCCCGCGTCTTCAAATTTTGCGTTTGGTGCCGTTGCGCGGCGACCTTTTCCCGCAACAGCAGATGAAGCGGAAACGCCATAATACATTTCACTGTATGTTCGTGCCCGGCGCCGTTTCACTGCACCAATTTCACTGCCCACTGGACGCGATCGGCACAACTCAATTTATTAATTAAAAGTTTAGTGTGTGGGTTAGGCAGTTAATTAAGTAATTGATACTCAATTAAAATGTCATTAAAAAATTAATTTAAATTTTAATGCATGGGTTAGTGAAATTGGAAAAAATCAGGATACAGTTTTTATTACAATTTTGACCTTTGGTAATACAATACTTAATGCTACAGTACTTTATTTTCGAAATACTGTATCACTGACGAATTTTCCGGGATCCCGTGGGGTTAGCCAATTAATTAATTGACTGCCCTATTAAAAAGTTGTTTAAAAAACTATTGCAAGAAAATCAGACGCAATTATTTGACTCTAAAGATATTATGGTTTATTTATTATAAAGCCCAAATAATATTATTTTCCAAAATTTAAAGGCATTTTTGGGAATTTGTATATCCGGCACCCATTTGACCGCTGCCGAAGTTGACCGGTACTCAATTTTTCCAGCTGCGATTGGCAGTCGGGACCATTTTGACTGGCGCCGAAAGTGATTGAAAACAATATTTGACGGACGGATATTAGACCAATTTGCCACTTTTTTCAACAATAAGGACGGATCAGGCTTAAGACTCAAAAACATTGGTGCTCACTTGTCTCAGTTCCCGGAAGTTGACACAACTCTCGCAACTGCGCTTACAATTCTCCAACATCCACCCGTTCTTTTGGCACTCGCCCTTCATAGCCCATTGACGGCATTCCGGATGATAATCGGAGCATGCTGAACCTCAGCAGGCAATTAAGCCGATTTAAATTGGGATTAAAAATAGATAATAATTGCACTAAATTTAAAAAAAAATCGGGTGGTTTTTCGGGATCGATCGCTGAAATGGTTCTGACATTCATTCAGGTTAATTCTGAATTTCTTAGCCGATCAAACACAAATTTTGAAGTTAAAATGTCAAAGTTCGATTTTTTGTGGGAGTTAAGTTCGGTTTAGGGATTCCGTAATTGGTGGAATTTATTTGTGATTTCGTTCACCGTTCGCCCCCGAAAATAGCGCAGAAAGTTTTTTCTTAACTAAACATAATTTTAATAACCTGCTCTATGTTTTTAATAATTTCAAAATTTATTCTTTAGACTAGTGCCGAAATATTTAATTAGCGAAATTGGCTTATTTGAATTTTCTTAAAAATTTTCATAATCGGAAATCGGAATTCCTACGCCCAAAAATTTTCGAAAGTCGGAAATCGTAATTCCGTGCCATCCCTAATCTCTGATATATATGTAATTAAAGAAAAACCAAAATTACATCCAAAATCGTAGCCTCGTGGAATGCATGTGCCGCAGCTGACCCGGCAATTGCAGTTCATCCATGCCGAATTTTTTCGGCATTCGCCCATTATGCCCCAAAACTAAAATTAAAAAAAAATAATAAAATAATTTTATTTTTTGTTGAATTTCTCACTGGGCAACAAATGTTTTCATTAAAACATCCCGTTGATGTGCAGCGTGTTTTGCGCGTCAGAGAAGCGGTAATTCGATCTAAATTTGCTAAGTATTTATACATAATTTCATTAAAATATTAAAATTTCAATTTAATTTTCATTGGCCGTGCCAAAACGCTCAGTTTTTTCCGACTTTTAACTAAAATCCTAAAAAATGCCCTTTTTGAAAAAAATCTCTATTAAATTAAATGCTTTGACAACGCAAAACAATTAATAATATTTTCATCATTATTATTTTTTTTTATCTTTTTCTGTTTGCATAACATTTTTCGGTTAATTTTTATTGCCATTTTTCTCGGAATTTCTTTATTTTTTGAATCTTTTAAAAGGTTTTTGGCATTTTTTTTATCGAGTTGCCATTAAGTGACTCATTTTTAGAGCGCATCCAAAAATAAATGTTTATTTTAAATTTTTTTTTATCCATTTATAATTATATTTTAATTAATTAGTAAAAATATTGCTCACTGTGATTGGTCCGACTTTCGCTGCCACCGCTGCAGACTTGGGCACGTGTGACCTGGCATTTGTCACACGATCGACGACAATTTTCGGCCTACATAAAACCAATAATTAATTTTTAATTACTTTTAATTACCATCCAAAATTTGTTCCGCGTGCATTCGCCTCGTTTTGCCCATTGTGCACAGTTCACGTGGCGATCATTGCATTCTGATCAGTGGGAAATCGATCAGAACGATTTGATTTTAAAGTAATAAAATGCTTATTGTTTTACCCGTGAACATGTCGTAGTCAATTTGGCACTAAAAATGTTAAAACATAAATTAAAATTATTTTTAATTATCTAAATAAATAAATGCATTGAAAATTTCTATATGATTTAATGAAAAAAAGAAAGATCGGCCTGGTCTTGGATCATGGCATGGCCTGGATTTTCCTGGGTTTTTGTCCAGAAAATCCAGGCCAGGTCCAGGCCTTTTTTCAAAATTCCAAGCTCTAATATAATGATGCAAATTTTTAATTAAGTAAATTAAAAATAAAAATTAATGAAATTAAATTTTTTATTTATTAGATACTTTATAAGCTAAAATAAGAATTTTAGTTTTAGCAAATGCCACCTGCCTGCAGCTGGCCTGGCACCACGCGTTCATATACACCGGATTTCGTTGACATTCCCCCTTTAATGACCACGTCTCGCAACATTCATGCTCATTGTAACATGAAAACTATAAAAATAATCTATTTAAAAAAAATAAAATTCATTAATTCCATTAAAAAATCTAAATTATACGCGTGCCGATGTGGTGAAGGGTCTTGGCCGAACCGCCAAACTTTTCGATTCTGCCGAAACTGCGGGCGGCGGCAATGGCGGCGGCTGCAACAACACAAATAAATTATAATTTATATTTATTTTGTAATATAGGGTTAATTCAAAAAACAGTGGAATTATGAAGAAACATTTTTTTTTAATTTTTTGTAAAAAAAAATGCCTTCGCCGGTGTTGGCACACATCGCCCACGCTGGCATTGTCCATTCAGGCACACATCTTCGCCTAATTGAGCATTTAAAAATAAAATATATTTTTTTAATTTATGAAAGTTGAAAAAGCATTAAAATTAAAAAGTATTTTATATTTATTATCTATTTTAAATTTTTTTAAATTTTTTCTTTTTATTTTACCATTAATAAATCCTGCACAATTGCCGCCCAGGCGAACCTTTGCCACACAATGCGCAGCACCATGGGAACGATCGCAGAACAAATATCTGAATAAAATTTGTTATTTATTTATTTATAATTTTAAATAAAAAATTTAATTACCATAATTAATAATTAAATTAATTAATGCATACTTTGAGCCACAAAGTCCATCTCGGCATGTTGGTCGTGGGGCATATTCATATAAATTGTCGGTGTATTTGTTGTTTAGCCCATCCGTGTTTTGCCATGGCTAAAAAAACTATTTAATTTTGCTTAAAATAAAATTTGCATTTAAAAATTAATTAAACAAAGAAATTAAAAAAAAAAAAACTTGAAATGGTCGCATTGAAGCTGAACCAAAATGTTGAGGAGCAGAACATAACTAAAAAATTATTATCTTTAACCATTTTATTTGATTTACTTTAAAAAATAAATTAAAGAAAATATAACTAAAAATTGAATTAAAAAATTAAATTTTTAGCAAAATATACGAAAAAATTATTTAGAATTTTTATTAAATTTATTTAATCAAATTTAAATTAAAAAAGTAAAAGAGAAAAAGAATTTAATTCATTTTACTTGCATATCCAATGGGTAAATGGTTTCACGTTCACTTCGCGTTTGTTTGGTTTGGCGCCATGTTTCCCATATATAAAATAAAAGTAAAATAAATTTTTTTTAAATCAAAATAAACATTGAAAAATTCTTATTTATTTATTATTTAAATTTTTTTAAATTACCAAATCAACAAATGAATGATGAATGAAGAAAATTGGATCGTTTGCAGATGTGGATTGGTCAGTCATGTCGCCGCCGACAAAAACGTGCACATTGCCATGCGTATACTAAAACATTTGAAATGTGCTAGGTCGTTACGTAAAAAGTGCCAATTTTACAGATTTTTTCGAGAAAAACTCGCAATTTTATTTGGAATTTTTTTTGAAAATTTAACAAAAATTTCTGAAATTTTTTATGCTCTCGAGCAATCGAGAGTATCCGAATGATATAAAATTATTTATCTTTTTTATTTCAGAAAAATTATGAAGAGTTTTCTCGAAAAATCTGTAAATTAGCATCATTTGAAAAAGTTATTATTTAAAAAAAATTATATATTTAATTGACTTTCTCAGCTATTTATTTCAGCAGTGTTTTATTTTCTTAATTGGTGTTAATGCTTTAAAAAATTAAATTTGTTAAAAAATGTAAAAATTTTAATTTTAAATTATTAAAGAATTAATTTTTCTGATTTTATGTTGGATATTATTTTTATTTTATTTTTAATTAATAAGCATCCAACAATTTTTTCCAAATTTTTCTTTTTTAATTAATCAATCACCTCCATCAGGTTCCAGCTGGACCTGTCTTGGCATCCCTAAAACCGAACTGGTAATTTAAGCTAATTAATTAATTGCCTAATTAATTTAATAAAATACTTGTCTTGGCGCACTGAAGCCGAGAATCATTTCAATGGAGTTTTGGCTCAGAAACCACTGGATACTGATTTTGTTATTTTATTACAAATACAATAAATTATTATAAAATAAAATTATTTGAATTAAATTTGTGCCAATGTTCTCACTCTTGTTCTCGAAATGCCGACCCATCTGTGCCAACTGATCTCATCACATTTGGGCGACCCTTAATTAATTAATTCATTAAAGTTGAAAAACAAATGTTATTTATTTTTGTACTTTTAACTAATGAAAACGATTAATGATAATATATTACAGACAAAAATTTTTTTTTTAATATTTCTTATTTAAATAATAATAATAAATAAATTATTTTAAATACTTTATAAAGACCCGAACATTTTTAATAGTTAAAAAATAAATTAAAACAGATTGCTTGAATATCTAATTAAAAACTAATCATCACAATTTAATTAGCCTTACATCCAGTGTTCTCCATCCGGCAAAAATGCCAGTGACCAAATTTCCGGCACTGTCCGTACTTCCCATAAACTTAGAAAATTTTTAAAAAATTAAATTAAATGTTTTTTACATCCGGTGTGAATAAATGTGAATCGGCCGGTGTTGGCAGTGCCGCTTCTAGCGTTGAGTCCCAATAAGGAATTGCAACAGTTGGGTCCACTTGACGGAGCGCAATTTCAACTCTTAATTGAAGAACAAAAATTATTTTTTATGTTTAAATTATTTTTAATTAGGGATTGCTTACTAATGTTCTCCGTCCCAATTAGTGTGCTAATTGGAAACAATTAAATTGGCCATTCTCCGGAATCTTATACATTTAATTAGGGGTTATTGTTGCTCATCAGTCTTAATTAGTGTGCTAATTGAAAACAATTATCACATTTGCCATTCTCTAGCACTTCTACAAATTTCTACGAAAAGAATGTCAACTAAATAAACATTTAAATATGACACATTCTTAAATGATTAATTATTTTTTAATTGTTAATTAAATAGTAATTAGTGAGTGCCTTTTTGTGAATTCGCGATGCCATGGCAAAAAGCCTGGTCCGGAATGGGCACTTCCTGCTGTTGCAAATTGGGCATGAAGTGCAGCCATACGGTCGTATTCGCCACTCCGTTTGATGGCCAGCATGGCGGAATGCTGGGCAAAAATATAACTTTTTATTATTTAAATATAAAAAATGAGAAACGGAAATAAAATAAAAATATTAAATTTATATTTAAATTTAAAAATCATAATTTATAAATTTATTTAAAATTTCCATTAACAATTATTCTTGAATTTATATATTATATATTCCTTAAATTTTTTTTAATTTTCCGTTATTTTTTTTATTCTTTTTGATAAAGAGGCATAAAAACATATAATTTTTTTAAATTATTTTTTTAATATTTAATATTTTAAATTTACATATCGCACTCTCTCCTCATCACTGAGCATTCGGTACTCTCGACGAATTGCTTTGGCTAATGGTTGGCCATTTGGGAGGCGACAAGCATTTGAGCCCTGTTGGCCATTGCCTATTGTACAAATGAAAAGCATAATTTTAAATAAAAAAGACATAAATAAAATTTTTAAACAAAAAATGCCAAAAGTTATTTAAATTAAACCAAATAATGCTTTTTTAAATTTATTTATTTCAATTTTTATTTAAAAAACAGATTTACCGCCCATATACGAGCAAAGACATCCCAAATCCATGCATTGGTAAGGTGTGGCCGCAATTGGGGCCAATTCCGCGGCGAAAATTGGCGCTAAATATTTCCATTTTTATTAAAAATATTTTTATGAGAAATATTTAATTGTTTAACAATTAAAATGAAAAAATTTTCCAATTATTTTAATTACTTTCAAGCCCAGGTATTGCTGGTGGTAGCACAATAGTCTCTTCTTCGTCAAGTATGACTTCCTTAATGTGTTATTAAGCCAAAACAAAATACCATGCCTTTTCTAATTAAATTTTACGCTGATTTTCGCTTATTATAATTAGTAATAATTGGTTAATTAATTAATTACCCTCGCTCTTTTGTCATATCGATACAGCTGTTCACAAATCTTTTTCAGCGTTTTGTTTGGTGCGTTCTCACAATTCTCATGACCAAAGGCAATGGGAAAAACTTTCACCAAAATGGAAAATGAAATAAAAATTTTAATTTTAACCATTTTCAAACTCCTGAAATTGCATAAATTAAATTATTTTTTTATAAAAATATTTAATTGAAAACAATAAATGATGAATATTCAGTTTCTGAATGTGCTGAATTTTGAGGGGCTAGATAAATATTTTGAATAAATCTCATAATTTCAGAATTTTTTCCCGGCGGCGCCTTTCGGCACCGCTGGGCACCTCTTTCCCCAGAAAATCGGAATTTCTAGACTCCAAGGTAATTTGAATTGAATTTAAAACAGGAAAAAACTGGAACTCTCGCATATTAACATAGCCGTATCACATTGGGTCTACAGTAATTGGCTTCAAAATAACGGTACAAAATTATGGAAAAAGCCTTTCCAACAATGCCAAAAAATAAATGGCATACAATTTCGGGTCTTGAAAGATGGTTACGGCGAAACGCATGAACCATCAAAATACAACAAAGACATCAATCATCAAGCAGAACAACCCATTTTTAGGAGGTGAAGGGGGGGGGGGGGGGAGAGACCTCTTTTCGACGCAAATAAGGTCAGGACGAGACGCCAGGACAATGGTGCCCCCCCCACCACCCAGACGCGCAAATTAGCAGAAAATTGGGACTCAAACTTTCGCCCCCCCCCCCCCCGCCGGGGCCAAGACTAATTAGCGTGTAAAATGGGCGCCAAGCTGGGGGCCCACCCTGTCCGGGCAGTTCGGGCGCCAAAATTTTTTTTTTTGGGTTGGTTGTAAATCCATTGTTTTCGGGTTAAAGGGGAAGGGGCACCCGGGCGGGGGGGGGGGGGGGGGGGAGGGAGAAGACAGGGACACGGGGGGCCTTTTCGGAGAGTTGCGCGCAACACGAAAACCGCGAGCGCGACCCATCATTATCGGGGAGGGCGGTGTACAACCCCATCAAAAAAGGAAAAGTAAATTTGTTACATCGCAGCAAACCCTGGCAATTAGCTTATGCACATGTGCTTTTGCTTCGTGAGTTTTGTGCAAAATTGAGTGGCGCTCAAATGGCCTAAACCGACGGGGCACAGACAGGCGGGCTTGGCAAACTGAGTCCCACCGGCGGATGGATGAGCGGAATATTTGTATCGAAGAGTGGTAATTATTTAATTGTGTCAAAATGGTGGCGGTAGATTCATGATGGGGACGGTCGATTTCAGACAGTTCAGTCCATCAGGGAAGGGTGAGTCCGCCCCTAACCAACCGACCGCGACAAAATATTTTTAATTTTAATTATGAGGTTGGCAATTGGCAATCTCAAAAAATTATAGTGAAATATTTTATAGGAAAATATGAAAAAAATTTTAAATTGTAGAAAAAGAAGAAATTAAGAAATTTCTGAAGAGAATTCTCATGTAAAAGAAAAAATTTCCGTGTATTATTTCGATCATGCCGCCTGAGAATTTTCGAAAATTAGGTACATTTTTTGAAAAAATTTCCAAAGAAGCATTTTTTTTTTTCAAAAATATCTATAAATTTTCAAAAAATGTGTGCCTTTTATTCTCAAAAATTGCTGGACAAAAAATGAGAGTGTGAACACACAAATCGAAATCACAAAATGATGGGGCGGGGGGCGGGGGGGGGGGGGGGGGAGGCGAAGCGCAAAAAAATGCAGCACAAATGAGCGAGCACATACTAACATATGGCCAATTTTGGCGCTAATTCGAATGGACATTTTCGCTTTTCGCTGCTTTTTGTTGGGTTGGCCATTTTTGTAATGTGCTGTTGTTATTGTGTTTGTTGTGTGATGGTGGTGGAAGAATTTGGGCAGTTCATTTGACTGCTCTGCTGCTGTTCCAGCGGTACAACACAAAATTAGGGGAAAAAAAATGTGACAAAAATTACTGATAATTTTTACAACAAAAAATTGAAAATTTTTCGGATGGAAAGGGCGCTCTCAAGCAGTACATACCTAATACCATAAAAGTGCATTTTTAAATTTAAAGAATACGAAAATCATTATAAAAAACAAACAAAACTAAGTTAAAAAACGATTACCAAAAAATAGACAAAAAAAGTTAATTTGATAATTAATTGAAATGTTTAGCTGTTAAACCTAATTACCTCATATTTATGGGAAAATATATTAAAAATATTTTACTTGATGCTTGTTTTAGGCATTTTCTAGAAATTCATTTAAAATTTTATCTATGGTTGTTGCTAATAATATTTTAATTATTTTTATAAGGCACAAAAATATTGATTTTTAGAATTTATTTATGATGCTAATAATCGAGTTTAAGTTAATTAAAGAATAAATTTTAAAGCGATAAAAAATTGTGCTCGATTTCGCGCACTTTCCGACAAAAACCTAATTATGCAATTTGATTAAGTTAATAAATCCACATTTAATTAATGCAACACATTTAAATTTATATTAACAATTACCAACCGAACAAAAGTGAATATTTTGTTGTTTTTTCTGTCAATTACCATTAATTAATTGATAGGGTAATAGGCAACAATTGGTAGTCGGTAATAAACACCATAATTAGGTAATTAGCCATTGTTTGTTTTCCCCGCGCTTTCTCTGCACTTTTCCGTCACCACCATTTTTCTGTTTGCTTCTCATTGAAATTGGCGCAGCAAAAATGCCGGTGCCAATGCGATCAGTGAAATGGCCAATTCACTTGGGCATCCGATTGCGATGCCAAAGTTTGCGTGATGCTCCGTGTGTCCCTCATGCTGTCGTGCGGCGGAGGCCTTTTATGTGGCATAGTTTTTGCAAAATGTTTCTAATAAATGAAATTTAAATAAAAAATTTGAGTTTTTTAAAACTAAAATTGTATAATTTTATATAATAAATAATTAAAAATCAAGCAGCATTAGCCTATTATAAGTGCAATAATTCGAATTTATTCATATATTTTTTTATAAAATTGAAATAATATTTTGGAGTGTATAAAATTATCTTAAGTTTTAAAAAAATCAAAAAATGCAAAATAATTTAATTGTTTTATTTTAAAATACTTATTATTTTATTATCGTTATCACTATTACTAAGTCATTTATAAGTGCACTAAATTCAATTTATTTATTTATTTTTTGATTAGCAAAGGTAGGCTTATGTGGTTCGTCTACGTATTTGGCAAAAAAAAAAAAAAAAAAATTACGGTATTTGAAAATGAGGCATTTGGGGAGCTAAGCTTACGATTTATTAAAAAGCCTCATAAAAAGCAAATCATTTATTCCATTTCAGTACAAAGCTTCTTAAAAAGAAAGTTATAATAAAGAATATTAGTTGAAATTTTATTTTATTTTTATAAATAAATTGAAATTATTAAAGCGAATTTTTAAAATAATTAAATTGAATTTAAGTTTATTAATATTTAAAAAGAAATTATTATTACTCTTTGCAGTTTGGCTTTTCTCTGCAGCTGTTCACAATATTTACGAGCCTAAATTAATTTAAAAATAAATTTATTTGAATTTATTTTATTTTACTGTAGGCGATGGAGCATCGGCACATTCGTCGTCCTCAGCAATTGTGCCAATGATCAAAATTGCCAATATGACGAGCAAAAAGAATTTGTGAACCATCGAAAATTAATTTTAATAAAGTATTAAAGTTTAATTATTTATTTAAATAAATTTTGGGTTTTTTAATCAATTTTAAATAAAGCCACAAATGTTTTAAAAAGAAGAAAATATACAAAGCGAATTAAGTCATTTAATTATTCAAAAGTAATTTTTAACATTTTGCTGCATATCTTTTTTTGAACCTCGTAAATTTTTTGTAATTTTTTTAGTTGATAGAGAATTTTTGGGATTAAAGAATGGCATCATTAATTTAAAATTTTATTCATAAAATTTAAATAAAACATAAAAAAATAGTTGAAAATTTATTTTATTCCACAAATAAATATGGTTAATTAAATACATAGCAAAAAGAAATACATAAATGTTCATTTCCCTTTTATTTAATTTTTTACAAAAATTTAGGGCACAGAAATTTTTTGCAGAAAAATAAATTGGGGTGGAAGAACAACCGAACGAATAAACGAATGAATGAAAGGACGGATGAATGAATGGTGGTGAAGCGATTTTTGGCGCGGAACGGACACTTTTTGATGCGATTTGCACGCCCATTTTATAGCGCCGCGTTTTTTTGGGGGGTGGCGCGGGCGCAGGCCGACCTTTGGTCACGGGACAACCGCCGAAGGCTGAAGGGGAAGGCGGAACAGAACGACGAAAATAGAATAAGAGGAGGAGGAGGAGGAGGAGGAGGAGGAAGAGGAGGAGGAGGAGGAAGAGGAAAATGAGGAAGAGAGAAAGGGAGAGAGGAAGAGGGAGAAGAAAATGGGGAAGATGGAGATGAAAAGTTAAAGGGAGAGAGAAAAAGAGCAAAATGGAGAAGAGGGGAAGAGGGGGAGAGAGTGAGGAGAGAGAGAGAGAGGGGAAAAGCAAGAGCAAGAGAGAGAGGGAGAGAGGTGGAGGGAAGAAGAGAGAGAGGGATAGAGAAGAGAAGAGGAAGAAGGAGAGAGACGAAAAGGTCGATGGAGATGAAAAATTAAAGGAAGAGAGAGAAAGAGGAAAATGGAAAAGAGGGGGAAGAGGGGGAGAGAGAGAGAAAACTGGGGAAGAGAAGAGGGAGAGAGAGAGAGGAAGAGAGAGAGAGAGAGAGAGAGAGAGAGCGAGCGAGAGAGGAGAGAGAGAGAGATAAGGGGAGAGCAAGAAAGAGAGAGAGAGGGAGAGAGAGAAATGGAGAAGAAAAGGAAGGAGGGGAGAGAGAGAGAGAGAGAGAGAGAGAGAGAGAGAGAGAGAGAGAGAGAGAGAGAGAGAGAAGAGAGGAGAGAGAGAGAGAGAGAGAAGAGAGAGAGAGAGAGAGAGAGAGAGAGGGAGAGAGAGAGAGAGAGGAGAGAGAGAGAGAGAGAGAGAGAGAGAGAGAGAGAGAGAGAGAGAGAGAGAGAGAGAGAGAGAAGGGAAGAGCAAGAGAGAGAGAGGGAGAGAGGTGGAGGGAGGAAGAGAGAGAGAAATGGAGAAGAGGAAGTAGAAGAAGGAGAGGAAGACCAGTTTTGGAAGGGGGAGTGAGGGAGGGATTGGGGCGAAGGTTGAGGGAGCAAAATTGGAGAAATATACAGCAAAAAACATATATTAATTAAAATGTGCAAAACAAAAACTTAAAATAAAGTACAAAATAATAATTAAAAAAATAATATTGAAAAACATTTGTACACAAAAAAAAATTAAACAAAAATATCTTTTACCATTTAAAAAACAAATTAAAATATTAATTAATTAAATTTTTAAGTTTTAAATATATTTTAAATAAAAACTAATTCCTACTTAACATTTCTTTTCTATTCTAAATTTTTTACTTATGCTAAAAATATTTTTGCATTTTGTTTTGGCAAAATGTCATTTCTTTTTCCGGGAAAGGGCCGTTTCGGCGCCCACGGTTCGGCGCCAGCACTAGTTTTTGGACTATAACTTTTTTCTTTGTCAACCAAATCTAACATTCTTAGTATCATTCGAAAGCCCTTCACATGCTCTATTAGCCTTACAAAAAGTGAAAAAATTAACTAGCCTGTAAAAAAAAGTTATAAAGAAAAAATTTCAAAAATTTCGACCCTTTTTGCAATTTTCATGTTATACTTTTTTGATAATTGTCTAATCGCCGAGCAATAGCTTAGAAAGAGTTTCCAAACATGATAAGCGTCCGAATGATACCAAGATTGTTAGATTTGGTTGACAATCAAAAAAGTTATAGTCCAAAAACTAGGGCGGCGGCCGAAACGTGGGCGCCGAAACGTGGGCGCCGAAACGACTCCTACTCCTTTTTCCCTTTAAATTAAAAAAAATCATCCAAAATAATATTTTTAATTAAAATTTAAATATATTTTAAAATGAATTAATACATAACATTGTTTTTCTTTATAAATTCATTGATTATACTTAAACTGTATTTGGTATTTATTTTTGGATAAATGTTTTCTCGTTTTTAACAAAAAAAAAATCAAAATATTAATTTAAATTAAAGATAAAATATGTTATTTTTCACATAGTTTTTAAATAAAAAGCATTGTTACATACCATTGTTTTTCTGTTCTAAATTAATTAATTACTTCTACTTAAACTATTTTTGGTATTTATTTTTGTGCCAAATGTCATCCCTTTTTCCCCAATTGTTTTTGCCTTTGTATGGGTTGGCTTCATTTGCCCCCCAATTAATTGTGGTCTTTGCCGTCCAATTTTGGCATTTTTGTTTTGGTGCCAACAAATCTGGCACAAAACTCTTTCCTAATTACCATGGAGGTGCTTCGCTTCATTCATCGCAAAAACCAGAAAAGAGTTTTGTTTTATTTTGTGTGTGGGTGGGTGCCCTTTTACGGAAGCTTAAATTTGGCACATCATTACGCCATTTTCCCCAATTCTAAGCTCTCGGGTAAATAAATGTGCCTCTAATAGGCCGAGTTATAAAAATTTTTATCCCTAACATTTTTGGAAAAAACTTTTTTTGGCGCCATGGAATAAAAAAAAATTTACTTAGAATGTAATATAAGTTTCCGCACAATTTTGTCTGCCTAATTCAAAAATTCATAACCCCGTAATAGCAAACTCATTATCAATAATAATGGCGTGTATTTCGAATCATTATTATTGCTTTGTTGAAAAATTTCTTTAAAAAAGTTGTGCGGAAACTTATGTTACACCCTAAGTATTTATGCAGAAATTTTTTGCTTTATGCCGTAAAGTCATCCTAATTTTTGAAGCATTTTTTGACGCTGTAAGGGTCGGGATTTTGTCTGAAGTAATAATTAAATAATATCGTAAAATGTGGAAATCTGCTCACTCATTTGCTAAAAAAATGTGGATAGATTTTAATTTAAAAAACCAAAATTGCGTAATAAACAAAACAAAAAATTAAACCAGTAGGTACATTTTTTCGTGTAGCGTACAAATTTTTTATGCCCTAGCAAAAATCAACATAATTTGGCATTGTAATCATCTTTCAATAGTCATAATGTTCTCTAATGGGTTAATGGCAATTCGTTCACAAAAAATAGAAGGTTTTCAAAAAATAAATAAATGAAATTTTTGCAAATTTTTTTTTTTTTGCAAATTTTTTGTTTTAAAAAACCAAATAAATATTTTACTTGTTTTTAAATTTAAAATATTTAAGTACAAGTTTTCTCTGTTATACGAAGCTCTCTCTATGCGTGTCCAAAAGTAAAAAAAAAAAAATTTTTTATATTAAAAATAATTTTTTACTTTTTTGTCCATAGTTCCTCGAAAATGGGTGCAACATTTTGAAAAAATTAAATCCAAATTTCAATAAAAAAAAATTATTATTTACATTTTTCCATTGTTCCGGTGCGAAATTTCTGCCTTATTTCATATTGTTATTAAGTTATTAAATAAGAATTTTCATTTTTCCTAAAAAATTCTTTCATTTTTTCCTAAAAAATTCTTTCATTTTTCTAAAAATTCTTCCATTTTTCTAAAAATTCTTCCATTTTTCTAAAAATTCTTCCATTTTTTTCGAAAATTCCCCAACCCCCTCACCGATTTTTTTATTTTTCTCCGCCTTTTCTTCTTCCGTTTTGTGCCACCCATACTTTTTGTTTGCTCAACAATCAACTCGCTTCCTCCTTTCTGTGCTGTCTGTCGGTGATCATCCGACGGAGGCGGCGAATGAGTGGCGGCGGGCGCCAAATTCTTCCGCATCGGCGCCGGACGCGGCGGACGGGCGGCGGAGGACACGGCCTGCCACCGCCACCGCCGGCGCCACAATGCGCCGCGCCCACTCCCCCCGCGGCGCCTATTGTATTTGTGTTGTGTGTGTCCATTCTTTTAGGGCCAACAAAAAAAAATTGAGATTTTTTTGTTAGCGTAGAAAAAACTAGGTTAAAACTTTAAAAATTTAGTTTTTTGAAAATTTTACTATAGGGAAAATTAAAAGAATTTTTATTTTATTTTAAGAAAATGTGCAACAATTTAATTTAGAAAAAAAACAGAAAACTTTTTAGTTTTAGAAAAAAATTGGAAACAATTTAATTTATGATACTAAAAAATTCGAAATTTTATAAGAAAAATTAAGAATTTTCAGCGCCTTAGTAAAATTTTTTTTTAATAATAAAGAATTTGTTCAGCATTTAAAATGGTTGATTGGTGATAAATGTTGTAGAAAAATCGGATTCCAAATAAGCTTAAGGCTATTGCTTCGCAATTTTCTGGTCGAAATGCCACGGCGATTTTAGAAGTGATTTCATTTTTAAAAATTTTTTTCCTAATTTGTTTTCTTGTTTTTTTCCAAAATTTAATGTCAAATTAACTTGGGTCTCCGTTTGTTTGTTTACATTGGCATTTCTTCCAATTTTGGCATGTGCCATTTCCGTTCCTGTTCAAAACTTCAGAAATGCTCGCCTCCTCCCGTTCAATCCATTAATAACTCTCGAACTTTGCTTTACTCTTATTTTAGTGCACTTAATTTATAAAAATTTTTGTAAATTTCAAGGACAATTGAGACGAAATTTTCAAGGAAAATAATAAAACCTTTAAGAAATTCAAAACTATTGCAATTGTTGTAAATTATAATTTATAAATTAGCTCGGTAAAAAACCAATTTGATTTTTATTTAATGACAAAAAAAAAACGGAAATCCCGAACTCCATGAGCAAATTGTTTTTTTTTTCAACGACATTACTACAGATTCCAGAACAGAATAAAACTTTAAGAACGATTTTTGCATTCAAGAAAATAAATTCTAATTTTATTTATGCATTTCTTTTTGGAAAATATTTTAAATTTGATTTTTAAATTTAATTCCTCCTCTGATAAAATAAAAAAAATATTTTATAAAAATTCGTTGAAATTGCACAATTCATTTTTCGTACACTTCCTCGACAACAGTCAATCAGCTGTAATGTGTACAACAGCAGCAGCAGCACAACAACAAAAACAGATGAGCAGCACTTTACTCTTTTATCTTATCATTTTATCACAAATACCACACACAATTCACAAAATCATCGGCAGGAGCAACTGAAAGCAGCAGAAGAGTCATTAAAGCATCATAATAATTAATAATAATCATAATAATAATAAGAACAATGCTAATGATAATGATTAAGTGATAAGCGGCGATGATAACACAGACACAAATTGTTACGCCGCACAAGGATTTGCTCCTCCTTTTTTGTGGGAGAGCAAAATACGCCCCCGGCGGGGGGGGGGGGCGACGTGTATTTTAGTGCCAGCCGGGAGGCCGACCACCTCAACCACCGCCAGACCAACTCCCGCCCCATCTCCTACCAGCCGCTTGTTTGTTTGCGTTTGACGACAGGGCGGGCGGGGGAGGACGGGACGACGACGGACGGATCACTTCTTCTTCCGCCACCCTTGGGCTTTCTTCCGTCATTTCTTCTTCCAACAAGGATGAGGACGAGGAGGAGCAGCAGGACGACCCCCAACCCCCGCGTGAAGAAAAATTGGGGACAGCCGGTGCCAAGCTGTAGCAGCACCACCAGCAGCCGCAGCAGGCAGCAGCAGCTGGTACCAAGCACAAGCAAACAAAAACATGAAAATCAGCTGGCAAACAGCACAGCATTTCCCGAGAGTGTGGAGCATTCTCGCGGTGGTCATCACCAGCAGCACATATCAGCAGCAGCTTGGCCAAATAGATCTCTCCCCAGGGAATTTGGCGAGTGTTGGCCCATGCGGCTGGTGCTAACGGTCGGCGCCCCGGCTGACTGATCAGTTCAGTCGGTGCCCGTGTTAGTGCCATTGTGCCACCCCCCTCCGTCCATCATTTTATTTTATGTTTATGTATTTATTTTTGCAATTCATTTAGGATAGGATTATTCCAATCGGCTCGTGATCACTTTAAGCGTGCCATAGTTTTCAATGCCTTCTTGATTTTCTAAATCATTTATTTTTCTTTTTTATTTTACAGTTTTTAGGGTTCGGATCAGTCCGGTCGGCTGGCTGATCACTTCATTCTTTGACCCCCTTTTATCCCCTCCCAACCCACCATTTTGCGAGACTCCCGGTTTTATTTTAGTTTTTGTTTATTGTTTTTTAAAGATTAGTACCAATCAGAATGATTGGCATTCAGTCACAAAGCCACGCTTATCAAAAAAAAAAAAAAATTAAAAAATTCTCGAAAACATTTAAAATTCCGAGGCTTCTTGTGTGAGGCTACGATATTTAAGAACCAGGAAGTTAAGTTTGTGATTTTTAAAGGCTCTATCAAAGTCAGCTAAATGATTTATTTACAAAATATTTACCCATTTAATTTCAAATCCACATAAAAATCATCAAAAAGCTAATCGCTTAAAATATATGGCCTTTCTATATATCCCAAAACCCACTCTTACGCAAAAATTTTTTTTTTTATTTCTCTGAAACATTTAAAATTCCGAGGCTTACTGCTGAGGGGGGGGGGGGGGGAGGGGACAAGTGGCTACGATATTTGTGGGAAACCCTCACAAGAAAATTGGCTTTTCCACATTCATAGCTGCTCAATGTGTGTATTTGTCGCTTCCGACCAGCAGCGAGCGAACTGAGTGTTAATGGTTTTGGTGTTACGTCAATTGGCACCGGGCAAAAGCCGCCCCAAATGTTTTAATAAATGGCATTTTCGCGCAATATGTTGTTGGCTTCAACGAAAAGTTTACGGCTTAATCCCTTCCCCCGTGGCAGGCAAAATCCCTCCACAAAAGGCATTTTGTGTGTGAATGTATGTGTTTGCCTCTGGCCAATTTGGGGCAAAAAAAAAATGGAAAAATTTGAGGGGGGGGGGAGATGGATTTTAATTAAAAGACATTCATTTTGACAATTTTATAAGATCTAATAGAAAATTATTTTTTTTAATTTTTAGATTTTCGAGAAATTTTTGTGCCGAATGAAATTTTTAACAAACTAAAAACAGCCAAAATTGGCCAAATAGGCCTAAAGTACAGAATTTAGTGCGGTGTTAATTGGTTTTTTAAAAATAGTTATCCCCATAAAAGGCATTTTGTATGTGAATTTTTGTTTGCCTGACCAAATTTGGCAAAAAAAAAGAGAATTTTAACCGGAAAGGAAGTAAATTTAATTTTTTTCATTTTTTAAAAAATTATGAAAAATTTTCATCTATATATTTTTATTGTGTTAATTGGTAGATATTCGTAATTAGTATATATAAATGCACAATAATAATTTTTATTGAACAAAAATATTTTGCTAAATAAGATGACAATCCGTTAAAATCTTTATTCCAGACAGTTTACATGAAGAATAATTTTCAAATATTTTAATAAATTTCTAATTTAAAATGAATAGGAGCTTAATATGATGATGGGTTAGCGATGCTTGGGATTCTCGGTTTTTGAGTCGAGAAATTCTCGGCATTTTATCATCTCAGGCTCGAGAGCCATTCTTGTCCCGGATTTGTTACCTCAAAAATTTAAAACAGATAAGCAAAAACTGATAATTTCTAATAATTCAACATTGAGCAAAAATCCCTATTTTTCGTTATCATTTTCTGCAAATTAGGATAAAATTTGTTAAGAAAAAATGTGTCTAAAATAGCTAATGATCACTTTTTGTGTGCTAAGTTTTGAGAAATGCAGCATTGTATGCAATTTCTCTTTTTTTTCTATATTTTAAAAAGTTGGGATTTTTTATTTTCTTTTTTTAAGATATTTAAATGAATTTTTTTTAAATTCCTCTTCTAACTAACAACTCACAGAATTTTAAATATTTTTCAATTTTTTTTTCATTTCTCATGGTCCTTACCAATTTCATACTTTTTTTTATTATCCCAAGGCTTCTCATCCCCCTTCTAAATACTTTTAATTTTATTCATAATAATTAGAGCTCAGTATTTTGAACCTGGACCTGGATTTCATGGAGGAAAACCCAGGTTGCCGAAAAAAAGCCTGGTCCTGGACCTGTGTCCAGGAAAAACCCAGGCGTGGGCCCAGGTCCAGGCCGAGCTTTAATAATAAATTCATTTTATTATTATTATTATGTAATGAAAATCTTATAAAAGTTCTCAAAATAATAATTTTTTAAATAAATTATTTCCTTGGAATGTTCTCAAACAAACATTTTCACAATAATGACCAAAAAATAAAAATTTACGGACAGATTGTCCACTCTGACGGATTGTCCGGATATCGTTTTCCAGCTGTTGTTTTTGTTTTCATAAGCCTCTCTAATTTTTTAACTTTTACTTATTCCCGATTAACCCATTCCGCCCCCCCCCACCAATTCTCGTGGCACTGTGCCGTCCCCTCCGGTGCCGAAGAAACAAATTTCCGCCGCCCGTGGGGTTGGGTGCCCCATGACGGATTATCGTCATCATCATTACAATTGTCGTCAAACGGCGCCGGGCTGCTGCTGCCAGCCGGCCGGCGGCTGGTTGAAATAATTTCCGCGCGGATTATCCCATAACAGCAGCCCAAACTGTGCCATTCATTAAGCCATAACAATGGGGGCACACAAAGAAGAATGCCATCGCTGAAGAAAGTGCCGTCGTGGTTTCCCTGTCGCCCGAGGGGTTCAATTGTACATGGCACCACCAAATGAATGTTTTTCGTCACAAATTTTAATTCGCCCGTCCGATCTTTGCCGACAAATCCCAATTGGCTAGCCCCCGTCGGGGCAAAAATTTTTTAATGCCAATTTCAAATTAATTTGTCTTCATTTTGCCAACAATGCCGTAGTGGGGCAGGGCACAATACCGAGAAAATGTGCCGTGCCGTCATTGCTGTTTGGTGCGCAAAACTGAAAAAAGTGCGCGCTTTTGTAATATTTTTTTCAGAGAATTTAACAAAAAGTGCATCATCATTATCAGGCTAATCATTTTTGTGACGGCGGCACAATTTTTTCTTGCGCAATTACAGTAGGAAATTTTCCATAGAATTCCTTTCGATTCCGTATTTGTTTTTCATCTATTGGTGGGACCAGAGGTCTTAAAAAACTTCCGGAATTCCAAAAAATTTTTTCGATTTTTTAAATAAATAAGAATTTACTTTTGTTATTTATTGTTTTCCCTATTTTTTATGAATAATGGAAAATTCGGCGCGCTGTTCTTGAGCGTACTGTAGTACCGTAGCTTTAAAAAAATCCTCCAAAATCAAAATATCAAAAAATGCTTTCGTAGAGCAAAAAATTGTTCAGCTTCTTATTTTGGCAAAAATTGGAATTTTTTGAATTTCGATAAAAAATTGATTTATAGAGAGAGCATTTAGTTCTTGAGTATGTATTGTATTTGACCATATTTTTCCCTATAATTAACTCGAAAATCGATGAACCGACTTTTTGTTCTTGATATAGTGAATGTTGTGCAATTTCCCATATTTTTCATGGCCAATTTTCCATTTTCGTATTACAAGACAAAAAATAAAAAATAAAATGCAATTATACAAATGTACCGTACATCTTCGCTTTCTTCCCAAAATCTTCTTCTGCTTATGGTACTGTTTTGTGGCAAAATCAAGTGCCAGAAAATCGGGCAATTTTCGTCTTTTTTTTTTGTCTTGGTGTCCAATCGGGCACTCAAAATATAAGTCGGCAAAACAAAAAAATTGAAATTTTTGGAGGTCTTTCCGTCCTGCCAATTCAGTCCATTATTGAGCATCAATAAGAATTTTGTTGACAAAAACCAACGAAAATTGGGTTAGTATTCGAAAAGCATTTAACTTGCTATATTAGCCAATCCAAAACATAAAGTTTCTCAAACATTCAAAATATTAAATATGTATTTTTAGGTTTTCATCTTGCAACTTTTCTTAAAGAGTTGTTTAATCGCTTAACAATTACCTAATTGCTTGGATTATTCGCTTCTAAAACAACATGTATAGATTTTGTACATATTAATTGGGAATGAAAAATGCACTGAATTGGCATGGGATTTTGAACTTACGGAACGGAACTGACCCCCCCCCCCCCCCCCATCGCAGCATATGACCCCGCTTTATCTCTATTTAGGGCAATTAGCAATGTTTTGGCATCCACTCACAAACAGCAGTACAATTTGCTGGCGCTTACATTAGCAGCGCCGCCTTATGTAGGACCGAACCTCACCACCGTATCACAAATTTGACGGAAATGCCATTCACACCACAGTAATTTGACGAAAATGCCATCCTCCCCCCCTCCCCAGCAGTAGGAGGCGTCACGGACGATGGCATCCGTTCGCGGTGAGTTCATTAGTGCGCGGAACAACAACAAAAAAAAAATTGGCACAACGTACACACACACAATAATTACTAATTAATTGCGTACAGCACAACAGAAACTAAAAACGGCACAGCGCATTCACACGCATTAATTCACACATCGAAAAACAAATATTATTATGTTACATATCATTAGAGCATGTAAATTTGTTTGAGGACATCCGCCGCCGGCGGCGCCGTTCGGTGCGTCTGATGAGGGCACAATTGCCATCGCCGCGGGCCAAAAAAATAAGTACCGTAACCACATGACACCACAGCGACAAAAAGCACCGTAACAACAATGTTTGCCTGCTGTTCCCGCAGGGTGGGGGGGGGGGAACACCGTAATTAGCAAATAAGATAAAATTTCGCGCACATATTTGCTAATGAATTGAGCACGGCACGGGGGCGGGGGGCGGGAGACATCCGTCGGCGCGGCAAAATGAGTGAGTCAAACACAAAAGTGCGTATGCCAGGCGCCCCTCCCCGCCCATTCATTAGTGACGCTGCTTTGGCATTTCTGGCATTTTGACTGTTCGCCATTAAAAACAAAATTGCTTTTTGTCTATTTTCCCCCATTTTAAAGTGCAAAAAAAGGGCAAAATTTATTATTTTGGCGAGTAAAATAAAATAATAAATATAAGATTATATTGAAATAAGAATAAATTTGTTTGTGTTGTGCTGTTTATTGCATGACATTTGCTGTGGCATTAATTTTATGTATGGATCAATCCGCTTCACCCACGGCAAAATAAATTTGGCACAAATTATTTATTTACAACACAATACAATAACATTTTTGGTCATTTATTTAAGCTTGTAAAATCATATGTAAGGTTAATCACAAATTAGCCAAAAATAACATAAAGCCCGTTGGGTTGGATAAAACCAAAAAAATAAAAATAAATAAAATGAAATTCCGGAAAAAATAATTACATTTTTTACTAAAATTTATTTTGTCAAAATTATGTACATGCATTAAATTTATAGTAAAAAAACGAAATTGACGAAAATTTTATACGAAATAACCAATTATTAAATAAAGCCATCACCGGCTCTGTTTTAAGAAATCCTCATTTGGGTATTTTTTATGCACCTGCAATTAATGGCTTCCCGTGATTGTTTTTTTTTTCATTATTATACTTAAATAGTGTATCATTACAATTTTCAAAATGTGAAGTGATGTCACCTATGTAAACCAGGGATGTGAGTTTCGGGAATCGGAGTCGAAATCCAAGGCCAAAAAAAATCGAGAATTAAACAAAAACCCTGAATTCAAGGCCTCTTAACCGAGAACCGGCGACCGGAATTTGAAGGTATAAAATTAAATTTGGAAATCGACAATCGCTTCAATCCCTGATCCATATATATATCAGGGATGGGACGACAGCATGCCGATTTCCGACATTTTTGGGCTCGGAATTTCAATTTTCAAGGTGTCGAAATTTTTTGAGCCGCCTGATTCCGATTGCCAAAAAAATTTCAGCCCTCGGAATTCTGATTTCCGATTGCCGAACTTTTTTTCAGCCCTCGGAATTCCGATTTCCGATTGCCGAACTTTTTGAGCCGCCGAAATTCCGATTGCCAAAAAAAATTTCAGCCCTCGGAATTCCTGATTTCCTATTGCCGAAATTTTTCAGCCCTCGGAGATTCCGATTTCCGATTGCCGAACGTTTTTGAGCTCTCGGAATTCCGATGTCCGATTGCCGAAAATTTTCAGCCCTCGGAGATTCCGATTTCCGAACTTTTTTGAGGGAATCGCTCCCCTTCCCTGATCCATACATATGTATGTTGGGTGTGTTTAATTATTGAAATTAATAAATATTTACATTTTTATTACCTAATTATTTCCCCCCCCCCCCTCTTTAAAATTTGGTGTTTGATTTTTTGCTTATTTTCTTTCTGCTGTTGTGTTTGTGTTCACTTTTTTCACTCTGTTCAAAGTCAAAGTGCACCATTTGCTGCTTGCTGCTGCTGTTCCTGGCCTGGCCCAGCCCATCGTTTTCCTCCCATTCGTCATTATTTTTTGTTTTTGTTTATCCCCCAATTTTCAATCACTTTTTTTTTGCTGCCAGCCGACCCCCCCCCCCCCCCCCCCGTCGCCCCCGGCGGCGTTGGAATTACACAATTTTATTTGCCGCTGGTTGGGTGAAGGTGTTGGTCTTCTGCGGATGATGAATGAGTGAATGATAATGATGTGATGTGATATGATATGTGAAGGTGGTTTTGGGTTTGTGTGCTGAAAGAGTTGCCAAAATTTAGGGCCGCAAAAAAAAATTGGTATTTATTAAACATTTTGAAATCTGAGGACCTGCTGCTTTTCGGCAAAACAGCAGCGATGGATGTAATTAATTAGTATTAATTACTAATTAGTGATGGGCTCGAGAGTGTGTGTGTCGTTCTCAAGAATCGATTCAAAGTGTTCTGCTCTTATGTGGGGTGGGGATAATCTCGGTCTTGGGGATACAGGACCACTATCTCGACAATTGAACAAAACGTCGAACCAAATTTTCAACAAAATTACTCATTTTCGGAATGTGTTTCGAAATCGAAATTTCTAGATATTTCAAAATTGGGTGTTGTCAGGTTTCGAAATTAAGTGTAAAAATATTTTGCTAAAACAATACGAAGATAAAACTTAATAAATAGATGATTTCGAGAATTTCAATCTCTAGAAAATTCTCGGCTTTTCTGAGTTTCCAATTTCAATTTTTTTCGAAACCAAAAAAAGTTGTTGTTTTAATGTGTTAAATTTTAGTTTGTACGTCTTTCTCAAAAGCTTAAAATATATATCTCTCTTGCCAAAAATCAAGTTACAACCAATCTGGACAGTTTTTGTGTTATGGTCATCACTTTTTTGATACAGTATGCCAATAAAACATTAAAAATTTATTTTTTTTAAGAATTTACTATTAAAAAATGTCCTCTTCCCCCTCAATGCCATCACCACTCGAACTGATCAGACAATTGATGCCGATGAGCAATGATCTCCAAAACAGACTCCAACAGAACGGCACGGCCATTGCTCAAGTGCCGCCGAACGGATTAAATGTTTGTTTTTATAAAAATGATAAAAATCCAAAAAAAAAAATTCCAAAATTTACAGATTTTCTCCGCTCCTCAAAAGCCCTTTCTGATGCCACCGCCTCTTCTGCCGATTGGCCCAATGCAAAATTTGGCACACCTCCAATTTCTCGACCTTTTGGCCAAGGCCCGACTTTTGGCACAATGCCAGACGGCGGCACAGCAAAGCGTGCCGGGCATAAATAAGGCAAAAATAATAAAAACCAATTTAATAAAAATGCAATTAACGAGCTGAAACGCCTAGTGTATAATGGAAATGTCATCCTTTTATTTTTACAGCTGTGAAAACATTAAAATTGAAATATTGCTGAAAAATATTTAAAATAATTTTAATAATAGAAATTGAAATTTACTGGAAAATATTTAAAATAATATTTTAATCTTTTAAATTGGGAAAAATTTAAATAATTTCACCATCACCATATCCAATGCAAATTTTGTTAAAAATAATATCTTTTTGAAAAATTGGGCAATTTCCAATTGGAATTGTTGCCTTCCTCTTCCGGTCTACCTCAGTTGGGCCGGCACGATTGGGCCGGCACGGTTGGGCCCCAGCATAGTTTTCCACTATAACTTTCTACAACTTTTTTCTTTGTCATCCAAATCCAACATTGTTGGTATCATTCGAAAGCTTAATGTGTTTAGAAACTTTTTCTAAGCTATTGCTTCGCGATTAGACAAATACCAAAAAAGTTATACATGAAAATTTCGAAAAACTCGAAATTTTGAAGTTTTTTCTTAATAAAAATTTTTCTAGGCTTTAAAATCTATCCGCTTTTTGTAAAGCTAATAGAGCATGTGAAGAGCTTTCGAATGATACCAACAATGTTGGATTTGGATGTCAAAGAAAAAAGCTATCATGGAAAATCATGCTGGGGCCCAACCGTGCCGGCCCAAACGTGACGGCCCAACTGAGCGGTTCCGTCCTCTTCATCTGTGCTCTTCTTCTCCTTCCTTATATATTCAAATATAATTTAATATAATTTGTGATATAACTTTCGCCATTGGCTAAATTCAAAATTTAATTAAAATTTAATTTAATTTAAATATATTTAATCATTTTACAACAATTATTCTTCTCCTCTTCTCTTCAGATGCTTTTCTCCTCCTTCATTTGAATTCCAAAATTTATTAATTTTTAATGAGTTTAAAATATTATAAATTTGAAATTTCCAATTGCAAATGTTGCACTCACTTCTGTGCTTTTCTCCCTATTTTAAATTCAAATTTAATTTAATTTAAATTGTATTATATTATAATTTTGGCCAATGGCCTCCTTTTCTTAACATTCAAACTTTTATTAAAGTTAATTTATTTTAATGTTTTAATCAGTTTCAATGTTATATATTTTTTCTCCTCCTTCACTTAAAATTCAAAACTTAATTAAATTATTTAATTTAAATACATTTGATAATTTTCACGAATAGCTTCTTCTTTTTACCTTCATTTTAATTTAAAATTTAATTTACTTTAATTTAAAATATTTTGAATATTTTTCAGATGCTCTTCTCATCCTCCACTTCTTCTTCCTCCTCCTCTTCCTCTTCTTCTTCTTCTTCCGTCTCTTCCGCCGATGGGTCGCCCCCTGCGGCGAATTGCGCCGTCGCCGCGCCCACCAACCGCCAAAATTTGGTCGCCGCGTTGGCCCACCCACCGGTGGGCCAAAATCCATCGCGCCGCCGGCGCCGTCCGGTGGCCAACATGGACAACACATTGGACGGATTGGTGGCCAAGCGGGCGGAGCAAATGCCGACGCCGATGAAGCGGCGCTACCAAAGCGAAACGGAGGCCATCGAATTGCCGGACGACGAGCAGGAGACCAAGGCGAGGAGAAGCCTGGGATTTTTTTGGAAAATTTTTAATTTTTGCCCGAAATTTCAGCGTATGGAAACTGATCCGGACGTGTGCACGCGCATGTGCTCCGTGTGCGGCTACCAGGGCAAATGGGTGTCGGAGATGATCCGGCACAAGCGGGTACACACCGCGGAAAGGGTTGGTTGGTGGCGGCACGGCACGCGGAAGATTTCGGCATTTTTTCATTTTTGCAGCCCTTCAAGTGCAAGTACTGTAACCGTACCAGCAAATGGAAGGCCGACCTGATCCGGCACGTTGCGAGTAAGTGCCGGGAATGTAATGTTTCGGGAAATCAAACTAAGGCATTAAGGCTTTCAAAACTTAGACTGATCGACATGCTTAAAGCGAGAATCTCGAAATCCAATTAGGAGATTAAAGCAAGAATTGAGAATTACCGAAAAGTTACCAAAGTTTTTTTTTGGAAACATCCTTTCTATTACATTGTATTGGAGTTTGATCAAAATATATTATGGTCCTATAATATTTTTCGTCTAACAAAAAAAAAAAGAAATTTTGCATTGCCCGGTCAAAAAAATGATTGATCACCCCACCGACTAAATTCTTCCACCTCAGTATGAGATTGATCCAAATTATCCTTTTCGGACTGCTAAATTCCATTTTATCCCAAAAATTTATTTGGTTCAAAAAGTGCCAAAAACATTTTCAAAATTTTCAGAAACCCACGGCATTCGTGTGGTGTCCAAGTACAGTCGGAGCAAGGCGTTGGAGCTGGACAAGCAGCAACAGAACCAACTATTGATGGTGGAAGAAGTGGAGGAGGAGGGCGGAAGAGTTTTTGATTCATCTTCGTCATGCTGTGACAGTGAAACGCCGACAAAGGACGAGAACAACAATCAAAATAAGGCAAAATTAAATTTTCGGGGCCTTCCGCAAAATTATCAATTTTTAAGAGCCTTTCCCCCATAAAAACAATAAACCCAGGCCTAGGCCTTTAAAATATAAATGACTTTTTATGTAACGAAAATGTCGCTAAAAATTTCAATTTTCCCGAGCAGCTTCCGCCTAACGCCACCGCTAGGCCACTAATTGTTTTAAATTGGGCTAATTTTTCCGTTCCATTGCCGGGCCACTAGTTATTTTTAATTAGGCTTAATTTTTTTTTTTTTTGCCGAGGCTTTTCCGTTATTCCAATTAAAAAGCAGAAAAGTTTTATGTATCATTTTTGGGCAAGAATTCTGTTTATAAATCTGAAAAATGCAATTTTTCATTAGACGGCGCCAAATTTTTGAAATATTAAAAAATATATGGATGAGTTGGATCAAATTAATATACCGTTTTTTTTAAATAATTTAAAATCCTTTTAAGTCTGGCGATGCGTCTACTCTGCTGAACTCGCAGGAGCGCAAGGCGCAGCGACTGTTGTCCAGCATGGCACGCAACAAGCAGCTGGTGCAACGCCAACAACAGAAGCAGCGAATTGATGCGATAGTGGAGAGCGGCGATGAACTCGCTGCTGATCAGCGACCGGTGATTGACAACTCGCAACACTCTGCCGAACTCGCTGATCTTTTGTCGCTGAAGCGAGAGACTGAACTCGCTGATCACCTGTCGCTGGGCTTGCAGCACAATGCCGAACTCGCCGATGAGCTGTCTATGAACAGAGAGGCAGAAGTCGCTGATAAGCTGTCGCTGGGTTCCCACTATTCTCCTGAACTCGCTGATCAACTGTCGCCGGGCCCCCAACACACTGCCGAACTCGCTGATCAAATGTCGTTGAAGAGAGAGGCAAAAGTCGCTGATCAGTTGCCGCTGGGTCCTCAGAACACTGCCGAACTCGCTGATCAGCCGCTGTCATTCCCGAACTCGCATGCTCCTGCTTTCGCTGCTGGCTCAGTTGCTGAAGCGTCAAAACTGGCACACTCGCTACATCAGCAACAGCAGCAGCGTTTGCAGTTGGACGCGTCACTTGCACTGCTTCAGCAGCTGCTGAACATTTTGCCGCCGGTGGCACCGCCGCCGCCACCCAATGGCACGGAACAGTCGCGGGACGGCACCGCTGGGAGCATTTTGCGGCCAAAAATGGCCTAAAAAATTGACGAATGTAAAGATATTGAACACCCATATTTGTCGGGCATTTCTTTTTTATATCTGTCCTTTTAACGTGACATTGTAGGGCCATGCCGGGAGGAATGTGTAAAAATTGAAAAAATCAAATTTAAATTAATTTTTAAAATTTATGGTTTTAAATCAAAAAATTGTCAAAAGTTTTTTATTGGGCTGTAATTTTGCCTGAACAAGTCGGCATTTATAGTTTTTTTTCGGGGGAGAGAAATTTGTGCCGGGTTTTTAGGCTTTGCTAGGCTTTACAAATTTTCGCTTGATTAATTAAAATTTAATAAACATTTTGCCAAAATATATTATGTAAAAAAGGGCATAAATTTAGCTAGCTTTTAATTTATTCATGAGAAAAATGGCTCAAAATGTATGGACTTATGATAAATATGCGGTTTAAATGATTTTTATGTTTTTAACAGTGAAAACTCGACTAAAAAGGTTGCTGAGTCTAAGTTTAGTCGAGTTTTGAGAAACCCGAGTTTTTGAAGGGGTTTTTGAGAAAGTTGCCAGGTTTTTTGCCGAAATCATCTGTTGCTGCTGGACTTTTGAATATGATCTATTACAATGTCATTTAGTGATCAGAAATTTGACCTCTGCTTTGTTTTAATGTCAGTAGTAAAACTTTATTTATATATAAAAAAAACTAATTTGGCTTATTGCGTTTAGAAAAAGCAAATAAATTAATTTAAGGCCGTCTCATTTAAACGATTTACTGAAATATTTTTGAAATCCAATTAGACTTTAGGTAAATCGGAGATGCTGTTTCCGAATCTGCCGTCAGATTTGTCATGTGATTGCAAAAATTGCTGCTTTTGTCAAACCTTTGATTTTTAGTTTTTTCCATAACTTTTTTTTCACTTTAATTATATTGAGTTAAAATTAGCATTAATTTGATTGATATCGCTATTCTGCATCGAATGATACCAAATACATAATTTTATATGTTTTAAAAAAATTGGTTTCTTTTTTATGGGATGCTAATGATTTTACACTTAAAAAAATTTGTTATTAGAAAAAATCTCATGAAAACGAATTATTTTATCATCTCTTCACAGCCCCAAAATTGCAATTTAAAAAAAAAAATTTTGCGAAAAATCCTCATTAAATTCTAAATAAATTAAATAATTCTCAAAATTTCACCCGTCCGATTGCCTTAATTAATGCCCTTTTAAATAATCTTTTTGCTGCAATTTGTCCTTTAAAAGTCAAAATTTCATTTTTCTAAAAGCTTTCTCTCCAGAGAAAAATAATCCGTTATTTTCTTTTATTAATTATTATCACCTGAGGCATAATCAAATAAGCTGCCGACAAAAAGTGCACTCACAACGGCATCTGTTTGTGCTTTTTTTTTTTTCAAAAAAGGAATTTCTGGCATTTTGTCACAACGTCAAAATCACTCGTGCGCATTTGAATGAATACATGTTTTGTTTATGCCATTCCCCGGAATGTTAAAGCAACAATTCGGAGATCATTGTTGGCACATTTTCATTGCTAAGTTTTTGGTTGGTGGCGTAGGGATAACAAAACGCGAAATAATCTTAATTTTGATCGGATTAAAGCTGATCAGGACTCACAACACTGCTGATCAGTCCTATTAAAACTATTGATCGGCTTTTCTGATATGTTTTTGTTTTGCTGCTTTTCGCCAAAAGCGGATCGACGATACCTTTGTTTAAAGCCAGATATATAAAGTGGAACTCATCAGTAATGATGCTCATAAAGTGGAACTGATCAGTAATGATGCTCGAGAGTTTCGGTCTCGAGAAAAATGCCGAGTTGAAAATTCAGTTGAAACGTTTTGAACAATTGAAAAAAAATTTCAGAATAAACCGGACCATCAAATTGTCTCTGAAATTGATAAGGTCTTAAAGATGATTCATAGAAAATAAAAATTGAGAATTCTGATCAGAAAAACGACAAATCATTACAAAATACAAATAAATTAGAAAGAATTGACAGAATATGAAGTCGAAAATTACCAAAATTAAATCAAATCATTTCACATTTGCATTTGAATCAATCAAAAATTTAAATTTTTCTATATTTTTCTTTTTGCCGTTCCATTTTTCCATGCCATTTCTCATCAATTTCTTTTTTGCCCTTTTGCTGCCAGCGGGCGGATGTCCGTCCAAAGTCGCGCAGCTCTTTGCTCGGTGGATTAGTGTTTGAGATTCATAACATATATCCATCAATTTTTGATGGATGTTTTTCCCACAAAGCCGTGGCACACGTGCCGTGCCGTGCCGTTGTTTTAAGTCCAAAATCCGTTGCTTTTCAAAAACAAAATCTCCAAGTGGTATTATGAACGAACAGTGCTGACTAATTAATGAATACAGTATTTTAATTTGTTAATGGACTTTCCAAAATATATTATCAAAGAGTCCTTTAGACCAAAATTTCCAATAATGAATTTATTAATTTTTTTTTGTTTAAAAGTTTTAAATTTATTTAAAAAAATTCTCTCGTAAATCTGAATTTTATTTCGAACTAAGCTATGACAACAGCGATTGTGAATCTTTGTTGAGCCTCGATTTACCGGAACTCTGACTTTCGCGACCTCTCTTGGCTTTGTCGAGTCGGGCTTGGCACCTATGCCGAGACCTGAGCCCAAGGTTCGAGAACGATCTCCCGTATTTCTATCGACTTCTCGAGCTTGAAATCGGTGCCGGAATTCAAATTCTAAGGCCCCAAGATCGACCATGATAATCCCAAAGGTCAAGGCCGACCCTGATTAGACTTTTATCATGTTTCCACGTGGCTCTCGAGGCCAAGACTCTCGACAGACTCTCGACGAGCACTGACGTAATTACATAGGCTATCAATCTAATTTGCAGGGGAATCTCTCGCCTTTTTTGCTCTTCGACTAATCAGTCAGTGATCAATGATTAGTGATCACCCCAAAGTATGCCTCGCCGTGGTTGTGTTTAGTTTTTGACCGTTAAGAACCGCACAATATCAAAGTATACCAAATTGCATGTGTCTCATTGAATGAGTGTGGGACGACAGATAAGTAATGGACCAACCAACGAACTAATGAGCAACTTGCGGTAATTTTTGCTGTAAATTTAATTGCCGCTGACTAATTAACTAATTAATTGCCCGCAATTTGCGAGTGTTCGTTTTGCCGAGGAAATGAATATTTTGTTGTGTCTGTTAAGTGAACGGGCGTAAAAGAGAAGTGCATAATGAATGCATAAGTTATTCTTATTTTTTTAAATGAAAAAATTAATTTTTGGAAAATCGAGTTTCAATTTTCAATGCACAATTTATGCGTATTAATTAGGCTTCATTTATGCGCAAATAAATTATGTATGGAGCAGTAAAAAATGTGATTATATCATTTTTCACAAAAATAAAAGCATATTTTGGCTTGAACAGAAACACATTTGACGAATAAAATTTGCCAAACAGAGGTCGGATGAGATCGGCAGAAAAATCAAATTCTGATCGGTATTATAAAGCCATGTTCACTGTGATCAGAGGACAAATTTTGATCGGGTCCCGATCAAAAGTAACCAAAACCTTGTTCGGCATCTGATCAGTTCTGATTGGGTGATTCCCGTCGATATCCTTTCAAAGTGTGATCAGCATCAAAACTGATCAGAAACGAGTCATGTGGCTTGGTAGCAGAGCATTTATCTCCGATTATTTAAATGCTCTGATGTGATCAGACTAATAAAGAAGTGATCAGAGTCTCGTCCGGTCTCTATTTGGCTTATGAAAGAGTTGCAAAGCTTAGAAACAACAAAAGCCATTCATTCTATGAGTGCGGGGCGCTAATTTTTTGGCGGGAGAATTAATTAGGGGGATTAAGAAATTTAAAATAAAAATTGAAAAAAAAAAGAAAGATAAAAAACAAAAATGTGAAAGCATGGCGATGATGGGAGAAGAGAAAGGAAGAAAATGAAAACGAAAAAGAAAAATGGGATAGATAATGCAAATAATGCAACGGAATGGATAAAAAAAATGGCTGGGGCAGCTGCAGAGCACACAATGGGCTCAAAGTCATCATCAACAAACACAACACAACACGGATATGCGGGGATATGATGAGATTTTGTGAGACGGAGGGTGGGGGAGGGGATAAAAGGGGGCCAAGGTCGGGCTAAAACAGGAATTTAGGCAAAAACTCGAAGAATTTCGCCCTACAGTATCCCATAGGGCGAGTAGTTTTAAAGAAATTGTGGTCAGGTTTTCCGGAATGCACCCGGAATGATTCCTGGACGAAAAATCTTGTTTCCCTGGGTTCTGGATCCATTTTGAATTTATAAACCCGGAGCCTGATTCGGACCAAGATCCGAATCTGGAAATTTTACAGGTTCAAATTTAAAAAAACGGATTCAAATTTAAAAAAAAACGGAATTTTTAAATCTCGCAATCCCAGTCCAATTAAAAAGTCGATTTCACTTTTTTTACAGTATTCAAGCCCAGGAATGGTAGGATACTGTAAAAGGTGTGACAACTCTAAGTTCAGCCCGACCTGGGTTTTTGCTAACAGAATATGCTTCTTCATAGGAAATTTAAGGACAGTTTTGGTGTGGTGGAGAAAACAGCGGCACCCGTTTGTTTAGCATAGAACAAATGTTTGTTTTTTGTTTTTTTGATTTTTTTTTTTTTGCTTCAAAACGCCAAATCAATCGCCAAAGCCGTCAGTCACAAAATTTGCCGGCAACGCCGCCGCGTCCGTTTCACCGCCGGCGCTGCTGTGCCGCCAACTCAGCGCCGCCGCCTCGGCGACAACGCGTACAACTGCTTTTCCTGCAGTTGTGCCATCGACGAAGATGGCATCGCTTGCAGGTGCCGTTTGCCGCGCAACAGATGGCCAAGCCGACGGTGTTCATTTCGCCGCACTGCTTGGCGTTCCGTGTCGTCCAGTTTAAGCATCGCTTCTGGCGCACTTAAAAATAATAATTTGAAAGATTTTAAATTTAAAAATAATTTTTTTACATTTCTGCTTGTTGATGCGGTTCAACAACGATGCCACCAACAATAATGCCATCTTGTGTCGGCACTTTTTGCCCAACAAAAGTGCCAATTTGGCCGACAAACAATCCCTCTTCTTCGTCGGACAGTTGATGCCGTTGTTGGTCGACATCATCAATGTATTGTAGTTTCGGGATGCGTGCTTCGAGCTGTTCAGCCGGGTAGTTGAGGAAGGGCACTGATCGCTTCATCACCGAAGTACAGCATCTGAAAAAAATAAATAAACAATTAAAGAGATGTTGTATTTTATATTGTAATATAATGTTTCTGCATAATGAAACATATATCCGGAGGATTACTGTATTTATACCGTAATCAAATTAGAGTGAACCGTTATGATGGTTATCATTTATGTTCTACCGTATCATTGCCGTAGTGGCATTTAAGTGAAATGCTACGGCCACTGTTTTGTGTATAAGCGAGAGAGAGACATTCGATGGAATACTGTGTTACAATACCGTAGTGAATGAGTGCCACCAAGTTAAAAGAATTGGGGAATACTGTATATGGGCGGCTCAAAGGGTCTTAGCTCAATGTAAAAGACCCAATTCACGGCACCAAAACTTATAGACTATTAAATTCCAAATGAGCAGTGCCCGTTGTGCCATGGCTTTGCATGCCATGCCATTCTCACCTGGAGCAGTGCAGTTCGTGCTTGTACGACGCACACCTTGGCCCACATTGGCACACGTCGGCCTGTGCGATTTCCAGCATCATTGATGCCACCAAAAACAACAACAGCAGCAGGAAAAAGCGATAACTGCCGCTGACGTTACTGCACCTGCTGCTCGTTGAACTGCTCCAATTTGTTGCAGCCACCGTTGTACTGCTTGAATTTGTTGTTGTTGCCATTTTTTTTTTTTGCGTTTTGTTTTTGGGCAATATGAATAATGAATAAGGAACAAATATTTTTGTTCTTTTATAATCAAAGTTGGCCTGAAATTTAGGGGGAGGTTGGGCTGGGTGTTGTTATATGGTGTGCTGTGCTAATGCAATGCGCATTAAATTCACGTTTTACACATCATTTTTAGGAGGGCGGGAGGGGAGGGGGAGGGGCGGGAGCAGTACAAAGAATATTTTTTAGAAATTAAAAAAAAAAGAGAGAAATTCACCCGATTAAAAAAAGAAAATGAAATGAAATGAGAGCAACTCCAAAATGGAGCAGCAGCAAAAGTGAGTGGGTTGGACGAACAGGACGAACCGGCCCACTAATGCTGCTGCTGCTGAATTGACTGATTAAAAAGTGTAAAAATTTTGATAGAGTTTTGATAACATTAGGGGGGGGGGGAGGAGGGGTGCCGGATGGATGGGGCGTGGGCGGAAAGGGGGGGGGGCAATGAATGAGTCGGTCTCGAACGATTGAATGGGTGGGGAGGGGGGCAGGGTGGGACTTGTATGAGGAAATTGGGGAGGCGGTAGGGGGGGGGGGTACATGGAGGAATTATTGGAAGCATTGTGCACCCTTTGCATGGGGAGAGGGGAGGGGAGCACAGAATTGGACCCGAAATGAGGGGCGGAAAGGATCTTTGGAATATGGGGGGGGAGGGGGTCAATGATTGATCAAAAAATTAACTATTGGGGCCATTGGAGGGGGAGGGGGAATCTCCTGGATGAGAGGAGGGGGCTGAGAATGGAGAAGAGTTACACACCCGGCGGGGAGGGCGGGGGGGGGGGGACCCGCACTTGGCACCAGAAACGGAATTGGCCCAAAGTGCCTGGATAAGGGAGGGCGGGAGTGGGGAGGGACGGAGGAATTCAAAACATGCCTAGGGAGACAGTAGGGGGCCTAGTTTTTTTGTTTGGTCTCCCCCCCCCCAGCGCCTCTGTGTGCAGCGAAAATGACCCCACCCAAAAAATTCGGTGACGGATGATAATAAACGCGATGTCGATGATGATGATGATTTGATATGATCAGGTTACAAACGGACGGACGGACGGATGTGTCGAAACAACCTGTCCCCCCAAGGGAGGGACACTTTCCTCCCCCCGGGGCACATTTCCCCCCCCCCCCCCCATCGCACCAGTAAACGTTTTCCTCCTCCCCCCCTCCCCCCCCCCCCTCCTCCACCGCCCTGATAACACACGTCAATTGCTGTCGCTGAGTACGGACACCGCCGGCAGTGGGGCGGCGGAGAGACCCCTCTTTTTTCTCCCCTTTTACCCCCTTTGCCCCCCCCCCCCCCTCCGGGCGATGTGATAATGATATATTATTTGCTGATGACGACACCACATTAAATTGCAAGAATTTTTTGTTCCTTTCCCCAAAGATCGCTTCCCCCCACCCACCCACATTGACATTGGTGTAGATGATGAGTCCATGGGCTAAATGAGTGAGGAACGAAAATTTGCCATTTTAGGGAATTTTTGAAAAAAAAAAATTTGGGGACATTTTTTTAGACCCCTTTTAAATATGCTTAATGAATATTTTTAGCGATTGCCTTCCTTAACTTGCTAAGAGGGAAAACGCTGCTCAAAACGTGGAAATATTAATGTACACTTTTTGTGAATTTATAGTTTCCAATTAAAAATAAAATAAAACATTTCTTTACCCAAATTTTTTTTTTTTTTTTTTTTGCTAAAAAATCCTATGGAAATGGAATTTTAGAAAATCTCCTTGTAAAGGTCCTCATGAAAATTCAACCCCCTTGTCGAGGGTTGGTTGGACTCAAGAAAAGCTTATGCTCTGATTTTTGAGCAAAATTCCAGGAAGTCCCAAATTTCATGGACGACTAGCCTAGCAAAATGAGTGACACTCGTCGGGTCGGGTCGAGTCGGGTCGGCGCCGGCTGTTGTTTTTGTCGGGCCCTCCCCCGCCCCCGAGGGCACATGAAAAAGCCATAGACTGGCTAATGCCTGGTGAAAGTGCAAAAGCAGCACCCTATGTATAGGGGGGAGCACGAAATTCATTAGCTGAACAAACACTGATTTATGTGCCGCTGTTTTGCGGGGGAGGAAGTGAAAATGAATGAGCTAATGGGACACGCACGGCGGGTGGGGGCGGGGGCAAAAATGGGGGCATTTTGGGGCCACCGATGAAATGACACGACGAAAATGGCACCCCCTCGGAGGGAGGGGGTGGCGGAAGAACAAATGATGACAGTTGACCCGCCGGGTTGATTTGTGGATCTAATAATGGATGCGGAAGCAAATGGGATGGGATGATGGAATGAAAATAAATGTGAGGAAGAGGAGGAGGCTGAAATACGCAGAAGAGTGAGTAATGAGGAGGAAAATAGGGGAGAGGAGGATGAGTGATTGAGGGGAATAGGAAGAGAAAGAAGTAGAGTAAGAGGAGGAGGAGGAGGAGGGGGATGGAAGAAGGATGAGGGGGAGGAGGAAGAGGAATATGTAATATGAGGGAGAGTAATGAGGAGGAAAATAGGAGAGGGGACGATGTATTATTAATGAAGAGAAACACACGCAGGATGAAGAGGAGGAGGAGGAAGAGGAGCATTAATGAAGCTCATGACAGAAATTCCGCCGAGAGTTGAAATTGACCCGAAACACGGCCCCGGAACCGAGGCTCGAGATCGGAATTCACCAAAGTAAGGACCCGAGACCGTAAGTGCCATAAACAATTTATTAACACTATGGATGACAATGCCGATCGTGCGAGGGGGGAGCTTGTGTACTTTTGCGAAAATGGGGCGGTGAAAGGGTGCCGAGGTCGGAAGATGGCACGTGAAGAAGGGGAGAACAGGGCGGATGGATGATGAGCACCTGATAAGCCTATTGAACTTGAATGAATGAAACTGGAGGAAAACAAAAAAACAGTTTGGCGTTATGTGATGTGTGATGGAAAAGGGCGCGCCGAAAATGACACACTCCAAGGCGCCGGAGGGGACAGTCCCTCCGTCCGTTCGTCCGTTCATTCGGCGAATTCCCGGCGATTTATAAAGAGCAGCGCGAAAAAGCGCAAATTTTAATCTTTGCGCACTCAAACGACGAAGAAAGAACAAACTCCAAACATTGAATTGGAGGTGATGAAAAACCAAAACATATTAAGCCGAGGGAAAAAGTGGAAAATTATTTATTTTTTATTAAAAGTGAGAAAAAAAATGATGGTGCCTTTAAAATTGAAAAATAATTTTAATTAATTAAAAAATGAAAAAATATTTGAAGTGTCTGTTTTTTGTTTGCCAAAAAATTTAAAAAGGTTAAAAAAATTTGCGATATATAAATTAACATTTTTATTTTATTTTTTTATTTAATTTATCTGAACGATTAAATTTAGGTTAAAGGATTGTTTGGCTTTCATAAAAACGGATTGAACCATTGAATTTGATTAATTTTCGAGTCTTTGGCTTAATTTTTAATTTTATTAAATAAAAAGTCGAAAAAATATATTTTATTTTATTTTTTATTCAGTGTTTTTCAACTAATAAATTCCTCGACATATTATTTTCGTAAAAAAAGAATAAAAACAGATGGAATTAGTTACCTAAACTAATGAATTGACTGTTTAAAATAACAAAAAGTACAAATTAAGGTGATGAGTGCTGAAAATTTCGTTCCAATTCTTTGGGGCCAAATCGCCCGGGGACATTTTCTGCTGCGGCTGATCCGGTTTCTAGATCATTTTGGCGCCATTTGTCACCCGGGGGGGGGGGGGGGATAAGACATGGGGGAAAGTCTGGCGAGGGGGGGGGGGAGAAAAAATAATATTTTTTTGTTGGGGAACACTGGGGCATGGGGCACATTAAACATGAAAATTGAAGAGAATAAGATAGAAATCAGACCGAGAGAGAGAGAGAGTGCAGAGAAGTCATAGAAAATTGAGAGAGAAAAAGATGTAGAGGAGAGAAAATAACAGTGATCAAGGAGAGAGAGAGAGAGGGAGCGGCTGACAATGAGAGGGAGGAAGAGAGTAAGAGAAAGAGGAGAAAATGAGTAAAATGAGAGGAGCTGACTGCCCCTCTAATGATAAACAAATGCTTGTGTAAAATGATCGGAGGATAAATATGGCATGACCTTCAAGGGCTATGGTTGCCTAATTAACTAACTAATTAGCAGGAAGGAAACGAATATATACTCAACGAATCTCAACAACATAGCAGCAAAGCAAGTAAATCATGCGCAAATGATGCGCGCTTGCTCTAATGTGTTTTTCGCAATGCTAATTGCCCAGAAAATAAAGCAAAAAGTGAGATGAAGCATTAAAATTAGCCCCGGGCGAAATGCATTCTCGCGCAACACTTTTCATGCTCAGGTGCCCACTGCCCAGCAAAAAATAAATAAATAAAATGTGTGCCCCGGGGGGATGCATACCGCCTTTCTGCTCCCGGCTTTAAATAGCCCCCTGGCGCCCCCCCCCCCTTCCCTCCACCCTTTGATGAGGGCGGAGCTTCTTAACTACGCTTTTCGGTCGGCTTTATGTTTTGGTGTCTCTGTTTGGTGTCGCGCAGCACTCTCACCCACCCCTCCGCCCCTTGGGGTGGTGGGTGATTAGTGGTGATTAGTGGGTGGGTGGGCGGGAAGATGATGACGGTCATAATAATAACAGGCATGACCCCCCGCCACCGTCGCCTCTCCCCCCGGTTTCGGGAGATGTGGTGGGCTGGACTTTCTTTGCCTTTTTTGCTACCACTCAGCCGCCAAAGTATGCCTGCCCCCGCTCCACTTTCTCCCACTTTATTTTATTGTTTTTACCAGCCGCGGTCATTTGAGTCCCGCCCCCTCCCCCTCCCCGACATCAAAAAATCTGGGGGAGAAAACGGGGAGAGCGGGGGGGGGGGGGGGGGTAATTAATAAAACAATCATCTAATTAATGTGCATTTCACGCGCTTTACGCATGATAACACTTTTGCATAGCCCCCTCCGGGGAGTTAAGGGGGAAGGGGGACGGGGGCTCGTAAAATTTCACAAGAAATTATATTTCGCTGAACGCGACGAACGAAGTGATGACGACCATTTTTGGTGGTTAAATTGGATTTTACTACGTTTTTATTTGGGGCAATTTGGTATACTAATTGTTCAAACAATTAATTAATTGTTGTGTTAATTGTGCAAAATGCGATTTAATTGGGGGGGGGGGGGAAGCAGCATCAGCAGCAGCAGCACAAAACAGAACACAAGCGGTGGTTTTTGTTCACCACCGCCCCCAAAGGATGAAAGAACGCCTCAAAAATGCGTTCGTTTTGTCGTCGTCCGTTTTTGTTCGTCAAAGTGACACAAGGAAATACAAAAATGTGCAAAAAAGAAAAGATTTTTAATTAAATAATTTTATTATTATTATTATTATTATTTTTGGGCATTGGGGAGGGAAGGGGCGTAAAATTTGGAAAAAATTTGGGTGAGTAGAGGAGTGAGTTAAAAACAAATAAAATTAGGGTGGCTAAAATGAGAGGATTTTAAAAATTTGAGTGCTAATGGTATGGGATTTTTGAGAAAAAGGAAGGAACAAGGAATTTTTTGAGAAATTTAAAGCGAGAGGCTAAACGATCGTAATTGTTAAGCATTAATGATGTTGTAAAGCGAAAATTTCCAGGATTTGAGACTTCAAGACTCTCGAATATTAGGACAATGTGAAATAAGTGAAAAATCCAAAATCGAAACACATCATCGGCAAGGAGATGGACGGACCCTCATTATTATGATGAAATTTCATCGGGACGGGGTAAAAAAAATCAAAACTTTACAATTGGAGGCTGTTTGTAATATAATTTTAGCAAAAATAACGAAAATATTTTTAAAAATTTATTTTTAAGAGGAAAAAATTAGAAAAATCGTATATTTATAGTCTGGTGGGGGTGATAAATTATTTTTCTGATTTTTGAGTAATTTTGGTAAACATAAATTAAGGGAGAAAATAAGCAAATTGAACTACATACAATAACTTAATCTAATAATATTTTGTAATTTTATTAGTACAAAAAAATAATTTAATTGTTTTAAAATGCAAATTTACAATTAGCAAATTTAGCATAAAAACGGTTTGAAAAAAATATTTTATGTATTAAAAATATAAGTTACTTTCAGTTTTTATAGGTATTTACATTTTTATCATTAGATTTAATTTTATTGCCTTCGGTTGACTCATTAAACAAATGAAAAAATTTAAACTTTAATTTACCTATGAAATTTGTTCTTTGATAGTCGTCATTAGTTGAATCATTAAGCAAATAAAAAAAAGTGTTTCAATAAATAAATGAAATCATTTAGTGATTTAATCGCTTAAATTGTCCCAAAATATTTGGGGAATTTGGCGAAAATGTTTCAAAATTGTGGACGATTAACGAAATGAGAAATGGAATCAGTCAAAATACCGAATTGTTATGTGTAAACAAACTCAAAATGGCGATGAGTCGGTAAAAAAAAAAGAAATTTGTCCCAAAAATAAAATTAAAAATATATAAAAAATGCATTTATTAAATTACAATTTGGACGTGCTTTATGTGTAAAATGAGTTCGCTAATTGGCTCTCTTAATTGTCTTTCAAATAATAAAAAGACGGTATTTCGCAATTAAAAACACAAAAAATGCCAAAATTTGGATGGAAAAAATATATTAAACCATTACTTTGGAGAAATATGGGAAAATCAAAATTTATGGCACTAAATTGGACATTTTTTGGCGGTGTTTTCTCGTCACTCTCGAGGAGGGCCAATGAATTAATTATATCAGGTGCATGAGCAAACAAACAAACATTAGCCAGACAGACCACAATAATTGGAGGCCCAACATTTGTTTTGTAACCATTTGCCAATTTCGGCATTTTTGGGGGGTTCTAAGTGCTTAAAGGCTTACAGCTAATTCATTTCCTCAGTGAAGCCTCTCGGCTCGGCTTCATCGGACCCCCAAAACTACATTAAATATTTCAAAATTTGCGGTCATTTTTTGAAAAAAAATTGTTAATAACTCACCAATCGCTATATAAATTTTCAAAATTTCCCGGCGGCGCCCGGTGGCACCTTCTGAACTTTTATTTTGCCAAAAAAAAAAGTAAAATTCAAAATTCCCTTATTTATTGCAATTTTAACTGCAAATTCACAACAGTGTTAATTTTTCTTTTAACTTGCCTATGGCTAATTTTTGACGAAACGCTTAACTATTTTATGTGATTGTTTAACCACCAAGAAAAAATAAAATTGATATTTTTATTTTATTAAATTTTGGAATTAATGTTTTTTGGCATGGCCAATTGAGTGGACAAATTTGGCATTTTTAATTTTATTCTTTTTGCCATTCGGCGTAAAATTGTTTGCATTAATTCAATAAATGTTATTTTTAATGTATTTCTTGTTAGTTGGGGGGGGGGGGGGAATATGACAATTCCTATTTTAAAAAGTTCGGTTTTAATTTAAAAAAATTTTTTTTTATTGCGCTAAAAGGTTAATTAGATTTCCCTTTTCTAAAGACTTTTTTGAAAATATTTTGGCAAAATTTGGCATTTCCTTTTTTAGTGTTTGGCACTTTTAAGAAAATTAAAAAATTGTTTTTTAAAGGTCAGACAGACTCCAAAAACATCCATCATTCATATAATTAACGCGTGTTTATTTATATGTGTCTTTTGGGGGGCTAAAGCGGATTGGGGATAATAAATTAATGCCAAAGAAAACATTGTAGCAAAGCAATTTTTAGAGGACAGAAAGACAATATTTTTAAGGTGTTTCTGGCCAGAACTGCTGATTTTTAAGACCTTATTTTGGTGGAGAGAAATAAAATAATAAATATTTTCGGGATAGCGGAAATGTTCGGCAAATAATTCGGCACAAGTTTTAGTGTGCTAAAAGGGGCCAAAACAATTAATTAGTTTAAAGGTGTAAGAGCCAAAATTTGGCCCTGAAAAAAGCCCCGAATAAATTTATGGTATGCAAATTAGTCGAAAATGTTTTTAATTGTTATTTATTTGGTCCACCCAAATAATTTTTGTATTTTTTAAAAATGGAATTCTGTCAATTTTTTGGTTGAGAATTTTCAGTTCGTGAAAAAAACGATTTTTAGGGCGATTTTTTAATTGTTTGAATTTTTTAAGAAAACACGAGGAAGATAAGAACGAAAAAACTAAAAACCTTTTTGATTTTTCGAGAAATGGCAAAAGAAAAAGACTAAATGAAATTTGATTTATTTTTTTAGAAATTTGTGGAAGGAATTAAAGTGATATAATTAGGCTAAATTTAGTGCCAATTCGATGATGTGATGGCATTATTTAAACCCTCGTATTATTTTAATGGGCCTCCTTCCTTCTTTTTGAGTTGAGGCCAAAGAATAAAAATGGCATTGGCACAGTGGGCCAAATGAAGCGCACATTCAAAGCACAAAAAATGTACTAATTTTGCCAATTAAAAAATTCAAATGGAAATTATTCATTTTAATTTTAATTTATCATTCACATATGTTAAAAGTGAACTATAATGATCACCTTTCTTGGGAAATTCTTAATTGAAAAATTTTTGGAGTGATTCTCTTTTTTTAAATTTAAATTGCCCCAAGGCAATTATGGGCCAGCTTAGCAATTTATTATTAATCATTAAGGCGCTTTAAATTATATGGATTTACAGTATTTTTTCTGCGCATATCCTATGAAGAAAAGGTTCAAAAATGCTACGTTAAAACTTTTTGATTTGGTCAACGTTTTTAAGTCCATGTAAATCCATATTTAGCAGTTTTTAGTCCATATTTTCGTACATATGGCCATTTTTGAGCTTTTTATTCCATATTTCGGGCATTTTTAGTCTATATTTTGTGTTTTTTAGTCAATATAATTTGTAGCCTATTTATCATTAATTAAAATATTTTTTGATATTTTCGAAAATAAAAAGCATTTTCATAAAGTATTATTTCCTAAATTTGGGTTTTTCGATCTTAATTAGGTTAATACTTGCCAAACATGGACTAAAAATAGTGCCGAAAAGGATGACAGATGGAAAATGCCAAAAATAAAAGCATTCATCCGTTACCAATAGCAAAAATTTCGGTAATTACATTTTTTTTTTTTTGCTCATGTTTTGGCGAAAATTTCCTTTTTGGCAAGTTGCGACCGATTTTTTTTTTGGATTAGTACAAAATTCCTAAAATCTGATTAAATATTTTTAAAAGAATTTTAACAAAATCCCCTAAAATTTTGGGCATTGCATTTAATAGGCGGAATCTTCATTTAAAAACAATTAAAAATGCCATTAATATTTTTTTTGCCAAACATTGGTGCAAAACCCAAGCCCATTTAATTACTTTTGACATTGTTTTTGTCTTTGTTGCCCAGTTAATTAATGTTGGTGATGATGATGCCTCGTGGTGTTTGCCGTGGCATTACAAATTGTTGTACATTTTGAGGAAATTAAAAAATATTTTTGTTTTAAATTTGCGCATTTTCGCGTAAAATATTAATTAGCCTAAATGACATTTTTGATGCACAAATAAATGTCAATGACCTGTCTGAAAATAAAACGTCACAAGGAAGGACGAACAAAATACAGAATTACTACAAAAAAGACAAAAAAAAAGAAGTAAATAAGCAAAATTAAAAAATGTATTAATTAATTAGATTTTCAACGGAAATATTTTTGTTTTAAATTTGGGCATTTCGCGTAAAATATTAATTGGCCTAAATGACATTTTTGATGCACAATTTAAATGACTTATTTACGTGGTGATGATGATGGCTCGTGGTGTTTGCCATGGCATCAAAAATTGTTGCACATTTTGAGGAAATTAAAAATATTTTTGTTTTAAATTTGGGCATTTTCGCGTAAAATATTAATTAGCCTAAATGGCATTTTTGGCGCACAAATAAATGTTAATGACCTGTGGAAAATAAAACGTCACAAGGAAGGACAAACAAAATATAAGAATTACTACAAAAAAAGACATGAAAAAAAAGAAAAAAAAGCAAATTTAAAAATGTATTTTCAACGGAAATATTTTTGTTTTAAATTTGGGCATTTCGCGTAAAATATTAATTAGCCTAAATGACATTTTTGATGCACAATTTAAATGACTTATTTACGATGGTGATGATGATGCCTCGTGGTGTTTGCCGTGGCATTCATTACAAATTGTTGCACATTTTGAGGAAATTAAAAAATATTTTTGTTTTAAATTTGGGCATTTTCGCGTAAAATATTAATTAGCCTAAATGACATTTTTGATAAAAATAAATTTCAATGACCTGTGGAAAAAATAAAACATCACAAGAAAGGACGAACAAAATAACAAAATTACAATTAATACAAAATTAAGACAAAAAAAATGTAAAAAATGCAAATTTTGTATTAATTAATTTAATTAACAGCAAAAATATTTTTCAAATTCGATGAATTAAAATATTTTGAAAATTTACACTTTGTTTAAAAGAAATTTAAAATAGTGACAAAAATTATCGAGTAAAATACGTCATTTTAACTGTCCTTAAAAAGAGTGTTTGCAAAAAATTGGTTGTTTTTTACAAAAATAAGGGCAAGACAACTAACTAAAAGCAAAATTCATTTGATAAAATTTAAAAAAGGTGGAACATAAATTTATTTGGCACAATGTTTTTCATTGGCGCCGGTCCTTGGCGAAATAATTCAAAAAATGCCATGGAAATTCCTTCCTGCACTGCATAAATAAACCGATTAAAGTGCATCTGCCATTTTCGTGGCATTGTGGGAATCATCGAGAAGAATCTCGAGAAAAAAAATTTAAAAAACATACGTCAGCAAAAATAAGGCATTGGCACAAAATGGACAGAGATTAAAACCACAGCGAAATTATTCCAAAATTAAATATCTTTGGCATTTTGTTTTAATTTTTTCCCTCTGTGAAATTTTCATTACATTTTCAATGCTTAGAAAAGTGCGTGCTCAATCTGTTGAAACTTGAATAATTATATAATTAAGCAATTTAGGAAACTTTAAAGCATTCGTCATTTTGTTCTACTCATTTTGTGCCGTTTAATTGGCACCTTTCGTGCGCAAAAAATGCCATTTTTGGTAAAATAATTCAGAATCAACTTTGAAAAGTGAACTATGTATAAGCACTAATTGTAAGAACTGTTTTTGAAAGAAAAAACACAAAATTAAAATAATTTTTAAAGGATTAAAAGTTCAATTAAAAAATCATCAAAAATTTCAATATTTTTCATTTTAAATAAGCAAACGACATTCAGAAATTGGACTTTCATTTTTTTAAATTATTTTGTAAAAACATTTAAAATTTATTTTTTATTTAAAAAAGGATGAATAGTAAAGCAAATGGTAAATGTGATTAATGAAAATGATGTGATCTGACTTTTTTTTTTCATTTTTGTGATCGTCGCCGATTGGCTTATTACCCAGCAACGGATTGAAAAAAAGGGACGGAAGTGATGGGAATTCAAAAAATGGAAAATGACGTGGCTTTTAAGTTATTCAGAACAGCTAATGGACGATTAATCACGTCATAATCAGCTGAAAAGCGATGTGAAAAAAATGGTAAAATGATAATTTAATTGGCAAATTACCAAAAAAAAAAAATCAACAATTGTGTTTTCGACTGGGAAAATAAAATAATAATTAAAAAGAAAATTGTTGAAATAATGGTAGATGTTTTTTAAATTAAAATATTACAAAATTAAAAACCAAAAAATGAAAAAATAAACACTAATGAAATAGATTTTAAATTAAAATATTACAAAATAAAAAATTTAAAAAATTAAAACAGGAAATAATAAAAATAAATTTGAATTTTGAAAAATTAAATAATTTAATTAATTAAAGAAATTTAAAAAATTAAAAACATTAATTATTCGCATTTCTTTTTTTAATTTTTCAAAACCATATAATTTATTATCATTAGCATTTAATCACTTTTTCATTTAATGCAACTTTTGCAAATGTTTCTCATTTTTAGAATCGTTCGCAATTTGTCATTCTTTTGCCTCTGCACTTTCAGCCAATCTTTCCCATATGATTTTACCTCTCCAAATTTTTCAATTAATTACTGATAATAAAATTATTCGGAAAATGGTGTCAAAAGTATGACCAATTAATTCTACCGCAAAATTGGGGACAATTTTTGAAAATTATCATTTTATAATCAAAGAAAATTATACGAGAATTATTAGTAAAAAAAATAATAATAAAATATTTGTATGGCTTAAAATTTGTTTGTTTTTTTTCCTAATTAAATTGCAAATATACGAAAATGGCACAAAAGCAAATATTAAAATTTGCCCTTTTAAAAATTGTAATTTTATCTCTTCTTCATCCATGGTGGGGGATAATTTTTGAATTTTTTCAGTGTTTTAAAATTCAAAGAAATTTATTCGAGAATTATTTTAAAAAAAATTGTATAGGTAGATTAAAAATTTTTTTTTTTTTGTTTTTTCCTTATTAATTTAATTGCAAAAGTATGAAAAATAGCAAAAGAAATGCAAATATTTCAAATTTGGACCTTTTAATACTGTGATTCAATCTTCTTCATCCAACGAAAACAGAAGCAAACCAACAATGTTTACATATGAAATTGGAATTTTAAGTGGCTTATTCGAAAAAGCGAATCTCAATAATTAATTTCGTCATGAAATTCTTGCAAAAAAAAAAAAATTGAACAAAAATTTGGCTAAATTCTTTTCCTTCATAAATATTTAAATTGCAAATTTATTTTCTAAAAAAATTATTATTATTTAAAATATACTAATTATATTTACAAAATGCTTATTTTGTCGATTAGTATAAATTATCAAATTTGACAATGTTATAGGTAGATGGCAGATTTAGAAACTTTAGAACTAGGCAAAAAAAATTGCCATCGCCTTGGTGTTGAGAAAAACTAAGTTTTTTTTTTGTTTTGAAAAATTTGCGCATTTTGGCTGGCGCCTGGTGCCTGGCGCAGAAAGTTAGCGCCTGGGCGCCGCTGGCGCAAAGAAAAAACTGAAATTTCTCTTCTAGTTGAAATTTAAAAAAATGCAAAAATGAAAAAAAACTATATATTAACTGTTGCAGTTGATCATTAAGTATATTTTAAGCATTTCCGAGGTAAAGAAAGCACAGATTATTTTCGACATTATTTGTGAAAGCCCAAAACATTTTTTTGAATGATTAAACGAATTATATTTCGGCTAAAAAAGTTTGTGCTTCTCATCAAAATAAAGCTGCACAAAAAAAAATATTTAAACAAATAAAAATCCCAACCCAAAATACAAGTAAGGACAAGCTAAAAATCAAAAATTCTTCTTTCATTTATTTCAATAATTTTACCAATGTTTTGCTTTAAAAAAATAAAAATAATTATTAGCAAATAAAAATAGGCAAATTGTTTTGGCCAATTTGTTAATTAGCATCAATTAACTAATTGCTAACAAATTAGTCAAAGTCAGAAATTCATTGTCTTTGCTGTGCATTTATCTGCTGTTTTTCTTGCCCATTTTCACGTGCATTTTTTGTTCATTTTTTTCAAGGTTTTTTTTCTGCCGTTGTTTTGCTGCTGACCTCCCCCGCATTTTGCGTCCTCCAAAAAATGATCAAAAATTTATTTTTTCAATTTCAAAATAATAAATATCCCCCTCCCGCGCTCTGATTCCTGTGATCAGTGATCATTTTTTGCGTCATTGATCATCACCAAAATTAATTGCAAATATCTTCTAATTAATTAATTAATTGCTCTATGAAAATTATTTGAGTTTGGAAAGTTTGAAAGTGTTTCATTTTTTAATTTGAAATGATAAATTCAATAATCAATTTGGCACAAAATCTAGCGAACGTAAATGTTGTTAAATCTTTGGCTCTAAAAATGAAAACAAAAAATTTTAAAAAATTCTGGTTCCTCAATTTGTTGGAGCCTCCGGTCTACACCCCTCCCCTAGTATATACATATATATACCCATGGAAAAAAACTCGATTTTTGTGTATTGTAAGTGATATGAAATTAAAAAAAAAATTAAATAATTGAAAATTTAAATTTAGAATATTTGTACCCAATTGATCATGTGTTTTGTTAATTGTCATCAAACTTTTTGTTATTTTTTCTTTGTGTTCGTCGTTTTCTGCAGCAGCTGATAAATTGATGAAAGAACTAACTAAGTAAGAAAGAAATGATTGTGGTCAGCTGACGATGATGAGCAGCGATTATTAGTAATTATTAAACAAAATGATGCAATTAGTTAATTAGTAAATTTAATTGATAACGGAATGCCAAATGAATTTTTGTAATATGCACTGAAAATGTAATTTCAAAGGAAACAATTAATTATTTAATGGGTTGATAAGCGGAAAAAGCGATGCTTTTTCACGTGAATGTTTTTTTTATATTATGAAAATGGAATTTTTTTTTGTGAAAATTTATTGCTGCAATTTTGGCAAGTAAATATAGACGGATAATTTTATTTTGAATTAAAATTTTGTTTTTTTTTTGAAATTTAGATAGACGTTTTATCTTTAAAAAAATCAACGATTTTTTAGAAAAAATTTCTTGTTTTTCAAATGATTTTTGAATAGAATTTTGTTCGTTTTGCCAATTCCAATTTAAATGCTTTTAAATAAAAATTGTCAATAAACTTTCTCGAACGAAAATTTAATTTTAAAATATTTATTCATAAAATTATTATTTTATACATTTTCATTTCATTGGAATAAATTTGGGGAGTATAAAAGTGCCAAAGGGGTCAACGATAGGAGGGAGGCCTACTGTGCGGATTACTGTACGGATGGGGTGGGTACGGTGATGGGAATGTACTGTAAATGGAAAATTTAAAAAAAAAAACGGAGGAATGTGCCAGCAGAGAAGTCAGAAGAAGAAGAAGAAGAAGAAGAAGAAGGACACCCGAAAATAGGAGAAAAAAACTGTGAAAATAAATATGTATTGTAAATGCACATATAAAAACATACACTGGTGATGGATGCTTCACAACGGACGAAACTCAACTCGTACAAGGCCAATTTTGTACTGCTCCAACTCGTACTGTTTTGATTTCGACAAAAAATCGTCATAACTTTTGTCAAAATCGACAAAATTAAACATTTTTGGTGCCATTGAATAGCGCTAATGTTCTCTATTTTCTTGAAAAATTTCAAAAAAATTGATTATATTTGAAAAAAATTATGGAAAAAATATTTTTATGCGATTTTCGTCCATAAATTTTTTAAATAAATTTTTTGAAATTTTTCATGAAAATAAAGAACATTAAGGGCTATCGAATGTTACTAAAAATATTGTATTTGGTTTTTTCTTTTTTTTTGTCGAAAAAAAAGTATCAATTGGCCAAGTACGAGTTGAGTTTGTTACCGTTCAAATCATATAGCCTACAGGAAAAAATGTATAAAATGTGCAAAATGCCAAATTTAAAAATTTCCCTGCGGCATTCTTTTTTGGGTTGTTCTGTTCTGTTCTGTTTTGTGTCTATTGGCTTTTCCTCTGATCACTTATCACAGCTGATACCATTTCCGCTTCTCATACTTTTCCAATAATCTGTAATAATAATAAGAAATAAATTTAAATAAAATAGGAAAAATAAATTAATTTTTAAATTATTTTTACTTGGCCGATCGGGACTGAATTGCCTGCGCATTGTTCCGCAGCTGTTCAGTGGCATCAACAGTTGAGTTGAGGCGATCGCCACGTTCACCCAAATTCTGAAAAAAAATAAATTTAAAAATAATGAATTATTTAAATTTGTTTTTGTAAATTTAATTTCAAAAATGGGTTTTTAAATAATTGAAAATTTCTATGGTAAGCTTAATTGTATAGAATTTTGCTGGTACTGGTAACAGTATTTGATATTTGCTATAATTTTAAACATATAAAAAAGCATGTGCATCCGGTGGGAATGGAACTCACTGCCCAAACCAAACGATTACCAACTTAGAAAATCGAAATTATAAATTCATCTCTCATCAAGCAGCTGGGGCGGGGGAGGATTAAATCAAGCTTCTTTGATAAAGGATTTTTCAATTTCATTTAGGATTTGGAGTACATTATGGCAGGGACATACAATGGATTGGGGGGTACATGGCCATGGGCATTGACTGCTGAGCAGTCACTGCTCACTGGTCGAGAGTAAAAAAATTTTCCCGAGACTCAAGAATGCCGAAATCGTACATATACCAAGACTCGAGACCAAGAATTAACCCCCGAGAGTCGAGGACGAGACCCCCCAAAAAGCCGAAAAATTTCCCGAATCGAAAACCGCGACAGAGAAAATCTCAAGCAGTCCAAGGCATTGGCATGCCTGCCATCCCCCAAAGATGCAAAAATTAAAAAAAAATGCAAAAAAAAAAAAAATGCCAACAAATTTCCGCTCCTTCCCCCCTCGGTGCCGTTGTACCATTCACCAGGCGCCTAAATGCCCAAATTTGGTTGTAATACACCGTACTACACACAAACTGTGATGCAACAACACCTGCTTGGCTAATGGCAAAAATTTTGCGGAATTTTTTTGCATTGAAAATTGCTTGCAACAAAAGTTGACTTGGAGTGCTTGTTGTGCCGCCTGTGCCGCGCTAATAGTGCGACTCGTGCCAAGTTCTGTGCCGGTCAGCTGCTGTTGCGGTTGTTGGTGTTGTTGTTGTTGTTGTGACGTGACCATCGGTCGCGCAACTGTTCGCATCATTGAGCCCGGTGCGCCGGCGGGCGGCTTCTCGCGAACTGATGGAAAAAAAACATATTTTTTTTTTGTATTTTATGCTAATTATGGCAATTAAATTAATAAAAAGCGAAGGTAATTGCTTTTTAATTGTTTAAAATGTTTTCAATGCAATTAAAAATTTAGATATTCTCGAAAAAAAAAATTGCCGAAATGCGAGACCGAAAAACTTCGCCCGAGAGTATTCTGTCGCATCGAAAAACGAGAATCAAATGACTATTGAGATTCAATTTTGGTAGGGCGCGGGTTTTTAATTATTTAATTAATCGCGTAAAATGTGCAAGACCCATATTTTGTAATTTTAAAATTTGATTTTTTTATTTTTATTTTCGTTACTTCAAAAAGAGTTGGAAATCCTTCAACCATCTTTAAACAATCTTTTAAAAATGTTTTTATATTTAACGATATAAAAAAAATTTCTTTTTGATTACTTTTTCATCACTTTTTTTTGCCATTTGTTAATCATTATTTGTTTAAATATTTTTGGGATTTTTTTTAATTTATGTATCAATTAGTTTAAATAACATTTTTTATGATAATTGTTCTCTAAATATTATTTTAAATGACAAATAATACTTTTTTAATTACATTTAAATTTGTTACAAAACAATTACGCAATGTGTCCATTTCGGCCATTGGGTCGGGCCCGCCCGTTCTGCTGATGCCGGACACGGCACTGGCGCCAGCCGCCAAAATGCCACGAAGAAATGAGTGGTGTCTTGAACATTTTAATAATTATTTATTAATTGCCCTAATTAGTGTATCGCCCACTTTGGCGCCTCGGGCATATCGCACGGCACAAACAATTCGCCCATGCAATCGTTGACCTTAAAAATTGAACAATCACAATTAAAAAGCAGAAATAATTAATTAAGGAAGCACCATAGGAAATTTTTGAAAATTTGTGGCGCAATTTAAAAAAAAAAGCTGCCGAAAAAATGTGAAATCTAACAAAAAATTTGATGCAGGCTCCGCCGGGGGTAAACTTTTTGGAAATTATTGCGAAAAGGGGTAAATTTTTCTTAAAAAAATATGCTAAAATTTCATTTTTCGAATTTCAAGGCTCCCCATGGCATGCATCGAAAGGAAAAATTTTAAAATTTCAATTAAAATACCCACCTGGTTGGTTATTTCGGCGCTGACTGTGAATTTTTGAACCTTAAATGTAATAAAAAACTAAAATTTGCAAAATTTTCCTATTAGGGGGACCTCCGAATGGGAAACGGCGTAAAAGCCGAGACCGTGCTCAGAAATGTCGAAACGGTTGAAAATACTAAAAATTTTGTAATTTTTTTTTTAAATTTTTCAAGCTTTACAAGCTGCTGTCCATGTCAATGTTTTGTCCAATCAGTGGAACGTGCAGCAAAATGCGAAGTGAAGGCAAACTGAGCACCAGCAAATTGCCTAAAATGGGGAGAAAAAATAAGAAACATTTTTTATTTTAAAATTAATTTATTTAATTATTTTATTTCCAAATCGTTTAAAAGAAATGAATTTAAAGATTTGAGAAATAAACATTATAAATGTTTAAAAAATTCTTTAACTTTATGCTGATGAATAAAAAGAAAATTTTATTCAGTGAGAAAATCAAATTTAATAAACAGTAAATTAAGAAAAAATAATTTTGTAAAAAATATTTAAATTCATAAATTATTAAAAAATGAAAAAATATAAAAGAAATTAATTATTTTTCAAATGCTGAGCATTAAAAAATAAATGTGTTTACATTTTACAGTTAATAATAAATTCAACGAAGAACAATAAATATTATATATTTTAATTTCAATAAATTTATTTTTAAATTTAAATTTAAATCGTTTTTTGGCACCTTTTGCGGTCAATGTGACAATGGTCGGGTGACCACTGATGTGCGAGCAGTGCGCGTTCAGCAACGGTTCGGCCTCAAGCGCGGCACGGTGGGACAATTGTTGGTAGGAGGGCAGCTGCACAGTGCGCAGTTCGAAGTCGGACACAAAAAGTGCCAACTTTTTTTTGGAAAAATTATAAATAATGGATTATTTTTTATTTTACATTTTTAATTTATTTTTTATCATCAATTATTTGTATTTTTATATTTAAAATTAATTTAATTGGTTATTTTTGAGTTATCTATTAATATGTAAAATATTTTATTTAATCATTTATTTCCGTTTTTGTTTCTTTTCTCATTTTATTTATAAATTATTTTAAAATTTTCTTAGTTAATAGTTCAATTAAATTTAAAATATTTTAATTAATTAATTATTCCTCAATTATTAATTAAACACCTGTTGAAATTCGTCCTCACTGGTCGTTGCCGTTGCCGTGGCATTTTCTGTGCCGGAGGAGGAAAGCACCGGTGAAAGGCTGGCCTTTGTGATGACCTAATTTTATTTTTAACTTTTTGAATTAAATTAGAATAAGCCGACTTTTATAAAACTATTAAATAATTATTTTTCTACTGATCAATCTAAAAAATGAATTTAAATAAAGAAAAGAAGAAAGTCAATTTTCAAAAAATTGATATGTGATCAGATTCGAAGCGATAATTAAATATAAAATTTTCAAAATTGACCAAAATGTCTAATTATTTATTAGGCACCAAAGCTGTATGCTTAATTTTAAATCATTGATCAGACAGAGTTTGATGCAAAATGTCAATTTAAATTTGGACCCCCCCCCCCCCCGCTTAGACTTTGCCGACTTTGTTAGGTGGCATTGGCACCGCCGTCGCCGCCGTCGCCGTTGTTGTTGTTGTTGCCGTGCCATCCTTGGCCAATGCCGTTGCCTGATCATTCTGTTGTTGTTGTTGTTGTTGTTGCTGTTGCATTTGTTTGTACTGCTCGGTGGGCCCGGCCAAAAGACAAAATGATCGGTCAAAAAATGCGCTGCACAAAAAACGAGTGCCCTTCAGACGAATCAATCGCCCTAAAACAGATGAAAAAAAAATGTAAAATTAATAAAATTGATTAAAAAATAATAAACAAATAAATATTGTTGAAAATGTTAGTATTTACCAAACTAAATTACAGTGTTGAAAAAAAAATAATAAAATAATAAAAAGAACAAAAACAAAAAAAAAAAAGTTTTAATTTACGTACTAATAAGCAGAAAAAACACAATGACCATTATTAAAAAATGATAAAGAAATGAAAAAAAGAAAGTTTGTTATTGCTAACAAAGAATGTTCGTATTATGAACTATGAAAATATAATTTCATTAAAAATATATAAAATACAAGATTAAAATAATAAATATATTTGAAATTTAATTTAAATAATTTATGTATTATTTATCAGATTTAAAAAAACCAATTATTTCAATTTTTGTATAAATTAAGTTCTTTATAAAATTAAATATTTTATTTAAAAATTTAAATATTCGATTTTTAATAAATTTATTATAAAAATTAAATTATAAAATAAATGTTAGAAATATGTATTCATTTGATTATCTAGTGAAAAAGTGAAGAAAAACTACACGCATTCACATTGCCGCCCACCTTTTGGCCCATTAAACATTGCTGTAACACAAATTTAAATTTTTAATTTTATAAAATTGAAAATTTGGAAAATCAACAAAATATTGGTCCCTACCCGACGGAGTGACCGTAAGCGAAGCACCGGTACGATTTGTTGGCACTTGGAGTTGGAAGGCCACAACGGCGCCAGCGGAAGTGCCAAGCCAAAGGCACAAACCCAATTTTGGCACTAAATTTTTTGAAAAATTAGATTTTTGGATTTTTAAATTTGAAATTTTTCAAGAAAAAATCTTAAAAAATTTTATGAGAAAAGTTCAAAAAAATTTAAATTAAAAAATGTATCAGCGATTTTTTGGATTGAAAAAAACTGTAATGCATCAATAAATAACGCTAAATCTTTTTTTTCTTGAAGTTTTTTTTTAAAATTAGTAAGAATTTTTTTTTAAATTTTCGAGGGGGGAAACGAGCGGGTGGAAATGACGAGGGGGGGGGGGGACATGCTTCAAATTATTTTTACAAAAAAATTAAATTTTTAATAATTTTTCTAACCCACCCCTTCTGATCGCCGGTGAGTTGATGAACTGAAGGCTGCACACGTGTTCTTCCTCCCCCTGATCATCTTCACCATCACCCGCCGATTGTCCTGCAATTTTTGCTGCCATTTTGTGCTGCTGCTTTTCCGTGCCGGCTTCCGCCGGCGGGGAGGAAGGGCGCGAATCGCTGCTTAAACGCCCTTAAAATGCAAAATTGAATTTTTTAAGTCTCCATTTTTAATTACCCATTTTAATTATTACCGTTGCAATTGGTGGACGAGTGGTGTTCAACGAGGCCGGCACTTTGTGGTGGCGATGTTGTGCCGGCAGCGCCGAATTCTTTTGGGCTTCCGTCGCCGTTTCCGCTTGAGCTTTGAGTCGGATTGAAGGTGAAAGCCTTTGCAAATTTGGAAAAAATTAAGTTTAATTTCCGACAAAGGCCTGGGATATTTAGCTGGCTTTCCTGTTTTTACGAGTTTCTAGGATATTTTGTTAAACTATACAATTTTTATATTCTATTTTAATTTTTAAAATTTTTCAAAAAAATAGATCATTTTTGATGAAATTAATAATTGATTAGAATTTTTCTCTCACCAATTTAGATATTTTTTAGTAGAGAACGGCGCGGTCGTTTTTTTTTTTTTTTGGGTTTTTCGACTTTTCTATTTGAATTTTATTCGAGAAACCGACCGAAGAATTTTTTTTTTTTGATTTTTTCCGCGTTTTTCGACTTAGGTATTTTACTTTTTTACCCAAAAAAGCGACCGAAAGAATTTTCAAACCAAAAATAACGAAAATTAATTTTTAAATTTTTCATTAAACATTAGGTCAGAAAATATCAATTTTTAAGTTCTATTATTTTGGCTTCTAAGACATCTTTTATGCCCACATATTAGAAGTATAATTTACAATTATTTCTGGTCCAACTACTTTAACCAAATAAGCGGTGTAATATTTCAGTTTTTAGCACCAAAATTAGGCCATAAATTTAGATAAATTTTTGCAAATGGCCAAAAGTCTCCTTTCGAAGGGATCACTTTGATCAGTTGAGGCCGTTGGAGACGTGCATTCAAACTGGCGCCTATCTTTTCAAATGTTGTGCTTGGCTGGCTTCCTGTCGAGTCGGTGGTGTTGTGCCGTGACAGTTGCGGCGCCGGCGGCACCGGAGGAGGCGATTTTGGCGCATTTTGTGCCGAAAATTGGCGCTGCTAAAATGGGGGAGCAAATTTAGCATAGACATAAAGGGGTAGAGGTGGAAACAAAGGCAAGAAAATGGGCAAGAGAAGCAGACAAACTCTGATCAGTATCAGGAGAAGAATGATTAATTTCGAAAATTTGATTTATAAAATTATGAATTATCAGCGACTTCAAGAAAGCCTTAACCCGGGTTCCGTTAACCAGGGTTAACCGATTTTTTAACCAGCAGTTATTTGCATTTTTCTTGTTGCTTGTTGAACCCGGGTTTAACTTTAACGAGGCAGGGTTAAGGAAATTAAATTCTTTTTAATTACATAAAAATGTTTTTAATTTATTTTGTTTTATTGTTAGAAATTAATTTTATTAATATACAAAAAATTAATAATTAATTTTGGATAAGTTCACATAAATAGCTTATTAATTTCTGGAATATATATAAATTTCACTCTGCGTAAGTATCTGGAAATTCCGCCTTTTATTATTATAAATTTCCGGAATGCGCAATTCAACCTTAACTTTCCGGAACAGAAGTCCTTCCTAGTTCCCGGACCCGGAAATTCTGCCTTCAACTATCATAATTTTCTGATAATGGAATTTTCGGATCCGGAAACTATAGAGAAAGGAATTCTGGATTCCGGAAATTTAAGGTTGAAATTGCGCATTCCGGAAATTTATGAATGAGAAGGCGGAATTTCCAGACCCGTATATAAAGGAAGGAATTCTGGTTTCCGGAAATTTAAGGTTGAATTGCGCATTCCGGAAATTTATGATTGAGAAGGCGGAATTTCCAGACCCGTATATAAAGGAAGGAATTCTGGTTTCCGGAAATTTAAGGTTGAATTGCGCATTCTGGAAATTTATGATTGAGAAGGCGGAATTTCCAGAACAGTATATAAAGGAAGGAATTCTGGTTCCGGAAATTTAAGGTTGAAAATTGCGCATCCGGAAATTTATGAATGAGAAGGCGGAATTCGGACCCGATATACAGGAAGGATTCTGGTTTCCGGGAAATTAAGGTTGAATTGCGCATTCCGGAAAATTATGATTGAGATGCGGAATTTCCGGCTCCCGAAAACTGTTTTATAGCGGAGGAATTCTGGGTTTCCGGAAATTAAGGTTGGAATTGCGCATTCGGAAATTATGATGGAGGCGGAATTTCAGAACAGATATAAAGGAAGGAATATGGTTCCGGAAATTTAAGGTTGAAAATTGCGCATTCCTGGCAATTTATGATAATGAGAAGCGGAAATTCAGACCGTATATAAAGGAAGGAATCTGGTTTACGGAAATTTAAGGTTGAATTGCGCATTCGGGAAATTATGATTGAGAAGGCGGAAATTTCCAGCATAATAGGAAGAATTCGGTTTCCGGAAATTTAGGTTGAATTGCGCATTCGGAATTTATGATTAGAAGGCGGAATTTCAGATCCCTATAAGGAAGGAATTCTGGTTTCCGGAATTTAAGTTGAATTGCGCATTCCGGAAATTATGATTGAGAAGGCGGAATTTCCAGACCCGTATATTTCTGTTCCGGAAATTAAGGTGAATTGCGCATTCCGGAAATTTAAATTGAGAAGGCGATTCGGATTT